>CM040425.1:133055098-133122898 GCA_022702705.1 Papilionanthe hookeriana x Papilionanthe teres | reverse complement strand
CCCACAGGGAAATGTCTACAAATATAAAGAAATAAGAAAATTAACTTTTAAAATTTTAAATTAATTTTGTAAATTGTGTTTTAAAATAGATAATTTGAAAATTATTTTTCATATTTTCTATTTAAGAAAAGTAAGCAAGCAACTAAAATTAACAATACTACTAAATGATATGAAAACAATGATAATAAAATATCTTTTTCCTCTTTTAATGAATTAGTAATAATTTTGGAATTTCATTGTGGAAGTATCTAAATGTGTTGTGCCAAATAGGAGCATGTATATTCTTTACCTTTACTTGGTTCTATAAGAAAATTGGTTTACTTGAAGCTTTGAAATTTTGGAGATGGATTAGGCAGGGAAGATATCAAGCTCTCACTCTAGAGTTCCCTCGATTACCTCCACCTGGGAGCTAACATCTCATAACAAAATTTTTCACCTCAAACTAAATTAGGGGGCTTCAGCCTGTCACTCTAAAGACCTCTAGTTTTACTCCCCATTAAAACATATCTCTCTATTTATTTGCATTCAAATTCTCATCCATACAATTGCATGTGATTCTTTTCAATTGTTGATTGAGACAACGCCGCAATGGATCTTGCAAAATCTCACAACAAACTTTAACATCTTAATTCGCCAAATCAAGAAGTAAATTAAGTGCAAGGAAATAAATCATCACAACTTCTTCCAACATTAAACTTATATACTTCAAACAACTTCCTTCCATAATTTGATTACTTCATCATTTAAAAGGGAAAAGATAAAAAAAAAAATACTCAAAACTCATGGAGAAAACACAAACACAACTTGATTTAAATGTAGAAATCATAGTGGGAAAACAACAAGCTTTACTTGAAAAACAAATGTAAAGACAAAGATAAACACTTATCTGAAAATCCTCTCCACAAGACTCTGAAAGTTCCTCTAAAATTTTTCTTTCCACTATAATACTCCATAGAGCTTGGCAGCCAACTCTGAGGATTGACACTCCTTAATTGTAATGCAAACTATGATAGAGTAAAGTAGAAGAGTAAAGAAAATTTGGCGAGAAGATGGCTTTCTTTCTTCCTCTTTCCCTGGAAACAACTTCAAGCTTTTCTCCAACTTCTCCCATCAAAATTTTTCTTCCAAACACTTCTCTTGGGTGTGGCACCACTTTTTGATCTTAAAGTCATCATTTTTAATAATTATCTAAAAGGTACTTTGATGTCTCTTCAAAATATGTCCAGATTCAAAGTATCCACCAAGAATGCATCCATTTGTTCAAATTTTAAATGAATTTTGGCGCTGATGGGGAGTTAGTGAAGTTTAAACCAGAGGATGCTTCAAAAACCCCTTCAATTTTGGAAAGCTGTGAAATTTAGCGCTTAAACGCCGATGGTTTGGCGCTTAGCCGCCGGTGCCCAAGTTTTGATAATTAATTTTTAATGGCACAAAATTACTTAGTTAATATCCCTTAATCACTTTTAATAATTATTTATCCCCATAAACTCTTCTAATACTCTAAGATTAGACAAACATTTCCTTGGATTCCAAACAAATTTCACACAAACACAAACTTATATTTCATTAATATCAACCTATAAATAATAAAAACTAAAAATTTCTATCATAACATTTTTGATGAAATTCCACAATACATAAGTTCATAACACATTTTATAAAGACAACTTACATCATTAAGATGTAACAAACATCAAATTAAAATGCAACAAAACATAAACATTAATCACAATCACAAAACACTAAACATGGAAAACCAAATCACAAGACTACACTTAATTTAATTCCAATGTCCAGTAGGCGGAATACATCTAAAATCACCATTATTCCGATTTGAACCATCTAGAATGTAAATCTGATAAAACAGGCGATGATTAAAAGCTCTTACATCTTCTTCTTCTAACCATTTGTTCTTCAGATACATCACTCTATTTGCTTCTTCCACATGACTTGTATGAATGAATTATATTTTGAGTTGCCATCCAATATGTGCTAAATGAGCATTAGTTTCATTTACCTTTGCTTCAATTGATTCGACATTGGCTTCAATCTTTGCAATCTATTATGCAATTCCTTGAATACTAACTGCTAGGAATCCATTGAATAATTCTTGTGCACTTTCACTAATAAACTTCTTCTTGTTGGCTTCCTCTTTCTTAACTTTGCTCTTTTAAGAAGACATTTTTGCACTCAAAATAATCTCTTTTGGGCTCAGGAATGAAAATAAGAACTAGGGTAAGTTTTTCTTTATTGTAGGGCCTTTTTATAGACTTGGGAAGACACAAAACCGACTCTTAACGTGTTAAAACTCCTCATTAACTCCAAAAACCACTTACCCATGACTTAGAAATCTAGAAACCATGTTTTCTTGTTTTTTTTGTAACTCTTACGCCTAAGAGCCAATCTATGATGCATAGCCACCAGTGCTCAATTTAGCACAGGTCTGCTAAACATCCAAGTCTTCATTCTGACTCCTCTAAGTCATCAAACAAGGTCAAAATAACACCTTTATAGCATATAAACTTCAAATCACTACCACATAATCATAAAAACAAACCAAACAAAGTACACACATTAAAATTAAAGTAAAGCACACCGATAACTATGGGTTGCCTCTCACAAAGCGCTTGGTTTATCGTCTTCAGCTTGACATACCCAGAGCTTACTCTGAGTGACCCAACATCATATTCTAATCAGGTTTAAATTGATCGACTGAAAAATAAGGTTTAAGTCTATGACCGTTAACTTTAAATATTTTTCCAGTCTTAGGATCTTGAATATCCATAGCTCCATAGGAATAAACTTTCATCACAATAAATGGGCCTGTCCACCTGGACATAAGTTTTCCAGTAAATATTTTTAATTTAGCATTATACAGCAAAAATTTTTTCCATGGCTTATGATTTTTAGTAAGAATCTTCCGATCATGCCACAACTTCATCTTTTCTTAATAAATTTTAGCATTATCATAAGATTCACTCCTTATTTCTTCAAGCTTATTTGATTACAATAATCTCTTTTCTCCAGCATCTTTCAAGTTATAATTGAACTCTTTAATAGCTCAATATGATTTATGCTCAAGTTCAACTGCTAAATGACAAGCTTTTCTAAAAATTAGCCTATGTGGGGACATTCATATAGAAGTTCTGTAAGCAGTCCTATAGGCCCACAAAGCATAATCCAGTTTAATTGACTAATCCTTTCTGGTTGGATTAACAGTGTTTTTCAATATTCTTTTAATTTCATGATTGGATAATTCAACCAAACCATTTGTCTGAGGATGATAAGCAGTAGTAATGCGATGATTAATATGATATTTCATTGCTAGCTTTTCCATAATCGCATTTATAAAATGACTTCCTCCATCAGTTATGATTACTTGGTATTCGAAATCTGTAAAATATATTCTTTCTTAAAAACTTTGCAACACTTTTAGCATGACATTGAGGTAGAGCAATAGCTTCTATCCATTTAGATACATAGTCTATGGCTATCAAAATGTATATATTTTTGAAAGATGGTATAAACGATCCCATGAAATCTAATCCCCAAATATCAAATATTTCAACTTCTAACATATAATTGAGGGGAATCTCATTTCTTCTAGAAATATTACCTACACGTTGACATCTATCACAATTTTTAATATAAGTATTAACATCCTAAAAATTATAGGCCAATAAAATCCAGATTGTAAGATTTTATATGTAATTTTATCAACTCCAAAATGTCTTCCATAATCAGAATTATGACATTTTTGAATAATTTCATAAGTTTCTTCTAATGGAACACATCTTCGAATGATTAGATCCTTTCCTTGTTTATATAAAAATTGGTCATCCCAAAAATAAGTCTTAGCTTCAGATACAAATTTCTTTTTCTCTTGGTATGTCAAACCATATAAAATATTACTAACAGTAAATTTTACAATGTCGGCATACTACGGAACACGCCACTCATTAACAGTGAACAATTTTTCATCAGGAACATTTTCATTAATTTCTTCAACATCACAGAGAGATTTTTCAGTTTCAAGCCTGGATAGATGATCAGCAATTTGATTATCAGTACCCTTCCTATCTACTATCTCAAAGTCAAATTCTTGCAACAGAAGAATCCATCTTATCAGTCTTGGTTTTGCATCCTTCTTCTTCATTAAATATTTAATAACAGAATGATCAGTATACACAATACATTTAGCTCAAGTTAAATATGATCTGAATTTATAAAAAACAAATACTATAGCTAATAACTCTTTCTCAGTAGTGGTATAATTAATTTTAGCTTCATTAAGAGTTCTACTAGAATAGTAAATTTTTTTGAAATTTTTATCATATGTTTGACCTAAAACAGCTCTAATAGAATAATCACTATCATCACACATTAATTCAAAAAGTTTTTCCCAGTTTGGTGACACTATAACAGGTTTAGTGATTAATTTTTGTTTTAATGTTTCAAAAGCTTTTAGGAATTCATCATCAAAATAAAAAATTACACCTTTTTCCAGTAAAAGGCATAAAGGTTTCAAAATTTTGAAAAATCTTTAATATATCGCCTGTAGAATCCAACATGTCATAAAAAACTTCTAATTCACCTTACATAGGTCAGGCAAGGTAAACTAGATATCACTTCAATTTTTGTAAGATCTACCTCCATACCATTTTCCGATATACGATGTCCTAAAACTATTCCTCTTGCTACCATAAATTGGCATTTTTCCTAGTTAAGGAATAAATTAATTTCTTCACAGTGTTTTAGAACTTTAGACAGATGTTTTAAACATGAGTCAAATGTAATTCCAAATACTAAAAAGTCATCCTTAAAAACTTCAATTCATTTTTCAATTAAATCACAGAAAATTGCCATCATACATCTCTGAAATGAAGCAGGGGCATTACATAAACCATAGGGTATTTTTCTTAAAGCAAATGTACTATAAGGACCGGTAAACATTGTTTTTTCTTAATCCTCAGGAGCAATTTATATTTGATGGTAACTAGTATATCCATCTCGAAAATAAAAATATTTATGCCCAGCAAGTCAATTCATTATTTGATCTAGAAAGGGAAGTGGAAAATGGTTTTTCCTTGTAGCAAGGTTCAATCTTCTATAATCAATACATATTCTCCACCCTGTAACTTTTCCTGTTTGTAAAATCTCATTCTTTTCATTAGTAGTCACAATAACCTTCCTTTTTTAGGAACACAGTGAATAGAACTAATCATGCACTATCTGAAATACGGTAGAAAAGTCGAGCATCCAATCACTTTAAAATTTCTTTTTAACAATTTCTTTCATAATAGGGTTTAATCTCCTTTGAGGATCAGCCCGAGGTTTGCAGTTATCTAAACCGGACCTTTACGACTATCTGTATATGCAAGAATTTATGAATTTATTATTAAATAATTTCGTAAAGTCTCAATTTCAAACACAACTATACATATCGTTTCAAGTAATACAGAGCTCTATTGGAGTCCAGGTTATCGATCCCACAGGGTAGATTAATATAAAATAAATTGAAGGAATTTATTAGATTTTCAAATTAAAAGTAATTATATTTTTTATTTCTTTTCAAAATTTAGATTTTAAGTTTAACAAAATTTCTACTAAATGTAAGTAAGCAACAATAAAGTAAATGTTAATGCAAGTATAAATAAAACAACTTCTCATTTTCAACTAATTCAAGATTTTTTTAGAATAATTATCATTTGTGGAGAAATTGAGATTATGGTATTACGCCAAATAGAAGCATTCCTATTCCTTAGCTTCGCTCGATAGTATAAAGAACATTGGTTAATCTATAGATCGGCTCAGGATCTATTATTAATAGAATGGGTTACACTAGGCTTACACTTCTAGATGTCCAAGGGTGGCTTTAGTCAGCCCTACTAGTGACCCGTTCCCTTTCTATAAACCGATTTATTAGGATTTAGTCTGTCACTCTTAAAACTAATCAATTCTACGCCCAATAAACAATATCTCTCTATTTATTTGCTCAAGGCCTTCGATTACCCAAGGATTCATGTGATATCTACTAGTTAAGAACTCATCTCCGGATAGGTCTTAGAATTTCTTCAACATGTTTTTACAATTCAAATTGGCCAGTTTAAAAAGTAAACTAAGATCAGGTATTAATATCATCACAATAATTTTAAATATTTTAAGTTAAGTTCTCCAACAAAATCAAATTATCTTATTATTTTTTAATAGTTGAAAGGAGAAGGAATAGTAACTACTCAGAACACATTGAAATCACACAACAAAACATATTTATAAAACTTTAAACCAAGTTATAAATACTTATCTTGAATGTTCCTTCAAGTGATCCTTTTACTCCTACTTACTCCAATGCAAGGTTCAAGACTTCAACAACAACAACATTTATAAACTCACACTTACTACTCAAGGAATTGAGTATATGAACTCACTAAATACTCAAGAAGAAAATATGATGGCTCTCTAAATCTATCTACAAATGTTGGAGATCTAGGGGGCTAGATGGATGGTGAGAGAGGGCCCTTTTTATGTAGAAATGTCTCCTATTTATAGAACTCTGAAAATGGTCAGGGGTTGCTTAAGGCACCTCTTCAAAATTCATCCAAATTCAATGAATCTTCTAGAAAGTAATTGTGGTGCCTAGGCACCGGGATCTGGTGCTTAGGCGCCAGAGTCCATGACCAAGTCTTCGCACCTCTTCACTTTAGATTGCACCTCTTCGAGATTAAAACTATTTTTTGTGTCCAGATGCATTGTATCACATGTCCTATGTATTAGGAGTAACTTCCAGTCTTCTAGAAGGTCTGATAACTTCTTAACACCGTCAAAATAACTACCCAAAGTTGTCAAAAATCTTATCTGCTTCAGTATCGAACTGGCGCTTAGGCGCCGGATTCTAGCGCCTAAGCGCCAGACCTATAATTTCGGCAATTTGCTTTTTAGCTCTATTTTTGCTCCTTTTTGCTCATTTTTTCTTCTTAAACTTATTTTTCATTACCTACATCCAAAAACATAAAAGTACCTTTCATTAAAGAATAGTTTCCTTAAAAATTGAATCATAAATAAGACATAAAAATAGGTACTTTAAGTGGATCAAATTCCCCCAAACTTAAATGTTACTTGTCCTCAAGTAACCCTTTTTATTAAATAAAATATATAACATCTGGAGTGAAATTTAAATATTTAAGATTCCTTGTAATTTTTGGTTTTATAAATGTTTTAGCAAATCATTAACCAAATTTCACTAATTAAGGTTAATTTTATGAATTTAAAGAATACTTAACTACCAAATCATAAGACTTTAACATTTTCATTTATTTCAAGAATAATTGTAATTTATCTTATTAAGGTCACATAGATAATTTACAAGAAAAATACTTTCATGAAATTTTTTCTAGTAAAGCTATTTGTACATAAAAATTAAGTTAAAAATGTAATTAGTTTTCTTCCAATAAGATAATTCAAGTGAAGCCAATTTTTGATTAGGCATAATCCCTAAGCTTCTCCTCACATTTCTTTTTTTGCTCTTTTCATTTTTTTTCTTTTCTTTTTTTTAAGGATATTTTTCAATCTTCCATTTTTTTTAATTTGTGAGGATTATTATATCTGGATAGCCTGTTAATGATTTTGAACTTCACTATCTTTAATTTATATTTAATAACTTATACATTTTTACTTAATAAATATGACATTCTTAATAAGTATTTCTAAAAAATGATTTCAATCTTTCCCTTTTCAAGTAATAATCTTGATTCCTTAGTATTTCAAAAACACAATTCTCTTTACTATATATAGTAAAATTTTAAATCTTATTATTCTTTAAGTTAAATAATTCTATTCTTAAAATCAATCAAAATTTTTGAAATTTTTGTTAAGTTTACTAAATTATTTATAAATTCAAAAATTTAAGTAATCTTAATAAAAATTTTCATTCATTATGTTATGTTAATTTTTTTAAAGAAAATATTAGTACATTAAGGATAAATAATATTTAAATTTTAAAGAATTTTCCCTTCCCCCAAACTTCGGTTTGGTATAAACATAAATTATGAAAATCTATAAAGTATGACGAAAGAATAACACACACACACACACACACACACACACACACACACACACACACACACACACACACATATATATATATATATATTTACTAGGAATTTTTCTAGGTATATGAAAAATAATTAAGAAAGGAAAATTTTATTTCTACACATGTTTTTTATGAATATAAAGTAATGTTTTAAGCATTTATAGAAAAAATTTTAGTAAACAGGATCAATTTCTACAAAAATCTTATTTTTTATTTTTAATTTTTTTTATAATAATTTTAAATAAAAATAACTAAACTAAATAGATGTTCTGATCACTATACTAAAACAGAAATAAAACATCTAATAACAGAAACAAACTTCAGCAATCCAACAATCATTAGTACATCAATAAGTGTCTTAGAACAGTGCATCAAACATAAAAAAAACAAATCATCACACACATGCAAAACTAACATGAAACATAACATAAACAACACAAATACACAATTCTAAAAATCTAATCATTACTAGAAGTCTCCTCATGCTCATCGTTATCAAAGGAAAAGTCTACATTCTTGTTTTGAATATCAAATGGTGAGAATCTAGGGCAGGTCGGGAACTGAATTGAATGGTCACCCTTCAGGATTCTAACAAGAGACTCAGAATACTCAGCATCATAATCACTCTTGCTCTGAGTGTACTCAGAAAGATGATCCAACTTCAAATCTGTAGTATCGACTCTACATTAGGTCAAAAGTATCATATTCTGCTGCTCAATAAATTTCTTATCCATATTTTCCCAAAAACTAGATGGTGGCTCAGCAGCAGAAGTAGAAGGTCCAAAAGTAGAAGGTCTACCAGAAGTAGATAATGAACTAGATGGTGAGGTAGAACTCTTACCTCGGAGTCAATCATAAATACTGACACTTTCTCGTCCAATGGGCATTGTACACTTGAGCTTTTCCTCAGAAAGCTCAGCAACAACTCCAGCATTCTTGTACAGAGAATAAATCAAAGATGGGAATCCCAGTCCAACAGAAGTGCTAGAACGAGCAGTGGCATCTACAGAATCAGAAATAATACTTCTAACAACAACCAGCTTCCTCTCCTGTATGCAGTAATTGAGGATAGCTCTATCCTTGGTAACTTTAATCAAATGATTGCATGGAAGAAGGCAAGCAGAAATAAAGTAATGCCATGCCTTAGAAACACCATTTATCTTAGAAGATGAAAAATTTACCTGTTTTTTGTTCCGGATCTTCCAAGCTCCAGTACCATCTGTCAAGTACGTAATAATCATCTCTAAATCTCCCTAAGATGGAGATAATTAAGAATAATAGAACTCAATGTTCGATGGAAGGCCGTAGAAAATGTTGATTCTCTATGGAGTAAATCCTACTCCAACTCCTGTCACGAAGATCTCGAAATCCTCAGCATCCAAGAAATTTGCATAAAACTCCCTGACGACAGGGACAACAGCAAAAACAGTGAAGTAATAGAATCGTTGCCAGTTCAGTGCAACGATCATATTTTTAATCCTTCCATCAGGATTGTAAAAACTCATCTTTGAGATAAACTTTCTTGTCATAGAAAAATGGTTGTGACTAAAATGTACTGCAGTAGTGGCAAACTTGCTACGATCAAAATTTTCTCATTCCTTACCTCGCTTAGATTTTGGAGCCATCTAAATGTAAGAGAAATAAAATGCAAAATAAATTAAATGATAAAAAAATAAGCTTATTTAATCTTATTAAAACATAAATAAAGCTTCAAATCCATGGATTAAACTCCAAAAATAAAAAAATTTTAGTTTTGCTCAAAAGTTGAAAATCCATCATGAAAATAAAAAATAATTGGATTAGAAGGTAGATCTGACCTCGAGATGAAGAAATCGAGTGATTCCAAGCTCAAAAATTCAAAAATCCGGCCTAAATATGGATCCCTAAAGTTGGTTTTCACAAAAAAATGGGATGAAGAAGGGAGCTTAGGCGTCGTTAATGGCGTCGGGTGGTTTAAAAACCCGATTTTCGGGTGCAGGCCGAACCGGCGCTTAGGCGCCAGACTCGTCTTTCCAAAAATTTGATTTAAATATTATAATTTCCACCAAAACTTATCAAATTTGACTTCTAATTACTCATATGAGATTATTACTCCAATTTCTGACTTCCAAACATTTCCACAAATAATTAAAATGATAAATTAGACCCAACATTCAATCACTAGATATAATCAAACTCTTCAATTCCATTTCATATTTTTCATTCCAAGCTCAATAAATTCTATAAAAAGACTATAACAAGGTTCATCATTTTATAAATAACACAAACAACACAATTTCAAAGCAAATTCTCAATCCAACAACACTTTGAACAAATAAAGAAAACACACAAATTAGATATTTGACACACTAGAACATGACTCAATCACACCTAAAACACATCAAAGATCTATCCATCACCGAACTTTTAATTTCCATCCCTCTCGCAATGAAGTTTGCTAGACTCGCATGGATAGAAAACCAACGCCCTTGGAAATTCCAAAGCCGTCTTCTCATCAATCCATTTGTTCTTCGCATACATCACCACTTGAGCATCTTGATAGGACGTCATGTGATCGAATTGAATTTTCGTCTGCCCTTCCAAATGCTCAATTTGATGATACATCTCATACAGACGATTCCTAATGCTTAGTAATTCCGCCTCAATCTTATCTAAAAGACTAAACAATTTTTCCAAACATACAACAATAAATCCATTGAAATAAGGTTGAGGATCTTTAGAAGACTTATCTCTTATTACATTTCCTTTATCTCCTCCCTCCATTGCTTCCGAACTCTCTTTTCTCCTCCAAAATGAAGCGTTCTGGTCGAAAATAGGTTTACTTATGGATTAGGGATGAAGATATGGCAATTTATAAGAAGAAATAGTGTGAAAAATTGAAGATTTTTTGTTTTTGCACAAACAGTAACTGGGGCGCTTAGGCGCCAAAATCTGGCGCCTAGGCGCCATACAATCGATACACATGGTTATGCTGGCACTTAGGCCCCGAGTTTGGGCGCCTAGGCGCCGGAACCACGTTCGACTACGTTTCGCCTATCGTTAAATTAACAAAGTTTATGTCTTAAAATATGTCTATTAAAATGGTATGATCAACACATAAACATCGATTAAGATAAATTCAAATCACACACAATCACAATGATAAATATGGGTTGCCTCCCACAAAACGCTTGGTTTAACGTCGTCAGCCCGACCTAATCAGTTGTATTAATCTGGTAGACTCAATTCGTAAGCCTCCTTGTAATTCGGTTTCATTTTTCCCATATAAGGCTTCAGTTTTATTCCATTAACTTTAAGTATTTTTCTATTCTTGGGATCTTTAATATCCACAGCTTCATAAGGGTATACTTTCTCAATTATAAATGGTCCCATCCATTCAAATCTTAATTTTCCAGGAAAAAGTCTTAAACGAGTATTAAATAATAATACTTCTTGTCCAACTCAAATATTTTTCTTGAAATCTTTTTATCATGAAATTTCTTCATTCTTTCCTTATAAATCTTTGCAATTTCATAGGACTCATTTCTTATCTCTTCCATTTCATTCAGTTGTAACAGTCGTTTCTCTCCTACAGCATTCAAATCATAATTGAACTCCTTTATCGCCTAGTAAGCTTTACGATCCAGTTCAATAGGAAAGTGACAATGTTTACCATAAACTAACCGATAAGGTGACATTCAAATAGGTGTCTTATATGCTGTTATATAAGACCATAATGCAGAATCAAGTCTATCAACCCAGTCAGTTCTTTTAGGATTAAGTCTTTTCTAATATTCTTTTAATTTCTCTGTTTGATACTTCAGCCATTCTACTTATTTATGGGTGATAAGCAGTTACAATTCTATGTATAATTCTGAATTTTTCCAATAAAGATTGAATTCTTATGTTTCTAAAATGACTTCCCTCATCTGTGATAATTACCATTGTGATGCACCAAAAAATATACAATTTTTGCTATATAATTTTACACATTTTTGGTGATATTGCACTTTAAAAAAGATATTTTGCATGATTTTTTGCAACTATGATGATTTTAGGTGATTGGAACGAAAAGATGCAAAAATGAATGAATTCGGAGCAAAAAGGAGCAAAATGGTGAAAAAGTGTTCTGGCGCCGCCAATGCCCAAATCCAACGACTCCAAAATTTATTGCACGATAGAGCGCTGTCGGCGCCCTATCAGGCGCTGCCGGCGCCCAAAGTCAGTGGAATTCAAAATTTGACAGTTTTGGCAAAATTTTGAAGGGATTCCTATGAGAACTCTTGGGATTTCATTCCTAACTCTTAAATAACTGATTTTGGACGAGAGACAAGGGGCTCTCTTGCATTCTATTACTTTCTCTTAGCGTTTTAGTGTGTGTTAAGTTTTAGGGTTTAGTAGAGTAGTGTGTAGAAGTGAGGATTTGAGAGGAATTCTTCTCTAAGGAGTGAAGGAGAAGAAGTAAAGTGAGGGATTGCTTCTACCTTTCCATTCTAAAGAGAGAATAATGTGTTGTAAAGAAGAGAGAAGAGGATTCAAAGGATCTTCAAAGGGATTGCATTGGGAAAGAGAAAGAGATAAGTTGTATTTTCTTTTATGGTTTGTATGACTTTTCTTTTATATAAAAAATCCATGTTTTATTATATCTTTATACAACTTATTTTAGGTTATGTGTTCTTAAAGGGGGGTACAGAAGTTGTCGAGAAACATTAGATTTTAAATTATATATATATATAATTTGAAAAGTAGCAATTCATTTTGAAAATAATTTTAAGTTTGAAAATTTTCAAGATATGAAATCAAACCGATCACACATCACAAATATTTTATATAAACGAGCACCGCATCACAAGCTGTGTATCTATCCCGAAGAATAGACACACTACTTGATGATGGGGCTCGATTAAATAAACTAGAAGATTTGTGACATCCTTTTGGACTGCGAACCAATTTTATAAGCCGACAAGTTCCACTGTTTAATATAAAAGAATTAAACAGGGTTTATATTACACGGGTTCTTAAAGTTCCCTATAAGGGCAAGCCCCTATAGTTAATTACATCCTAAGTGACGGGAATCACTTAAGAAAACTCTCGATAATGATCAGTGGTTTTGCTCTCAAGAATTTCAAAATTTAAGGTTTCAAAGGATTGAATTTTGGAAATTTCAAAAGGGAGTGGATCAAATTTAGAACAGTTTATTTTAGGAGTCCAAAGGAAGAGAAGTAGGAGAAGCTGAGAATCCAAGAAGAATCTTGGCAACTTCTCAAATTATCCTATTGTTTAGCTTCAACTTAAGAGTATATTTAATGTTTTAATCGTGCCAATTTTAATTAATTAGGACTTATATTTGTATGACATAATCATATAAATAGCCTCGAAGATGTGAGGGTTTATATCGTACCAAACGACTACCTCGGAGTCCTAAGACCAGTTAGGGCTTAATTTACATAACAAGATTATGCAAATGCCTAACAAAAACTTGAGGATTTATGTTAAACTTGGCAAACTACCTCGAAATCCTATGGCTTTGTTATTTAATTCTAAGAAAGTTTTCGTTGAAGTAGACACAAGTTTGCTGACGACGATGGCCATGCTGCCCACTATGCTCCAAGCTCCTTGTTGTTGCAGAAGGTTTAGTTTTAGAAAGTGGCAATCAAGAGATGAGAGAAGTGTTTTGGTTTAGAAGTCTTAAGGTTCAAATGTCTTTATGTTTTAATTAAAACAAATCTTAAAGTTGATCAAACAGAACCGATTAAGATCCCACGGTTCCGTCATCCTGGCACCGTTGTTTTCATCAGATTCACTTAGTCCAAATGAATTTGCTAAACTCAACTGAATTAGTTCCACACATTCATTTAGACCGTGGGAAATCCCATTTGCAACACGTGGGTTACATCATCCGAGGTGTTCTAGATCATTCAACGAGACGTTTTAATTTAGTTGTAGTTGTAATTTTGTTGTTTTGTTTGTGATTAAATTTTGAGTTGTTTTATCTTTTGAATGTTGTGATGGTGAATTTTATCTTGTTGTGACTTTTAATTTAGTTTTGGGTTTTAGTTTTCATGCAAGGTGACAATTTTATTTAACATGCAAGAAAAGTAAAGCGCAGTACATGTAAGTAAATTGCAATAACACAAAAGCGTACCTGGTAGGGTCTTCTCGTCATTCCAAGCTGCACTCGAACATATGTTAGGGCATTTAAATATTTGCAACCAATACCTAGGTAAAGTTAAGGGAGGGTTCTGGTTATCTACCATGATCCTAATCCTATTGCTAGTCAATCCTTATGACATCTAAGTTCTTTTGTGTTTTGTTAATGATGATTTTCTTCATAAAAGAATAATGAAGGTTCACTGTTCTTTGAAAACATCCCATCAAGTTAGAGAAGTGCTCGGAATTGAATTCTGAACATCTTTTTAATCATTTTAGGGATTACTTTAAGTTCAGTTATTTTATTGAGGTGACGAATCAATCACCCGGGTTCTCTTGCTCAGTGAATCAGGATATTTGATTATCTTATGAGTGATGTAACATTTCATTTGATATTTCATCTAGGAGTTATAATAATGAGAGTCCTTAAGGAGCAAATTGGTTTGTTAAGGAACTTAACCACCCTATATAAAATTGAATTGCTGACTTGAGATAATTTAATGTTAAAATTCAACTTAGTTTCTTCTAAGTGTCTTAAGTTACTTAGATTGAAAGAGATATTTGAGTTGTTTAACTTCATTAAGTTTTGATGATTTTAATTTTTGAATTCATCACATTAATTTAAGTTAATTTTAATTATTAATTTAATTTTCACATTTCAATTAGAGGTTGTTTTGAGATCATTTAATGTTTTGAATTTATTTTAGATTTGTTATTAGAATGATTCTAGGTTAGTTTCAAATATTTTAAGTTTCTTTTAATTTGATTATTAAATGATTTAATGTTTTAAATTTTAATTAATTACTAAATTATTTTAATGTTTGAAATTTTAATTGATTATTTAAATTGTTTAATGTTTTAAATTTTAATTAATTATGGATTATTTATTATTTAATTAATAATTTCAATTATAATTATTAAGAATTTAATGTTATTGTATTATTTCAATCAGGGCTTTTAGATCGAAGAATTAATATCTTCTTAAGTTATATCCCTAATTTTAATAATCCAAAATTTTAATTAATCTTCCAAAATTTAAATGGTTTAATTAATTAAGGTTCCATCTTGATATTTTTTTAAGGTTATTAATGGGTTTCTACCCATGTATTCCCTAAGTTTCAATCATCCAAGGGAAGATTAAAATCAAATATTTTACCCTCCCCCTTTATTAGGCCTAAAATATTAATTAAGGTTAAAATTCTTAATTACCTTTATGCCCTCTTAAGCCTATTCACTTCATAATTCACTAAATTGAGCTCAAATGAATTTGAAATTTTTATGTCACTTCACTCACATGTCAATTAAGACATTAGAGGAGAAAATGTGATTTTTCTATTTTTAACATAATTTTTTAATTATTTTTATGGAAAATATGGGTTTTCAATGAAAATTGAACAACATGACCAAGGTAAGTTTTCTATCCTTAGGAGAATTATGGGATGTTCCTACCTACTAGAGGACCACTTGGACAAATTTTGAGTAATTTTTTAAATTATATTTTATTTATTATAATTATTCCAAATTTTAAGGTATTAATTAATTTTAAAATAAACTTAAAGTTGAAAAATAAATTTTATATTTTTATGAAATCAGTCTAACCCTCAAGGAGCCGAGATAAATAAATTTTATATTTTTCTGATTTTTCTTTGATTTATTAGAATTATTTTAATGAGAAAATTTGAAAATTTATTTTTTTAATATTAAAAATTACATTAAGCCTTTAAAATTCAATATTTTAACCTAGACACTTGGGAAAAATATTTGATTTGTTCCTAAATGATTAGGGAGAAAAATATGACATTTTTTTAATATTAATATTTTTGTGATTTTCATTATTTTTTAATTATTAAAATATTAAAAAAGAGTAGAAAAAGAAGTTTTTTAGAAAAAATTCAATTTTAATTTTCTTCAACTCCTCTAGTTTCAGAGAGGTCTCAAAACCAATTTGGTGAATTTTTGAAATGTAATTTGCGTTTTATGAATTTATAAAATTTTAAAATAGCCATATGATTTAATTAATTCATTTAATGGGTTAAACCATTTCCAATTGATTCCAAATTTTGAGGTGGGACTCCTCTGACCCTAAAGATCAGTGGAGAATTGTTTTCAAGTGGTTTTGATGTGTGGTTAATCCTAATTAATTAAAATTCAATTTTGGATGTTTGGGCCAATTAGAAGTATTTTAAGGGAATTAGGCCAAACCATAATTTTCCTAGGTTCTTCTGGTCATAAGGTACCTCCCTAAATTTTTCTAGAATTTTCTAAGTAACATGCTAATTATTGGAATTAAAATGGCAAAACAGACACATAAATTTGAATAATCAATATCTTTCCACAGAGATGGCCTCTGGCCTTAGAAAATTCAGGAAATGTTTCCAAGAATAGAGGCTACAAAAGCCTTATGGTCTCATGTCATGGTGAATTGTATAGATGCATGGAGAATTAACATACTGAAATCAGTAAATAATTAATTAAAAATAAAATACTCATCGAAATAACTTAATTCTTTTTCCACATTATTCTCCTCTATTCACTGAGTAAGAGGGTATTTTTAGTTTATTTTTAGGACTTTTCTACACAAAGATATGAATTTTTAAAGTTTCTAGTATTTAAATAAATCAAAAATACCCCAATTTTCTATTTAAACCAGTCAGCGCCGCGTCAACCTCGGCAGCTCCGAAGCTCGACATTGCGCATTCTCATTCAGCACCGCCATCTGACTTAGCGCCATGTAGCCCGCGGTTCCTGTCCCGTTTTCTGGTTCGACGCGATCTGGGCCTTTCATTCAATACACGCGCGAATGGACGCCATCCGCTCATCATCCCCGAGCGCCCTAACCCGAGAGCCGTCCACCTTCTAGGCTTAATATCTCACACGATACTTAAACCAAATTAAACGTTCTTATGCTCTATGAACTCATCTTGTTGAGACGAACATATCTATATGGCTAACATACTATGAAATTGAGCCAAACAAAATGGAGAATTGGTGGAAGCTCGGAAGGGAGGAGAGGTCAATACCTTGGCTCTGAGAAGTGAAGCTTCAATCAAAGAGTGGTGGCAGCTTTGAATGAGCCCAAGGAAGCTTCAGATGAAGTCTATGGTTCAGGGGAATTGCCTAGGTACGACTTCGACCAGGGCCGATTTCAGACTTTGATGGCTGCGGAGATTGAGTGGTCTAGAGAGGGGGCTTTCACTGGGGAACTCCTTCTCTACCTCTGGTAAAGGTGTGAGAGGATTTAATTTAACTTCTGTGGAGATTTGAGGATTGTCCTATTCTGGCCTGAGAATTGAGCTCCAAACTTGAGCTAAATCAGTGGGAATTAGGGCAGGAGGACAATAGGGCTCTTCTTCTCTAGGCTGGGAGAAGGGCTGGGAGCAATTTGGGGAAGTTTGGTGGAAGAATTTCAGCACCTTTGGCGAGGCTGAATGGTGGGGATTTTATAGCCATGGCCGGAGAGGGGAGCTCAGGTCCAGCCAATGAGTGCTTTAGGCCGCTTAGAGTGAGGGCAGTGCAGGCAGGGTGGCTAGTGAAAGGATTGGCCACTGCCCAGGTTCAATTTTGAGTTTTCAAGGACAAAGGGGTGCTCGGGTGTGACTGTTTCGGTGGCTAAGGTGGCTGACAAGGACGGTCAGGCGGCTGAGTAGGCTGAGGAGGAGTGGAGGAGGAGTTTTGCTCAATTATTTTGGTAGAGATGGTTGCTTAAAGGGAGATTAAGGATGGGACATGGCCTTACCAATGTGGCTTAGCCCATTGGTCCAAAGTGGTGGACCATTGGTCCATGGCTCATGGCGCATGGGTCAGGTCAGGTCAAGCCAACCCTAGAAGGCCTAGGGTCAGCAGCTACGAAGTTGGTTTGGTCAATTTTGGTTTGGTTTGGTTTAATTTGGTTCATGTGCACACATGGGTTCACATGGGTTTGAGTTAGGCTAACTTGAGTTTGGGTTTCAATTGGATCAAATTGATTGGTCAACATTGTGTAGATGATTGTAAGGAAGATTTTTTATGAAGACATGAAGTGGATTTGAGTTCATTTGGGGTTTCAATTTGGAGGATTTTGGGGTCTTGGTCAATTGTGGTCAACATGGGTTAGGTTGGGTTTAGGTTTGACTAGAATTTGGTTCAAGGCCAATTAATGGTCCATAATGTTTCAAATAATTTTTAGGAAGGGTTTAGGATAGAAATTGGGTGGAAATTTTGGGCTTAGGGGATTCAATTTGGAGATTTAGGGGTAGGTGACAACTTTAGGGCAAATTTGGGGGTTTTGATTTCAAATGGATTTTAAGTTGGGTTAGGGTTTAAATTGAGAGCCAATTGATGTTTTTTTTGGTGTATGGATGTATTAGGAAGAATTTGGAGTTGAAATTGGGGAAAATTGATTTGAATCGGGTTGGATTTGGGTAGGTTTGGGTCATAGGCTAAGATTGGGGTTTTGGTTTCAAGTTGAAATTGAATTCAAGTGTGAGTCAAATTGGGATTGGTTTTGGTTTAAATTGGTATTGGAAATGTTGAATTGAAGTTTAGAATTGAGTTTGAGCAAAATTGGGGTCCATTGAGTTGACTTGGTTTGACATTGGGTATACATGGGTTAAAGATGGGTCAAATTGAGGATTTTGATAAAAGTTGGTTAAATTGGCCAAATTGGCTTATGGTGTAGTTGAACAAAATGAAAATGAAAATATTTGGGATTTTCTGGAAGTTTTTGGTAATTTTTTAAATTTTTGGAATTTCGGGCCAAAAGGGGTATTTAGGGTATTTGGAGGTTATTTGGAGGGTATTGGGGTATTTTGGTGGATTTAGAAGGTAGGGATTGTTTTGTAATTATTCTTAAGATTTTTAAGAATTTTGGGTAATTTTTAGGAATTTTTGGATAATTTTGGTGGTTGTGGGGGCCATTTAGGTAGTTTTGGGTAGCTTAGGGGAGCCAATGTCAAAACCAGAAATTTTGGCAATTGAATGGGGTTTCAAATAAGGAAGAATGAGAACATTTTTGTGGAGTCAAGATTGAGTAAAAATTGATTTGGAATGGAATTAGGGTTTGGAAGCATGTGCCATGGACTTAGCTAAGTCCAACCACTTTGGGACCAAGTCTAGCCAAATGGTAACCACTTTATGATCATTCACATATTGACCTTAGCCATCTTAATCAAAGATTAGTGGCTTGGGTCAACCATGTTAGTTTCATAAGGGTAGAAAGGTAAGGGTTCAAGTTTTAGGTTAAGTGGCATATGGGTGTGTCTGTGTGTGCAAGAGAAGCTCAAGTCACCCAAGGTTACCCAGGGTAGTCCTAAGGCTTGGACATCCTGTAGGAATTCACTATTAGTTGCCCATATGGTGGTTTTAACCTTCCAAGGTGATTTAGAGGTTTACAACCATTTAAGTGGGGTCCCAAGAGGAGTCAATAAGTGGTTGAATTGCTAAAGGGTTGGTCCAAATTCTAGTCCTCTAGGATAGTTAAGGAGAAGTCCTATGGCTAGATCCTAAGCACTAAGAGGAAAGAAAAGACCTCACCAAAAATGAGGTCAACAAATGGACCCGCCAATAGGTGTGGTGTGCTAACTAAGCACACCGCGCATATTGGCGTTGATCAGAGATCAACAAAACCAACACAGACGTCCAAGTGACACACTGAGGACGAAGCGTAGAAAATTCCTTTTGGGAAGTATCAGGTAAATCTCCAGGACTGAAGATTCCAGAACTCTCACTAGGGAAAAGGAGGTGGATTCTAAATCACAAGATCTAGAGGGATTCAATTTCAAATTCGTTTCTTGTTTTAAGTTTGAGTTTTGAATTGGTTTGAGTTTCAAATTTGGTTAAAATTTGACTTAAGATTGATTTCAAGGGTTTTATGATGAGTGTTGGAACCTAGTTCCAACCTCAGGAGAGAGTCGGAAGTTGGTACCGACCTCGAAAGAGAGGGAACAGGAAGTTAGGTACCAGCCCCGAAAGGGTGACAACTGGAAGTTAGGTACCAGTCTCGAAAGGGTGAGAACTGGAAGTTAGGCACCAGTCTCGGAAGAGAGGGAATTGGAAGTTAGGTACTAGCCTCGAAAGGGTGAGAACTGGAAGTTAGGTACCAGTCTCGGAAGAGAGGGAATTGGAAGTTAGGTACCGGCCTCGAAAGTGAGAACTGAAAGTTATGTACCAGTCTCGGAAGAGATTCAGAAGTTAGGTACCGACCTCGAAAGAGAGGGAACTGGAAGTTAGGCACCAGCCCCGAAAGGGTGAGAACTGGAAGTTAGGTTCCAGTCTCGAAAGAGAGTCGGAAGTTAGGTACCGACCTCGAAAGAGAGGGAACTGGAAGTTAATTACCAGCCCCGAAAGGGTGAGAACTGGAAGTTAGGTACCGGTCTCGGAAGAGATTCGAAGTTAGGTACCGACCTCGAAAGAGAGGAAGCTGGAAGATAGGTACCGGCCCGAAAGGGTGAGAAGCTGGAAGTTAGGTACCAGTCTCGAAAGAGAGTCGGAAGTTAGGTACCGACCTCAAAAGAGAGGGAACTGGAAGTTAGCCACCAGCCCTGAAAGGGTGAAAACTGGAAGTTAGGTACCAGTCTTAGAAGAGAGTCAGAAGTTAGGTACCGACGTCGAAAGAGAGGGAACTGGAAGTTAGGTACCAGCCCCGAAAGGGTGAGAACTGGAAATTAGGTACCAGTCTCGGAAGAGAGGGAACTGGAAGTTAGGTACCAGCGCCGAAAGGGTGAGAACTAGAAGTTAGGTACCAGTCTCGGAAGAGAGTCGGAAGTTAGGTACCGACCTCGAAAGTTCCAGTTAGGTACCGACCTCGAAAGAGAGGGAACTAGAAGTTAGGTACCAGCCCCAAAAGGGTAAGAACTGGAAGTTAGGTACCAGTCTCAGAAGAGAGTCGAGAGTTAGGTACCGACCTTGAAAGAGAGGGAACTGGAAGTTGGGCATTAGCCCCGAAAGGGTGAGAACTGGAAGTAAGGTACCAGTCTCAAAAGTTGGAATTCTATTTCGAAGCTCTCGTGGAAATTTAAATGTAGCAAATGGTTGAGATGGAATGTGAGAATGCTTCACATCCCAAGAGAGTTGATCAAAGTTTGATTGTTTGGCGAATGATATGAATCCATGCCATCAGAACCAAATCAAAAATTTTGTGGTTCTGTGTCAGTAGACTTAGTCGACCTTCTCAAAAAAGGGAAGGAACCACGGAGAGTCGAAAAGATTTTGAGAACAGCCGGAGGCTGAGGATTTCAGATTCGGAGTTTCATTTTCATTATTCGTTGCTCTTGGTGATTTGATTTTATTTTGATTTTTCAAGTTTCATTTCGATTGAAATTTCATTTTGATTTGGATTTTCATTCATTTATTTGGTTTACAATTTGAGGTTTTTGGTTGATTTGCTTTAAGTTTCAGTTTTGGGTTTTACTCAATCTTTGAATTTGAATTCTTTTATTTATTGTTATTATTTCATTCAAATCATTCATTGTTCAACATTTCTCTAAATTGAGTCAAACTCAGATTTTGTGGCGTTTGCAGTCAATTGCACAAAACTGAAGGCAAAGTACGACAGTCATTTACATTAAAAATGTCAAAGGTACATTAGGTGATTCCATCAAAAAATTTCTGATGCCATCTTTCCGAAAGTAGACTTTTACAAAATCCATGTACGTCTGAACACAGACTGCACTGATATCCTCATGTATTCTAGCAAAACTGTCTGTTCGATTCATCCATGTCTGAAAAGTAAACTGCATAGATAGTAACATCACCTTCTAAGCCACTTTCCGGAGGAGAATCCCATGTAAGTGTGCTTTAGAGGTGTGCTACTACTTTGTAGCTTACGACTCGTAGAGCTGCGAGTTTTCTAATTACGGATCCGGTCGGAAGTAGACCAGAATCTTTCTCTCATCCATCCTCCTGAAAGTGATGGAGACCCGCTTGTAGGGAACTCCCAGTATGCAGTGCTTTGCCACATCTGTACCATTTCCTTGTAGTATGAGAACAGAGCCTACCGATAGAGGTATCTCTACTGGCCCTCAGAATTCTCCAGGGCCGACAATCCGGAGTTTTGTCCCGAACATGATGTTACATTAGTTGATGTAGGAAACAGTGCAAAAGGGCCTCACAAAATCGTGATGATCTATGTGAGGTGGAATGCAGTCTCCTTCCGCATAGATGTTGATTATGCAGCTGTTTGGAATGCAGCCAGCGGGTAAGACTCGCCAAGCCACCATCCTCTTTATCATCTTCTTAATCAGAACTGGCATTGGATCCACTTCATCGTAACGGAGTATCCCTGGCGGATTTCCTTTCTTGTCTTCAGCGAAGTTGTAACAACATCCGAATTAGATTGTAATCCTTCCCTTGCCTCTTTTCCATTTCTTAGGCTCGGAGTAGGTCTTGCAGTGTAGTCGTCCTGCATGACCCTGCTTCTTCAGCTTGGAGATGTAGTCCACAATCTCACTCTGCTCGTAGTGAGAGAAGACATCTGTATGCAACTCTAATCCTTCCAGGATATTGACATACCTGCCTCGGATCCTCTGAAAGTATTCAAAATTCTGCTTTCGCACCCTCTAGATCATTTCCAACTCGTGCTCTGAAATTATCTGCAACTGTCGGGGTTTGGTGATGTACTGTGGGATGTATGGATCCACACCATCATGCTCTCTTGGAATCATCACTGTCTCAGGTACAGAAACGGTAGTAACCTCCTTTGGAACAACCTCTGCTATGGTGCTCCTGAGGACTGACCTTTTTGGGATAGCTTCTGTGGTCGCTGAAATTTCCTCTTTATTCTGCTCTTCTGTCAATTTCTTCAGCATCTTGGCGATACTGCGATTATTGTTTTTCCTTTGAGTTGGGGTCAAAGTGGCTCTTCTCTCCCCCAAGATTTCAGTAGGGGCAACACTGACAAGCTTTCCTCCTGCGGCCGTTATTACTGATTTCATTTTGTTTTCTTTAATCGCACTGATCTTCCTTTTCTGATTTGCAGTGTGTTGAATCTTCTCACTGAGTTTCATTACTGTCTTTCCATGGAACTACCCAAGGTCTACGGTAGTCCAAGCGGTTTCTTCATATTCCATCTCCAGCTGTGTAAAGTCTGAGCCAACCTCGATCATAGCACCAGCTTTCAACTCTTCTTCGTTAAGTGCAAGACTTACACAATCCTTGAAGTTTAGGAACAACCTCCCGTTCGACATTTCCCTGAAAAGAAAATAAGGAAAGGATCAGGGGCTGTACTCAGAACGAGAACAATAAGAAAATTTACTTTTTAATGAAAGATTCTTATTCATTTTTTTCAAATTTTTAATAAGAGTAGGAAAAGATAAGAAAAGATCAAGAATGAGATCAACTCGAAAGGAAGGATCAAAATTTATTATTATAATGATTTCACATGTTTTCTCTTAACACATTTGTATTTGTTCACCATTATTATTATTTTTTTCATTCATCATTTTTTTATTATATATTTTTATTTTATTTTATTTTATTTTGGGTTCGAACCCAATTATAAGTGATTACTTCACCCGTGCTTCTAGGAATGAGATTTCATTCTTCGAAACATCAGGTTGCGTAAAACTTCTTCAAATATCATCCATTAATTGGAAGCATAGGTCGTTCTCCCTGACAATTCACAAGCTGGTAAGAGCCTCCTGAGTAGACCGTCTCAACAATGAACGGTCCCTCCCAGGTCGGTTCAAATTTGCCACCTATCTTACGGTGTGCAAGAATAGGTCTCTTGAGAACTAGAACCAAGTTACTGACTTTAAATGTCCTTGGGTGGACCAGTTTATCGTGGCCCTGGATCATCTTGGCTTGAGACAGTTCCAAATTCTGCTGTGCTGAAAGTCGTTTCCCTTCCAAGCTTTCCAGTTCTTCTAGCCGTAATCTAGCATTCTCTTCTGTAGTAATTTTCTCTGCAACTGCAATTCTGAGTGATGGGAGTTGAACTTCTAAGGGTAAAACTGACTCGGACCCGTACACTAGAGCGTAGGGAGTAGACTGAGTAGGAGTCCTGAAAGTCATCCTGTAGGCCCATAAGGCTTCTAACAACTTCTAGTACCAATTTCTTTTGTTATCGTCCAATGTTTTCTTTAAGATTTGGACGAGATTTTTATTAAAAGCCTCAGCCAAGTCGTTTGCTCTTGGGTAGTAGATTGTCGAATAGTGCCAATCAATCTCATGCCTTCTGAAAAATTGTTGATCTTCGTGCTTCTGAATGTGGACTCATTATCTGAAATAATTCTGCGTGGTAACCCGAAATGGTAGACGACTTGATTTTTGAAGAACTGTAGCATGTTATGTGCTTTCACTTCTCTAAGTGGTACCGCTTCTACCCATTTCGAAAAGTAATCTGTCGCTGCAAGGATGAAACAATGTCCACTTGAAGAAGGCAGTTCTATCGGACCCATGATATTTGTGCCCCAACACTCAAACGACCACGATGCGATTGTAGGATGTAGCACATTTGGAGGTTGATGTAGAACCACTCCATGCACTTAGAATTGGTTACAACTCTTGGCGATCTTCATGCAATCAGTCATCATTGAGGGCCAGTAGTACCCTAGTCTTTTAATCTTCATTTTCATTTTCGGACTTGACTGATGAGCGCCACAGAGTCCTGAGTGCACTTCTTTAACAACTTCATGAGCTTCGGACCCGCTTTGGCACCTTAACCACATCTGATCAAAAGACCTTCTGTATAACATATTGTTTATTAATGCGTAAGACAGAGTTCTTTCCTTAATCTGATGGGCTAACGACTTGTCGTTCGGTAAATTTCCTGTTTGCAGGTAATCTATTAATGGCTACCGCCAATCCTCTGTATTTTCTGTTACTGCTGCAACTGTTTCTTACTCTTTTTCTGATTTGTGTATTGCATCCATGTCGAGCTGTGAGAGGGCCTGTCGTCCCTGAACTGACATTTCAACTGATTCATCCTGTAAGCAGGAAAACTCTTTTGCAAGGCTGGATAATACATCTGCGAGAGCATTTTCTCTCCTAGGAATCTTGTAGATCGTTACATTCGGAATCTGCTACAGCAATTTCATTGCATATTGAAAGTACTGCTCGAGTCTTGGCTTTAGAATTCTGTACTGTCCGGCGACCTGTTGAATAATCAACTGCGAATCTCCATAAATATTGATATCCATTATACCCATCTGGATAGTCAATTCCAGTCCAGTTATGAGAGCTTCATATTTTGCTTCGTTGTTCGTACACGGTTCTGTTAGATGGTAGGAGTACCTTAACATCCCCTGCTCCGGTGTTATAAAGATTAGTCTGATTCCTACTTTACCGGGCACTATCATTTGTGATTCTTTATCTTTCTGTGCTAAGGACACTCCGTCGAAGTATAGTTCCCAACACTGATCATTGGGGTCTTCTAAGCTCATTATCTGCTCGTCGGGTATGTCGTCGTAGAGAGGCCATTCTGCCGGCAAAGGGTGTGCTGCGAGAAAGTCTGCTAGGACTTGTCCCTTTACAACACAAAGAGGAATGAAAGTTATATCAAATTGCAATAGTATCATTGACTGCCTGGCAAGTCTGCCAGAAAGCGTCGGGCGAGTCATTAAATATTGCAATGGATTAAACTTCAAAATAAGATTGACCTTATGAGAGAGATGTGATGCCTGAGCTTTTGAGCAGCAAAGATCATGGCTAAACAGTGCTTCTCAATCGGGGGATACTTTACCTCCATTGAATTAAACGACGACTCAGGTAGTAGAGTATGTTTTCTTTGCCCTCGTCATTGACCTGGGCTAGCAGGGCTCCAAGGGAGTCGTCTAAAGCCGCGGTATAAACTATCAACGGTCGACCCGAGACTGGGGCTGCTAAGACAAAAGGTGTCATTAAATACTATTTAATGTCCTCGAAGGCATGTTGGCATTTCTCTTCCCAAATGAATTTGGCGTCCTTTTAAATTAATGCTGAGAAGGGCTGACACCTACCTGACAAATTCGAGATAAAGCGTCGAAGATACGCCAACCTCCCTTGAAAGGATCGTAGTTGTTTCAAGGTTTTGGGAGGCGGCATTTCTAAGATAACTTTAATCCTCTCCGTATCAATTTCAATTCCGTGATGTCGGACAACAAATCCTAAGAATTTCCCAGAGGCGACGCCGAAGGCACATTTCAAGGGATTCATCTTAAGGTTAAATTGTCTTAATCGCTCGAAAAGAATTCTCAAATCATACAGGTGATCTTTTTTCAGTTTGCTCTTGATGACCACATCATCCACGTAGCATTCAACTTGGTTTTGAATGAGATCATAAAAAATCCTCGTCATTGCTCTTTGGTAAGTTGCTCCCTCATTCATCAATCCGAAAGGCATTACTGTGTAGCAGTACACTCCAATTGGCGTTCTGAAGGATGTGAGTTTTTCTTCTTCTGGTTCCATCTTTATCTGATTATATCCTGATGATCTGTCCATAAAAGAGAAGACTTCGTGCGTCGAAGCGATGTCGATCATCAATTCTAGAATTGGTAGGGGGAGTTCATCTTTCGAGCATGCCTTGTTCAAGTATCAGAAATCTACGCAGATTCTGATCTGACCATTTTTCTTTCTGACCGGCACCACGTTGGCTAACCAAGTTGAGTATTGCTCTTCACGGACAAATTTAGCATCTATTAGCTTCTTAGCTTGAGCTATTACTTGTTGTTCAATTTCTAGAAGCATTTTTGTGGAAGCCTGCCTGACTGGAATGATAATGTGATCCACTCCTAGCTTGTGAACTGCAACCTCTAAAGCTAATCCTAGCATTTCGTCGTAACTCCAAGAAAAACAGTCCTTGAATTCCATTAGTAGCTTGATCATGTTTTTCAGAGTCTTCTTTATTGAGCAAGGAGCTAACAAAGGTCGGCCTAGGCTCTTCGCTAGTACCTAAGATAACTTCCATTAACTCGTCTATTGTAGATTTAATTTCTTCTTCAAATTCTAGCGGAGCATTTCTGATTTGCTGATCTTCAAGATCATCTGAGGCTTCTAAGCAATCTTCGTTAGGCTTGCAAGTGACAACCAAGAAAAGTCCCGTATCATCAACTGATCCTACTGTGCCGAATCTGAGACCATGTTTTGAGTTTGGCGGTCGACCGGTTTTGTTCCATAGCTTTTCAAAGTGCTGTGATTGTCCTTTTGACCATTGCTTAGGCAAAATACCACGCTGAATTAAATTTTAAACACAGAGAGAATACCACTCAAACAGTAATTCCATTAATTCAGAAGAAGTAACATCTTCGAATTGTATATCATTTTGAACTTTAGAAGAAGAAGCACCATGGTAGAACTTGATCGGTTTAGTACCGCCACCATGCACTTCCTTGACCACCATACCCTCGACCTTATTAGAATGGATCGGGGTCAGGGTCATAGTATGCACATAGTGGTTAATCTTCTCGTACATTGATTTGTATCCTTCATTCTTTTCATCTTCGAGAGATATCTTGAATTGCGGTTTCTTTTGATTTATCACCGCTGCTTCTTTCTTAATTTCTTCTTCTTCTTTGGAGCTGTTCTCCCAATCAACATTGATGACCGGTTTCTTCTATTAAACTGTTCCACCATTTCTTCCATGACCTCGTCCCCGGCCTCGACCTCGGGTGCGAGTTCTGTAGAAACCTTCACCATCGCACTGTAAGGAAGTGTGAGTAACTGTTGAACAAGAACTTCAGGTTCTTTATCATCTTGCATTCCATTTTCTTGATTTGGTATGGAGTTTCTGGAAAAGATTATTTTCTTCGGAGGCTCGTAATAGGCTGCATCTTCATGGATTCCAATTTCGTGCACTGAGAATGGTTGCAAATCATCTTTGATGCACTGCTCTTGTCCTCCTTCAAAAGACTTTATACACTGGTGTAGAGACGACAATACCATCCGGTTCTCATGGATCCACGGCCGACCCAGTAGAGCGTTGATTGATGTCTAAGAATCAATTATGTGAAATTTTGTTGTTGTCTTTGCAAACTAACCGATCTTCATTAATAGTGTTATTGATCCGAGAGCTCTTTCTCCTTTCTAGTTAAAGCCTATCAGCATCATCTTGTCTGCCTCGAGATCACAGGCATCAATTTCTAAATAGGCCAGCGTTCGAAGTTTCATTATATTAATTGATGCTCCCGGATCAACTAACACCCTGGAAAGTGTAAACTTTTCAATACTGACTGAAATGTACAACGGTCAATTGTGATCAGCTGTTCCCAGTAGTAGATCATTGTCCGTGAAGGTAACACCGCGTTGTCCTTTCAACGAGCAAACCTCGCCTAAGGAATTACCGACCATTTGAGCTAAGAAAATTTCTGGATCAAGTAAAGCCTTGATCTAAGCTTCTCTCATCTCCTTTGACAGGATCAGAGCGTCTTAGATGCTAAGTTTGGTTGGTAGCTTCCTAAGATGAGCTAGCACGTTATATTCCACTTTTTTACCAGGCTGTTCAATTTCTTCCCTAACAGGCAATTCTTCTGCCGGGGTTGGCTCTTCTTGAGCAACCACCTGCTTTCCTTTATCCCTTGGACCCATTCTCGAGGGTAGAACTTTTCCACTTCTCAGGTTAACTTATGTTATCTCTTCTGAATCTACTAGTATCTCCTGTTGAATCAGAAAGACCGACTCATCTGAAGTTGCTTCGGTATCTGATAACTTTAATTCTATCGTGATTGGAGCTCCTCGGAATTCACAAACTAGCTCTTCATCTGTTGAACTTTCGTAGTCATCCTTGTGAATGTCCTCTATTTCGTTGTGGTCATCGAGCTTTTGTATGATTTGAAAATCTCTATTCGCATCGAGATTGAAATCTGGATTAGGTTGGTTGTCGTTAGTTACGTTATCGTTAGAAACAGTCGAAACCTAGTCAACACTAAAACTCTTATCATTATAAGATCCCGCCGGGGTGAGGAAATAATCATACAGAGTCAGAGGTTCGACTGATTTCTCCCCCGAATCGGAAACAACCATCCTAGGATAAGCAACCCCTAATCTACCCTTCAGAACCTCGGTCTTCTTTTCTTCCACGATCTTCTCCTCCTTCTGGGGCGGTTCTTCAATCGCAAGTGATAGTGCCGACTCGGTAGGTTTCGAACTTTGAGTTGAAGCGCACACCGAAGCGGTCTAGATGCGATCCAAAATTTTCTTTGAAGACTTCATCTTGACAGTACTCCATCCATCATCAGTCGCGTAAGGGCCTGTCGGAACAATAGGATCCGTTGAAATTACATTGACCGAACCTCCTTTTTGGGGCTCCATCATGTATTCCTTCGGAATCGTTAAGTTCCCTCTCCGAAGATTGTTTTCGAGCCAATTCTTGAAGGTGAAGCAGTCTTCTATCTTATGTCCGAGCATCCTATGGTAGGGACAGTAGTTCGGATGATCCTTCTTATCGACTTCTTCTGGCTTCCTAGGCTCTGGCAGCTGAAAGTTAGCCGTCTTCATCAAACTGCGAAACATCTTAGCCACCGCTTCAGTCTTGAAGGGATATTCCTTATTCAAAAGCTCCTTCAGGGCACGTGGTTGACAAGGCGGCGACTGATCATGCTGCAGTGACTGGTAACTTGGTCGAAGCTGCTGATAGCTCTGCTGAGGTTGTTGATAAGTCCGCTGTGGTGGTTGATAACTTGGCTGTGGCCGCTCTGGCTGTATTTATACTGGCTGCTGGCCTTTATCCACTGTCACGACGATTCCTGATTTCTTCTCGAAAGCTTTCACGAGCTTCTGTTTATCGGTCTTGTCGATGAAACTTAGCTGTTTTGCCTCCTTCTGTAAGCTCCGGGCCTTACTAAGCAACTTCTTGAAAGTCTTAATTGTGAATCCTTTAAGAAGAAGTGCTATCGGGCCATGGATACTCTTAAGAAGGATACCGACCGCATGCTGTTCCTGAAGCTTTGGCTCACACTTCATACTTAAATTCCTCCATCAAAGTTTGTAGTCTACTAAACTTTCGTTCGGTTTCTGTTGCTCCACCACTAAATCACCGACGGTGATGTGGTGCCGAGCCCTGGCAAACCGCTTAATGAAGAGGTTTTCCAATTCTGAAAAGGTCTTGACTGAACCATTCGGAAGTTCTGCATACCAGTCGAAGGCAATCCTGACAAACTGCTGACGAACTGATGAAAGAGCAAAGCATCGCTCCGACCGGCATTACAGCAACTAGCATGAAAGTTTGCTACATGCTGCCGGGGTTTCCCAGTACCATCGAAAGTCTTAAACATAGGTGGTACAAAGCCCTTTGAGTATTTGACTGCATCAAACTCTTAAGGGTAAGGTCTACCTGTTTGAATAGATGCTCCACTCTTAGATTGGGCTAAGGCTTCTCGCACCTACTGTTCCACCATGTTCTTAATGTCCTTTTCGGGAATAATACTTTGTGAAAAATCCTTCTTCGGCTGTTCGTCTCCATTAACAGACGTAATCTCTTTTCCTCCGTCTGCGATGTGAATGATCTCCGGGGGTGTTTCTTTCTGAGGTTGCAGCTGACTCTGGAGAGTGGCTAAAGAGACAGCCATCTCTTCCATTCTCTTTGCCATCTGAGAGATCGTGTCATCCTTTTCCTGAAGCTGTGCTCTTATTGCTCCCAGCACATCTCTCTCTGAAGCTGATGGAACTCCCTGTAAAGTTGATGATGGTCGTGTCTCAACCATGTTAATCTCAGCAAACTCTTCATCCATGGACTCTGATGAATCGACTTCATCTCTTAATTCTTCTCCTCTTTCCCTTGCCAATCGTTGGCTGTCTGTCCTTAACTTCCCTATGGCATCCTCAAGTGAAATCTTTCGACTGTCTAGTGGTTATCTGGCGACAACTGTCGAACTTCCTCTTCAAGAGTTTCCCTTGGAGCTGTAGTACTTTCTTCTGATCCGGGCTCTTTAATGAGACTTTTCTTCCCAGAATATTGTGTGGGTATTAGTTCAGCAATAATAGATCGCCACACCATCCTTCTTGTAGTAGAAAGCCTAGGACCGGATGATTTGTCGGCTGTACGTAGGTAGGTAGTGTCCTCCCTAATATGATGAACCGAAACAACAACAGGCGGACTCTTCTCATTTGCTCGCACCTTCTTCCTTGGTCTTTCTATGGCAGTGATAAGCTCTACTCATGACCCGAGGCGAGATTTAATTGGCACTCGTCCCATTCTTCTCAGAATTTTCGATACGGGACATTCCTCTTTTCTAGCCAGTTTCTCCACTATCTCCCGCAATCAGGTAAGCGGCGTAGTCTTGATTTTCTTCCTCTTGCTATCACTGTAATATGCAGGTCGGGGTAACGCAGCGGCGATTTTCCGGTCATCTTCTTGATTAGATGCATCAGAGAGAGGGTGGAATCTACTTTCTTCCAACAGCGGTGAGTACTCAGGTAGTTCTTCTTCTTTCTCTGGAATCTCTTCAATAAAGGTGGCTTCAGCAGCCCTGACCTTTTTGGTCTTAGCAATCTTTCTGTTCTTATTCCTCCTTTGTGTCCGGGTTAAGGGTCTAAACTTTGAACTGGACCCTATCTCGAAAACAGACGGTATTGCAGCAAAGACTGAACCCTCTATGGTAACAGGCTCATCACATACTTGGACTTCCTTCCCCTTCAGTTTGGCAGGAGCCGGGGTAGGTTCAGAGATGACTAGACCAGTGGGAGTAGAGACAACAGTCCTTCTACGAACAACAATACTTCTTTCAACTGGAACCCTTTATAGGGGAGGGAACTCTTGAGATGATTTCAGGCTGAACTCAATCACGGGTTCCTCAGTTTCAGGTACTTTTTTCATCAGTGCAAACAGAGTAACGTCAGTAAACTTAATGTTCGTATTGTCAAACCCTTATCCAAAGCAAATGATTCCATTGTCAGGCAGTACATCCTTGAATACAACCAAGTCTAATCCTTTGGTGAAGGAGAAAATCAACTTCGAGGCAGACATTTTCTGCAAGGTAAGTTCCGATTTTCAGTCCCGGATTATGCTTCCTTCCGTCAGGACTAAAAGAAAGGAATTAAAAGAGTCCGAACACATTTCCATTTATCTTTTCATTTTATCCGTGCATTTGTAGTTTTAAAAAAGTTTGTTTATTGAAAGGTTATTGATTAGAAGGTTTACTCATTAAGAACGAATCAATTAAAGGAGGAAGATTAGAATTAGAAAGAGTAAGGAATCCAATTCAAAATTGGAAAGGGAGAGAAAGTCTCATAAGACTTCTTAACTAGAAGGACCACTCCTAAGCTAACACCGATTGGGGGTCCACCCCACCTCTTTGGAGAGATAACAAAAGAAGGATTCCAGAACCTCTCTCTTTAGGGGCGTCTAAACAGTGGCTCCGAAATCCAAGAGGAGTTGGCTATACCCGTTTAAGGTAGAAATGAACGTGGTATGCCAACAGAAAGAATGGTAGTTTGATCCACTAGGGGTATGGACTCACTACCGAATTATGAAAGCAAAACCATCTAATCAAAATGGAGAGAGGAACTCCTCCCCAGCTGAGTTGCCAGAAATTATACAGCTTATTTTAGGTTATGTGTTTTTAAAGAGGGGTCGCCTACAGAAGTTGTCAGCAAACTTTAGATTTTAAATTTAATATATATATATATATATATATATTTTGAAAAGTAGCAATTGATTTTGAAAATAATTTTAAGTTTGAAAATTTTCAAGATATGAAATCAAACCGATCTCACATCCCAAATAGTTTATATAAACGAGCGCCGCATCACAAGCTGTGTATCTATCCCAATAATAGATACACTACTTGACGATGGGGCTCGATTAAATAAATTAAAAGATTTGTGACATCCGTTTGGTCTGCGAACCAATTTTATAAGCTGACAAGTTTCCCTTTTTAATATAAAATAATTAAACAGGGTTTATATTACCTAGGTTCTTAAAGTTACCTATAAGGGCAAGCCCCTATAGTTAATTACATCCTAAGTGAAGGGAATCACTTAAGAAAACTCTCGATAATGATCAGTGGTTTTGCTCTCAAGAATTTCAAAGTTTAAGGTTTCAAAGGATTGAATTTTGGAAATTTCAAAAGGGAGTGGATCAAATTTAGAACAGTTTATTTTAGGAGTCCAAAGGAAGAGAAGTAGGAGAAGCTGAGGATCCAAGAAGAATCTTGGAAACTTCACAAACTATCCTATTGTTTGGCTTCAACTTAAGAGTATATTTAATGTTTCAATATTGCCAATTTTAATTAATTAGGACTTATATCTGTATGAAATAATCAGATAAATAGCCTCGAAGATGTGAGGGTTTATATCGTACCAAACGACTACCTCGGAGTCCTAAGACCAGTTAGGGCTTGATTTACATAACAAGATTATGCAAATGCCTAACAGAAAGTTGAGGATTTCAGTTGCACTAGGCAAACTACCTCAAAATCCTAAGGATTTTTTATTTAATTCTAAGAAAGGTATCGTTGAAGTAGACACAAGTTTTGCTGACGACGATGGCCGTGCTGCCCACTATGCTCCAAGCTCCTTGTTGTTGCAGAAGGTTTAGTTTTAGAAAATGACAATCAAGAGATGAGAGAAGTGTTTTGATTTAGAAGTCTTAAGGTTCAAATGTCTTTATGTTTTAATTAAAATAAATCTTAAAGTTGATTTAACTGAACCGATTAAGATCCCACGATTCCGTCATCCGGGCACCGTTATTTTCATCGGATTCACTTAGTCCAAATGAATTTGCTAAACTCAGCTGAATGAGTTCCACACTTTCATTTAGACCGTGGGAAATCCTGTTAGCAACACGTGGGTTATATCATCCGAGGTAATCCCGATCATCCAACGAGACGTTTTAATTTAGTTGTAGTTGTAGTTTTGTTGTTTTGTTTGTGATTAAATTTTGAGTTGTTTTATCTTTTGAATATTGTGACAGTGAATTTTATCTTGTTGTCGCTTTTAATTTAGTTTTTGGTTTCAGTTTTCATGTAGGGTGACAATTTTTTTAACATGCAAGAAAAGTAAAGCGCAGTACATGTAAGTAAATTGCAATAACAAAAAGCGTACCTGGTAGGGTCTTCTCGTCATTCCAAGCTGCACTCGAACATATGTTAGGGCATTTAAATATTTGCAACCAATACATAGGTAAATTTAAGGGAAGGTTCTGGTTGTCTACCAAGATCCTAATCCTATTGCTAATCAATCCTTATGATGTCTAAGTTCTTTTGTGTTTTGTTACGGATGATTTTCTTCATCAAAGAACAATGAAGTTTCACTGTTCTTTGAAAACATCCCATCAAGTTAGAGAAGTGCTCGGAATTGAATTCTGAACATCTTTTTAAACATTTTAGGGATTACTTTAAGTTCAGTTAATTTCATTGAGGCGACGAATCAATCACCCAGGTTACTCTTGCTCAGTGAATCAAGATATTTGATTATCCTATGAGTGAAGTAACATTTCATTTGATATTTCATCTAGGAGTTATAATAATGAGAGTCTTTAAGGGGCAAATTGGTTTGTTAAGGAACTTAACCACCCTTAATTAAAATTGAATTGTTGACTTAAGATACTTTATTGTTAAAATTCAACTTAGTTTTTTCTAAGTGTCTTAAGTTATGTAGATTGAAAGATATATTTGAGTTGTTTAACTTCATTAAGTTTTGATGATTTTAATTTTTGAATTAATCACATTAATTTAAGTTAATTTTAATTAATAATTTAATTTTCACATTTCAATTTGAGGTTGTTTTGAGATCATTTAATGTTTTGAATTTGTTTTAGATTTTTTATTAGAATGATTCTAGGTTAGTTTCAAATATTTTAAGTTTCTTTTAATTTGATTATTAAATGATTTAATGTTTTAAATTTTAATTAATAAATAAATTATTTTAAATTTTTAAATTTTAATTAATTATTTAAATTGTTTAATGTTTTAAATTTTAATTAATTATGGATTATTTATTATTTAATTAATAATTTCAATTATAATTATTAAGAATTTAATGTTATTGTATTATTTCAATCAGTGGCTTTTAGATCGAAGAATTAATATCTTCTTAAGTTATATCCCTAATTTTAATAATCCAAAATTTTAATTAATCTTCCAAAATTTAAATGGTTTAATTAATTAAGGTTCCATCTTGATATTTTTTTTAAGGTAATTAATAGGTTTCTACCCTTTTATTCCCTAAGTTTCAATCATCCAAGGGAAGATTAAAATCAATTATTTTACCCTCCCCTTTATTAGGCCTAAAATATTAATTAAGGTTAAAATTCTTAATTACCTTTATGCCCTCTTAAGCCTATTAACTTCATAATTCACACTAAATTGAACTCAAATGAATTTGAAATTTTTATGTCACTTCTCTCACATGTCAATTCAGACATTAGAGGAGAAAATGTGATTTTTCTGTTTTTAACTTAATTTTTGTAATTATTTTTATGGAAAATATGGGTTTTCAATGAAAATTAAACAACACGACGAAGGTAAGTTTTCTGTTCTTAGGAAAATTATAGGATTCTCTTACATACTAGAGGACCACATGGACCAATTTTGGTAATTTTTTAAATTATATTTTATTTATTATAATTATTTCAAATTTTATGGTATTAATTAATTTTAAAATAAACTTAAAGTTGAAAAATGAATTTTATATTTTTATTAAATCTCTCTGACCTCAAGGAGTCTAGAAAAACAACTTTTATATTTTTCTGATTTTTTTTTATTTATTAGAATTATTTTAATGAGAAAGTTTGAAAATTCATTTTTTTAATATTAAAAATTACATTAAGCTTTTAAAATTCAATATTTTAACCTAAAGACTTGGAAAAAATATTTGGTTTGTTCCTAAATGATTAGGGAGCAAAATATGACATTTTTGTGAATTTTAATATTTTTGTGATTTTTATTATTTTTTAATTATTAAAATATTAAAAAAAGGGTAAAAAAGTTTTTTAGAAAAATCCAATTTTAATTTTCTTAGACTCCTCTGGTATTAGAGAGATCCCAAAACTAATTTGGTGAATTTTTAAAATGTATTTTGGGTTTTATGAATTTTTTAAATTTGAAAATAGCCATATGATTTAATTAATCCATTTAATGGGTTAAACCATTTCCAATTGATTCCAAATTTTTATACAGGACTCCTTTGACCCTAAAGATCAGTGGAGAATTATTTTCAAGTGGTTTTGATGTGTGGTTAATCCTAATTAATTAAAATTCAATTTTGGGTGTTTAGGCCAATTAGAAGTATTTTAAGGGAATTAAGCCAAACCATAATTTCCCTAAGGTCCTCTAGTCATAAGGTACCTCCCTAAATTTTCCTATAATTTTCTAAGTAACATGCTAATTACTGGAATTAAAATGGAAAAATAGACACATAAATTTGGAAAATCAATATTTTACCACAGAGATGGTCTCTAGCCTTTGAAAATTCAGGGAATGTTCCCAAGAACAGAGGCTATAAAAGCTCTATGGTCTTATGCCATGGTGAATTGTATAGATGCATAGAGAATTAAAATACTAAAATCAGTAAATAATTAATTAAAAATAAAATACTCATCAAAATAACTTAATTCTTTTTTCAAATTATTCTCCTCTGTTTAGTGAGTAAGAAGGTATTTTTAGTTTATTTTTAGGATTTTTTACACAAAAATATGAATTTTTGAAGTTTTTGGTAATTAAATAAATAAAAAATACCCAAATTTTCTATTTAAACCAGTCAGCGCCGCGTCAACATCGGCAACTCCAAAGCTCCACATGGCGCATTCCCATTCGGTGCCGCCATCTGACTCAGCGCCACACGGCCCGCGGTTCCTACCCCGTTTCTTGGTTCGACGCGATCTGGGCCGTCCATTCGATACACGCGCGAATGGACGGCATCCGCTCATCGTCCCCGAGCGCCCTAACCCGAGAGCCGTCCACCTTCTAGGCTTAATATCTCACTCGATACTTAACTAAATTAAACGTTCTTATGCTCTATGAACTCATCTTGATGAGACGAACATATCTATACGGCTAACTTGCTATGAAATTGAGCCAAACAAAAAGGAGAATTGCTGGAAGCTTGGGAGGGAGGAGAGGTCAAAACCTTGTCTCTGAGAAGTGAAGCTTCAATCAGAGAGTTGTGGCACCTTCGAATGAGCCCAAGGAAGCTTCAGATGAAGTCTATTATTCAGGGGAGTTGCCTAGGTACGACTTCGACCAGGGCTTCAGACTTTGATGGCTGCGGAGATTGGGTGTTCTGGAGAGGGGGCTTTCACAGGGGAACTCCTTCTCTACCTCTGGTGAAGGTGTGAGAGGAGTTAATTTGACTTCTGTGGAGATTTGAGGATTGTCCTATTCTGGCCTGAGAATTGAGCTCCAAAATTGAGCTCAATCAGTGGGAATTAGGGCAGGAGGACAGTAGGGCTCTTCTTCTCTAGGCTGGGAGAAGGTCTGGGAGCAATTTGGGGAAGTTTGGTGGAAGAATTTCAGCACCTTTGGCGAGTCCGAAAGGTGGGGATTTTATAGCCATGGCCGGAGAGGGGAGTTCAGGGCCAGGCAATGAGTGTTTTAGGCCGCTTAGGGTGAGGGCAGTGCAGGCAGAGTGGCTGGTGAAAGGATTGGCCACTGCCCTGGTTCAATTTTGAGTTTTCAAGGACAAAGGGGTGCTCGGGCGTGACTGTTCCGGCGGTCAGGGTGGCTAGCAAGGATGGTCAGGCATCTGAGCAGGCTGAGGAGGAGTGGAGGAGGAGTTTTGCTCGGTTAATTTGGCAGAGATGGTTGCTTAAAGGGATATTAAGGAGGTGACATGGCCTTAGCCATGTGGCTTAGCCCATTGGTCCAAAGTGGTGGACCATAGGTCCATGGCTCATGGGCCATGGGTCAGGTCAGCTCAAACCCACCCTAGAAGGCCTAGGGTCAGCAGCTAAGAAGTTGGTTTGGTCAATTTTGGTTTGTTTTGGTTTAATTTGGTTCATGTGTACACTTGGGTTCACATGGGTTTGAGTTGGGCTAACTTGAGTTTGGGTTTGAATTAAATCAAATTGATTGGTCAACATTGTGTAGATGATTGTAAGGAAGATTTTTTATGAAGACATGAAGTGAATTTGAGTTCATTTGGGGTTCCAATTTTGAGAATTTTAGGGTCTTGGTCAATTTTGATCACCTTGGGTTAGGTTGGGTTTAGGTTTGGCTAGAGTTTGGTTCAAGTCCAATTGATGGTCCAAAATGTTTCAAATGATTGTTAGGAAGGGTTTAGGATAGAAATTGGATGGAAATTTTGGGCTTAGGGGATTCAATTTTGAGATTTAGGGGTAGTTGACAACTTTAGGGCAAATTTGGGAGTTTTGATTTCAAATGGATTTTGAGTTGGGTTAGGGTTTAAATTGAGAGCCAATTGATGTTTTGTTTGGTGTATGGATGTATTAGGAAGAATTTGGAATTGAAATTGGGGAAAATTGAGTTGAATCGGGTTGGATTTGGGTAGGTTTGGGTCGTAGGCTAAGATTGGGGTTTTAGTTTGAAGTTGAAATTGAATTCAAGTGTGAGTCAAATTGGGCTTGGTTATGGTTTAAATTGGTATTGGAAATGTTGAATTGAAGTTTTGAATTGAGTTTGAGCAAAATTTGGGTCAATTGAGTTGACTTGGTTTGACATTGGGTGTACATGGGTTAAAGATGGGTCAAATTAGGGATTTTGATAAAAGTGGGTTAAATTGGCAAAATTGGTTTATGGTGTAGTTGAACAAAATGAAATTGGGAATATTTGGGATTTTTGGTAATTTTTTAATTTTTTGGAATTTCGGGCCAAAAGGGGTATTTAGGGTATTTGGAGGTTATTTGGAGAGAATTGGGGTATTTTGGTGGATTTAAAAGGTAGGGATTGTTTTGAAATGATTCTTAGGATTTTTAGGAATTTTGGATAATTTTTGGGAATTTTTGGATAATTTTTGTGGTTGTGGTGGCCATTTATGTAGTTTTTGGTAAGCTTAGGGGACCCAATGTCAAAACCATAAATTTTGGCAATTGAATGGGGTTTCAAGTAAGGAAGAATGAGACCATTTTAGTGGATTAAAGATTGAGTAAAAATTGATTTGGAATGGAATTAGGGTTTGGAAGCATGAGCCATGGACTTAACTAAGTCCAACCACTTTGGGACCAAGTCTAGCCAAATGGTAACCACTTTATGATCCTTCACATATTGACCTTAGCCATCTTAATCAAAGATTAGTGGCTTGGGTTCAACCATGTGAGTTTCATAAGGGTAGAAAGGCAAGGGTTCAAGGTTTAGGTTACGTGGCTTATGGGTGTGTGTGTGTGCAAGAGAAGCTCAAGTTACCCATGGTCACCGAGGGTAGTCCTAAGGCTTGGACATCCTATAGGAATTCACTTTTGGTTGCCCATATGGTGGTTTTAACATTCCAAAATGATTTAGAGGTTTACAACCATCTAAGTGGGGTCCTAAGAGGAGTCAAGAAGTGGCTGAATTGCTAAAGGGTGGGTCCTAATTCTAGTCCTCTAGGATAGTTAAGGACAAGTCCTATGGCTAGATCCTAAGCACTAAGAGGAAAGAAAAGACCTCACCAAAAATGAGATCAACAATCTTCTCCATGAATTCTGAGTAGTCTTCTTTGTCTTTCGTCTTGCTTAGAGATGTGATGATGGTTTGATGTGGATATGATGTGCTTTTAAAGTAATAAAGAGATTGTGATAGTTTTTCATTTAGAACTTATTTTACTTTTGATTTGGCCAATTGAAATGTTAAAATATGTTGTTGAACATTAAGTTTAAAAGGATTTAATGTCATGTAATAATAATGAAAGATCCATTCAATTTCAATGGATGAATTTCGTAGTTCATCAGAATTGCTTGCAAATAAATAGGGAAATGTGTTTTGAATGTCTTCAATGTGGTGATTTCGGGGTGACAGGCTGAAATCCCCAAATTGGTTCTAAGATTATTAATTAATGTCAAAGGTTAGCCTTCGAGTGAAGGGTGATTGGGAGCTCCGAAGTGAGAGCGGGTATCCTCCAAGCCTAGCCTTAGAGTTAATGACTAAACTTAGAATATGTCAATGTTCTTTTCTTATTTAGAGGAGGGGGTACTCTTTTAAAGGTAAAGAATCCTCTATGCGTCTATTTGGCACAATAAATTAGATAACTGATCCATATTAAACCACACATCATATTCTCATTGCAAGAAGAATGATACTTTTCTCATATATATAAAAAACATTTCAAACACTTAGTTTAGTGTATCTATTAGATAATTCTGTTTTTAAGTTATTAGAAGTAATTGTAGTTTAGTTAGTCATTACTATTTTCTACATAGTAGTAGTAGAAGTAAGTGTTGAACTTTAAATGTAATTAGAGTATAGGATTTTGGTGCTTTATTAAAACTTGTGAAACTTTTACTTTACTTCAACTTAAAACCTCCCTGTGGGATCGATAACCAAGACTCTGCTAGAGCCCGATATTACTTGATACAATACGTATACTTGCGTTGAGTACGTGGACTTTACAAAATCATTATAAATATATAAATTTTAGTTCATAAATTATTGCATATATATAAGCCCCTTGTGATCAAGTTTTTGGTGTCGTTGTTGAAGTTTAAAATCTTCTTACAGTGGTAACAAATTCTTGCATTTAAACATATAAAATTTAAGTCCCCGTGTGTTAAGTTTTTGGCACCGTTGCCGGGGAGGTAACGAAGTTAAAGTAAAAAGTAACAAAAAAAGTAAAAAAAAGTAAAAAAAAGTAAAAAAAAAGTATTTGGATTATTATATGTGTAGTAGTGGATCTACAGGTTTAGTGCCTTACGATTCAGAGTTAGAGCATACTGTCAAAAAGATTAGGAAACAACAAAAACAAATTAAAAATCATTGCGAAATGGGGAATATTCAAGATAATCAAAGAAATGAAATTGGAAATTTGTTAAGACCTTTAAGAGATTATGTTAACCCAACAGCAGATAAAATTCATATAACTATTCAAAATTCTGATGTTGCTGCTATTTCATTTGAGCTTAAACCTGTTATTATCCAAATGGTACAAAATAATCAATTTGCTGGAACACCTAATGAGGATCCAAATTTACGTCTCGCTAGTTTTTTAGAACTGTGTGCTACTTTTAAATATGATGGAGTGTCTAGTGACGCTGTCAGACTTAGACTTTTTCCTTTCTCGTTAAGAGATAAAGTTAGGGTGTGGTTAAACTAGTTAGCATCTAGATCTATTAGAACTTGGGGAGAATTATCTCAAAAGTTTCTATCAAAATATTTCCCTCCATCAAAGATTGCTAAGCTAAGAAATAATATTACATCTTTTTGTTAGTTTGAAGGAGAGTCAATATATAAAGCTTGAGAGAGATTTAAAGATCTTCTTAGGAAGTGCCCACATCATGCTTTACCAGATTGTTTAATAATTCAAACATTTTATAATGGATTAGTGGGATCATTGAGATCTTTTATAGATGATGCTGCTAATGGATCATTAATGTCAAAACCTTTTGATGAAGCATACACATTAATTCAAGAAATGGCTACTAATAATTTTCAATGGCCCTCTGAATGGGTAAATCCTAAGAGAGTAGCTAGTTTTCATGATTCAGATATGATGACTATGGTAATTTCTCAAATTTCATTCCTTTCTAAAACAATAGATCAATATGGAATGAATTATTCTCAACCACCTCAAGTGTTGGAGAAAAATTCATTTGGATAGATAATTGAATCTCAAACGCCTTATGAGACTTTAAATGTTATTAATAGACCTAACAATCCTTATTTAAATTAGTATAACTCTGGTTAGAAGAATCATCCAAATTTCAATTGGAATAATAACAATGCTAACGTTAACCCGCACTGGGCTAACAATTCTATGAATCCAATTGGAAATTCAAACAATCAAGGAAATACTAATTTTAGATCATGTTATCCCCCTGGATTCAATAGTAACCCACAATTTAAGGATAAGAAGTTGTCTACTGAAGAAATGATTCTAAATATGTGAAATTAATTACCAGCTCAAGGTGTTGCTATAAAAAATATGGAAAATCAAGTAATACATATTTTCACTGCACTTAATAATAGACCTTTAGGAACACTTCCAAGTAATGTGGAGATCAATCCAAAAGATCAAAACAAGGAACAACTTAAGGCTATTCAATTAAGGAATGGAAAAGAATTGGAAACTAGAGTGCAAAAAGAAGTTGAAATAGAAAAGGAGAAGGTGGAAATTGAAAAAGGTTCAAACAAGATTTATCCAGACATGGATTATCCTCTTGAATCAATGAATATAACTGTTGAAAAGCCAGCACCTCCATTTCCTCAAAGATTAAAGAAACGAAATAGGGATAACATATTTGAAAATTTTTTGGAGATCCTTAAGAAATTAACGATAAATATTCCTTTTGTTCAAGCATTAGAACAGATGCGTGACTATGCCAAGTTTATGAAGGATATTTTGAGAAAGAAAAGAAAATTTACAGATCATGAAACTGTTGCACTTATCGGAGAGTGTAGTGCAATAATTCATAAGAAGCTTCCTGAAAAACTTAAGGATCCTAGTAGTTTCACTATTCCGTGTGCTATAGGTGAAAAAGTTTTCGGAAAGGCTTTATGTGATATGGGAGTGAGTATTATTCTTATGCCTTTATCAACTTTCAAAAGGTTGGGAATAGGAGAAATTTCTCCTACATCTGTGACTCTTCAGTTGGCCGATCGTTCCATTACTTACCCTAAAGGAGTGGCGGAAGATGTGTTAGTGAACGTGGATAAATTTATCTTTCATGTGGATTTTATTATACTCGGTATGAAGGAAGATAAAGAAATTCCAATCATTTTGGGAAGACCATTCCTTGCTACTGGAAGAGAGGTAATTGATGTTCAAAAAAGAGAATTAACTATGAGAGTTAATGATCATGAGGTGACTTTTAATATTTTAAAATCTATGAAGTATCCCTCAATGGAAAAGATAATGAATGTTTTAGAATAGAGGTCTGTGATTTCTTGAGAAACGATCATTTTAAAAATATATTTGAAAAGGAAGAAGAATATAAAAAAATATTTTAAGAAGAAAGTTAAGATGAAGAAAATTCAGATAATAGGAAAAATGAAGATTTAGAGTATGTTCAGGAGAGATTTGAAATATTAGACACCATGGAAGGTAGAAATAAAAGCTTAATTCCATCTATCATAAAACCTCCTGAACTTGAGATGAAAATTCTCCCAAATCATTTAAAATATATGTTTTTAGGAGAATCTTCTACTTTGCCAGTTATAGTATCTTTGGAGTTAAATGATAATTAAGAACAAAAACTGTTGGAAACTTTAAAAAGATACAAGAAAGCTTTTGGATGGACTTTGGCAGATATTAATAGAGTTAGTCCTTTGTTCGGTATGCACATAATTTTATTAAATGAAGAACATAAATCGAGTGTTGATTCGCAAAGAAGATTGAATCCTATAATGAAAGAAGTAGTTAAGAAAGAGATTTTAAAATGGCTGGATGCTGGAATTATTTATCCTATTTCGGATAGTGTTTGGGTAAGTCCAATACATTGTGTACCGAAAACGGGAGGAGTGACTGTTGAAGTAAATGAAAGTAATGAAATTATAAACACAAGACAAATTAATGGATGGCAATTTGTATTGATTATAGGAAATTAAATGTTGCCACCAGAAAATATCGCTTTCCTCTTCCTTTTCTTGATCAAATGCTAAATAGACTTGTGGACACAAGTACTACTGTTTTCTGGATGGATATACTAGTTACCACCTAATACCTATTGCTCCTGAGGATCAAGAAAAGACAACAATTACTAGCCCTTATGGAACCTTTACTTTTCAAAGAATGCCTTTTGGACTGTGTAATGCACCTACAACATTTCACAGATGTATGATGCCTATCTTCAGTAGTATGATAAATAATGGAATATAAGTTTTTATGGATGACTTCTCTGTATTTGGGACTTCATTTGAAATTTGTCTAGAGAACTTAGCAAAAGTTTTGAAGCTTTGTTAGAAAACAAATATAGTTCTGAATTTGGAGAAATGTCAATTTATGGTTGCAGGAGGAATTATGCTATGGCATAAAAATTCTGAACATGGTATGGAGGTCGATCCTGCTAATATTAGAGTGATTGAGAGATTTCTGCCACCCACTAATGTGAGAGAGGTGAGAAGTTTCTTAGGACATGTTGGATTTTACAGGCGATATATTAAAGATTTTTCTGAAATTACTATACCTTTGTGCCAACTTTTATAAAATGATAGACAGTTTGATTTTAAAGATGAATGCTTAAGAGCTTTTGAATTATTAAAAGAAAAGTTAATCGCTGCACCTATAATTGTTTCACCTGATTGGAAGAAACCATTCGAACTGATGTGTGATGCTAGTAATTATGCAATCGGAGTAGCATTGGGGGTAAAGGTATGATAAAGTTTTTAAAGTTATTTATTATGCTAGTAAAACTCTTAATGAGGCTCAAATTAATTATACCACAATAGAAAGAGAATTACTAGCTATAGTATTTGCTTTTGAAAAATTTAGACCGTATTTAATTGGAACTAAAAGTATTGTGCATACAGACCATTCCACTATCAAATATTTAATGCAAAAGAAAGATGTGAAACCTAGATTCATTAGATGGATACTTTTTTTGCAAGAGTTTTATTTTATGATAGTTGATAGGAAGGGAACTGATAACCAAATTACTGATCATTTGTCCAGAATAGAAAATGATAAATTATCTGAATTTGAAAAAAAAAGTTATATAAACTTTCCCTGATGAGCAACTTTCTACTATTATGGAAAGAAATTTACCTTGGTATGCTGATATTATGAATTATATTGTAAGTGATATTGTACCACCTGATTTAACAAGACAACAATAGAAGAAGTTTAAATATGATGCAAAATTCTATTTTTGGAATGAGCCCTATCTATATAAACAGTGTAAGGATCTGATTATTAGGAAACGTGTGCCACAAGAAGAAATAAATTTGATTATTCAAAAATGTCATGATTTTGAATTTGGAGGTCATTTTGGTGTTGATAAAACTACTTTTATGATTTTACAATCTAGATTTTATTAACCTACTTTATTTAGAGATGTTAATAGATATATTAAATCATGTGATTGATGTCAGAGAGTAGGTAATATATCTAGAAGAAATGAAATGCCTCTAAATTATAATTTGGAAGTTGAAATTTTCGATGTATAGGAATTAGATTTCATGGGACCATTTACTCCTTCATTTGGAAATCTATATATATTGGTTACTGTTGATTATGTCTCAAATTGGATTGAAGCTGTTGCTTTACCATGATGTGATGCTCGGAGTGTTTCAAAATTTTTAAAGAAAAATATATTTACAAGATATGGAATGCCGAGAGTGATCATAACTGATGGTGGATCCCATTTCAGGAATAATCAAATTAAGAGATTAAGTGAAAAGTATAATATTATTCATAGAATCTCTACTGCTTATCATCCCCAGACTAGTGGTTTAGCAGAAGTGTCTAATCGTGAAATTAAAAGAATTTTGGATAAATTTGTGGATAATCATAAATTAGATTGGTCTGCTTGATTAGATACTGCTTTATGGGCTTATAGAACTGCTTTTAAAACCCCTATAGGAAGATCTCCTTATAGACTAGTGTTTGGTAAGACATGTCATTTACCAGTTGAATTGGAGCATAAAGCATATTGGGCGATAAAAGAGTTAAATTTTAATTTGAAAAACACTCGAGAGGAAAGATTTATGCAATTAAATGAATTGGAAGAGATTAGAAATGCATCTTATCACAGTGATAGGATATATAAAGAGAAAATGAAATTATGGCATGATCGGAAGATATTGAAAAAGAACTTAGAATTTGGACAAAAAGTTTTATTATACAACACAAGATTGAAGTTATTTCTTGGAAAGCTCAAGTCTAAATGGTTAGGACCTTTTACAGTTGTAAAAGTTCATTCTTTTGGAGCTGTTGATATTAAAGAACCTAATACTGGAAAAATTTTTATGGTTAATGAGCATCGATTAAAGCCTTACTTTGATGGGTTCCAACCTGATTTCAAAGAGGTTTTAATGCTGAGTCAGCTCAATTAATTGAATGGTTTTCCGGGCTGACGACGTTAAACTAAGCGCTTCATAGGAGGCAACCCATATGTATCTTTCTGGTGAGTTTGCTTATTTGTTGTAGTTATGCTTTTTAGATAGTTGCTTCTGAATCTTAATTACTCTTAAATATTTAAAAATTGATAAATGATGGGATCGAATTGAGATATTGGAATATTTTGGATCAAACAAAGTTCGGTGAAAGTATTTTACCACTGGCGCTGCCGGCGCCCTATCATTTTTACCCTACTGAACTTGCCTGTTTGAGCACCGCCAGCGCCCTATCGAGTGCCACTGGCGTCCAAATTCTGTTTGACAGTTTTTAAGTTTCAAAACACGAGTTTTGGCGGTTTTTGGCAGGATCTTCGTCCTTATAACTCCCCAAACTCCATTTTTGACTTCTTAACTCCAGAAAAATGAAAACCACCAATATCAATTCAATTCCTATGGATTCCTACGCCATTGAAACCTCTCGATCTCGCATTTGCAACAGAAGAAAGTTCATAAGTTTCGAAGTGCAGCGTTTGTTCAACAAAGTGATGATGAAAAGTTGGATTATCAAGGAAAGGGGCTTCATAAATCGAGGTATGGATAATCCTACAACTAGAACTGAAAAAATTATTAAGGAGAGACGTTGGGAAGTCCTTTGTTTCACTACCACCGCCATTGTTGTTCCCGTCGTGAAATAATTCTATGTGAATCTTCACGGGATCAACCAAGGGTTTGTATTTATGCGTGGTGGTTTTGTGCAATTCACTTTTGCACCAATCAACGATCTCTTCATGATTAAAAACGTTCCTATTTTCCATTATTCTAATTTCAATGCCACGAAGGATAATATGAATTATGTGTATCGATATCTGACGGACGAGAATGAGGAATGAGAAGTTAGAGAGAATGGATACATGAGTTTCCCATCTGCATCTCTCAATGCAGTATCAAAGCACTGACATTACTTTATTTCGACAAAATTGCTTCCGAAGTTGAAGATAAGCAAGGTGACCAAGGAAAGCGAAATTTTGAATTTATGCATTCAAATTGGAAGGGCGGCTGATATTGATAATCTTATTGTGAAATCAGTACATGGATTAATTGTGTTTGGATCAAAATATGGGCTTGGACACCCATCCACCATACTCCTGTTATGTATTCGGTCACAGGTTCCATATGAAAGTTAGGAAAAGGTTATTCTTCCATGGAGAACTATTGATCCAACCAATCTCTACGATTACCTTACAGTTGGAGATGAGGATGATATGAATTTACTTACTGATCAACCGACACAGACTTCACAGCCAATTCAACCCTACTTTCTTGAAGGTTCCCAAATTATATTACAGAGGATCAAGCAATAGTAGAAAGAGGTACGAAACATTAAGAACGTGATCAATAACATTTCTGATTTATTTGATCATATAGATTGGAGAATGAAAGAGCAGTTCGATCACACTGGTCGAATTGAGATGGGATTGATCAATCTGATGAAGAAGAACGTGATGATTGCTAAAGAATCATTTGAAAAATTTCCATTTCATCCATTCTATAACTTGTTTGTGCAACATAAATCAATTGGAGACATTAGAGGAGAGGATAGTTCTGAAACTGACATGGAGTAATTTGATGGATTCTACTTATGTATGTTGTGTGTTTAGTTTGCTTTACTTAGTTATGTTTGGTTTGTGTAGTATTTGCTTTGCTTTGAACTTGGATTTGGATGTGCTTGGTTTTATTGTGTGCTTAGATATTAGTGCTTGCCTATCGTAGAGTACTTGCTACACTAAATATCTAAAAATAGTTGGTTTGAATGAACTTATTTGGTGTGTTTGATGTAACTTGGAGTTTATATATATAAGATTATTGTATGTTTTGTGTGAAGAAATGTGTTAGTTATTGCTTATGGGATGATATAAATGCTTATTGAAGTGTTAAACATCATTGTGGACGTCGAAAAGATCGAAATTACAAAAAAACTTTTGGACTCAGAAAATATTTTGGACTGGCGCCATCGGCGCCCAAATCTAGAGAGTTTGGCCCATATATTTAAATAGAGCGCCACCGACGCCCGAACCCAAGAATAGGTCTTAAACCCTCGATTTCACGATTTTTGCCCTGGGACCCACAAAATTTTCCATTTCCTTCATCTTCTTCCTTCATTTTCGCGATTTTGAAGATCTAGGGCTTGCTAGATCCCAGATTTAAGGAGTTTTCAAGGCTATTCGACACAGGATTTGCACTTCTCTTGGTAAGAGCTTCATTTTAAGTTAAAATTTTTGGATTTTCACCATGGAAATCTCTCACATTTCTTATGGTGGAATTTTTGGAGTTTTAGAGAGATTTTGAGATTTTCATGATGAAATTTGCTCTTACTTATTTAAGATAGTGTTTGGAGTTGATACATTGTGAAATTGAGATTTATTGAAATTATTTTTGCAAATTTTAGAAATTTACATGGCTCCAAGAGGGAAGAGGAAATTGGATTTTGATGAGGAGGGATTCGTCAATATCAAAGCCCAAATTTTCTATAACTCTATCCTTCACGACAAGAAGTGTATCCAGGATCGAGCTTTTGATAGTCCTGGCGGATTTGTAGAATAATTAATTGCAGAGTGAAACTAGGAAAGATTTTGTTATTTCACTGTGAATGCTGTTATGGGAGTTGTTCAAGAATTCTATTCTAACGTACCCTGGATTGAGACTGAGTATGTGCTTGTTAGAGGAAAGATGGTTGAGTTTACTCCTCAACGCATCAATGCTTTCTATCAGACTCGGGAAGCATTCGTGTGTTGGTACGATTACTTTGACACTGGAAGGGAGAATATGAGAGAATTTATTGCTCTTCTGACTGACGGGCGAGGAGAATGGTACTATATACAGAAGATGAAAAAAATTGATATTGGATCTATTATTTAGAAGAATATTCAGACTATTGCTATAGGCGCGACGACTGGAGGATTAGGACATCCTGCTTTAATCCATGCCTTACATGTTCAGTCTGGAGTGGAGTTTAATAGTTCTGAGGAAGTGGCTATACCATTGAGACCTATCACAAAGAATATTATTCATACTTATGAGTCTCATGTGGGAGCCAGAATTGAGCATAGGAGTACTGATATTCCAACTACAAGTTATGATGTTTCATCTACTTCTGAGCCTCCTACCTTATCTGATATTATGGAGCAGCTAAGACTGCAGAGTTCTAGTATGGATAGACTCCATGGTCGAATGGATGTATTTGAGGCGAGGAGTGATGTGAACGAAGATTATCTACCGAGGGAAGTGGAGTTAGATTTATGAGGAGGGAGTCTGATGTGGTTTTTCCTACTTGCCCCAGCTATACACCATATAGACCTGACCCTGGTGATGACCCTACTGCTGATCCTGGTGATGGAGACTGGTAGATAGTTTGTTTGTTTTTATTTTTTTGATCTTGTTGTGTTGTGTTGTACTGATGTGATGTAGTGGATATTTACTTTTCATGTGATGAGTAACCTTGTGTTGTACTATGTGATGTAGTGTTATTTACTTTTCATGTTGTACTGAAATTTTAAAAACTGTTAGTAGTGTGATTGTTTGTTTCATGTTGTAGTGTTCTGTTGAATGTTTGGATGTTTAATGTTAATTTCTCTTTACCCATGCAAATATTTAAAAATTGTTATATCACTGCTACTAAACGTTTCATACTTGCTAGTTGTAAATTTTGATTAATACTATATAGCTGTTGAAGATTTCAGAATCCCAGCACAAAGAGGTTAGTATTCTTCTACTCTGAACTGTTTTAAATTTATTGAATAACTTAAGTTTGGGGGAGGGAAGAGAAATTCTAAACTTTAATTGTTCTCAACTATTATATTTTCAAAAGTTATTAGCACAACATCAGGCAGTTGAACCTCACTGTAAGATAACAAAAACTTTTATTTCAGTTGAATATTATGGAAGGATAAGATGAAAATTTTTTGGTAATAAAAGTTGATTTTATAGAAGTAAGATATTTGGTATGAAAGGATTTGATTATAGTTAACTATTTAAAGTAAAGAAAACTATATTTTTGAAATCTTAAGAGACTTAAAGTATTATGTATTAAGAAGGTACTGTGACTTTATGAAAAATAATAAAGCTTGTGCCTGACTATAAAGTAAGGTGGTGTTTCAAGTTTAAACTTTAGAAAGAGGAGAGTGAAGTTCAAATTCATTAAAGGCTATCTAGATATAGTAATCCTCAAAAAAAGAAAAGAAAAGAAAAGAAGGATTGAAAAACAATCCCTAAAAAAGGAAGAGAAAAGAAAAGAAAAGAAAAAAGAAAGAAAAATGTTTACAAGGAGAAGCTTGAGGAGATGCCTAATCAAAAATTGGCTTAACTTGAATCACCCTAAAGGGAAATCTTGATTTCATTTATGAATTTAAATTTAAAGTACTAGCCTACATCCTAGCAAAGTTTACATGAACTCATTTTTCACATATTATTTTATGGCACTCTTAATGTGACAAATTATGGTTTATCTTGAAATAAATAGAAGACTAGAAATCCTAGATTTGATTATTGAATATTCTTATACCTGTAATGTTGACCTGAGTTACTAAACTTTTTCTGAAAATCTAACCAATATATTATTTTGAATGAAAATTTTAGTGTCTTACAGTTGAAAAATATATTGCTTAGAGTTATATTTTATGTAGTAAAAGGATTACTTAAGGACAAGTAATAGTTTAAGCTTAGGGGATTTTGATGCACCAAAAATATATACGATTTTTGCTATCTAATTTTACCCATTTCTGGCCATATTACACTTTAAAGAAAGGTATTTTTTTAAGATTTATTGCAGGTATGATGATTTTAGGTGATTGGAAAAAAAGATGAAAAATGGAATGTATTCTGAGCGAAAAGGAGCAAAAAGGGGCAAAATGGTGAAAAAGTGTTCTGGCGCCGCTGGCGCCCAAATCCAAAGACTTCAGAATTTATTACACGATAGAGCGCCGCCGGCTCCCAAAGTCGGTGGAATTCAAAATTTGAGAGTTTTGGCAAAATTTTAAAGGGATGCCTATGGGAACTCCTGGGATTTCATCCCTAACTCTTAAATAACTCATTTTGGATGAGGGAGAGGGGGCTCTCGTGCATTCTATTGCTTCCTCTTAGTGTTTTACTGTGTGTTAAGTGTTAGGGTTTAGTAGAGTAGTGTGTAGAAGTGAGGATTTGAAAGGAATTCTTCTCTAAGGAGTGAAGGACAAGAAGTAAAGTGAGAGATTGCTTCTTTATTTCCACTCTAAAGAGAGAATCAAGTGTTGTAAAGAAGAGAGAAGAGGGCTCAAAGGAACTTCAGAGGGATTGCATTGATGAAGAGAAAGAGATAAGTTGAATTTTCTTTTATGGTTTGTATGACTTTTCTTTTATATATAAAATCCATGTTTTATTATATCTTCTCCATGAATTTTGAGTAGTCTTCTTTGTCTTTCTTCTTTCTTAGAGACGTGATGAGGTATGATGTGGATTTGATGTGTTTTTAATGTATTAAGAGATTGTGATGGTTTTTCATTTAGAACTTAATTTACTTTCGATTTGGCCAATTGAAATGTTAAAATATATTGTTGAACAATAAGTTTGAAAGGATTTAATGTCCTACAACAATAATGAAAGATCCATTCAATTTCCATGGATGAATTGCATAGTTCATGGGAATTGCATGCAAATAAATAGAGAAATGTGTTTTGAAGGACTTCAATGTGGAGATTTCAGGTGGAGATTTCAGGGTGACAGGCTGAAATCCCCAAATTGGTTCTAAGATTAGTAATTAATGTCAAAGGTTAGCCTTCGGGTGAAGGGTGAGTGGGAGCTCCGAAGTGAGAGCCAGTATCCTCCCAGCCTAACCTTAGAGTTAATGACTAAACTTAGAATATGTCAATGTTCTATTCTTATTTAGAGGAGGGGGTACTCTTCTAAAGGTAAATAATCATCTATGTTCCTATTTGGCACAATAAATTAGATAACTGATCAATATCAATCAACAAATCATATTCTCATTGCAAGAAGAAAGATACTTTTCTCATATATATCAAAAACCTTTCAAATACTTAGTTTAGTATGTCTGTTAGATAACTCTGTTTCATGTTATTAGAAGTAATTGTAGTTTAGTTAGTTGTTACTATTTTCTACATAGTAGTAGTAGAAGTAAGTGTTGAACTTTAAATGTAATTAGAGTATAGGATTTTGGTACTTTATTAAAACTTGTGAAACTTTTACTTTACTTTAACTTAAAACCTCCCTGTGGGATTGATAACCAGGACTACACTAGAGCCTTGTATTATTTGATATGATACATATACTTACATTGAGTACTTGGACTTTACAAAATCATTATAAACATATAAATTTGAGTTCATAAATTATTGCATATATATAAGCCTCTCCTGATCAAAATTTTGGTGCTGTTGCTGAAGTTTAAAATCTTCTTACAGTGTTATCAAATTCTTGCATTTAAATATATAAAATTTAAGTCCCTGTGTGTCACCTTGGCATTCCAAATCTTGTAAAAATAATCTTCTTTAAAAGTTTTGCTTTTGGAATCCGAGTTAAGTAAAGCTACAGCTTCAATACACTTTGAAACATAATTAACTGCTAATAAAATATAAATCATTCCAGATGATGGCATAAAAGGTCCCATAAAGTCTAAATCCCATACATCAAAAATTTCAATTTCTAATATATAGCTTAGAGGCATTTCATCATTTATGGATATATTCCCCATTCTTTGACATCGATCACAAGTTTTCACATAATATCCAACATCTTTGAATAATTTAGGCCAATAAAATCCAGAATTTAAAATTTTAAATGCAGTTTTATCTACTCCAAAGTGTCCTCCAAATTCTGAAATGTGACATTTTTGAATAATTGCATAAGTTTCTTCATAAGGTACACATCTTCGAATCACATAATCTCTGCCTATTTTAAATAAATGAGGATCTTTCCAGATGTATAATTTAGAATCATTCTTTAATTTCTTAATATATTTGCTATTCAATTCATACGGTAAAATATTGCAAACAAAATAGTTAACTATATATGCATACCAAGGCATTTGTAATCCTTGAATAACATATAACTGTTCATCAGGTAATTTTTCATTTATGTTTTCTTCAGTAATCTTCTCATTATTATTTTTAATTCTTGATAAATGATTGGCCATTTGGTTAACAACTCCTTTTTTGTCCTCTATTTGAAGCTAGAATTCATGTAAAAGTAAAACCTATCTTATCAATCTAGGTTTAGCATCCTTTTTAGAGATTAAATACTTAATAGCGAAATGATCAGTATGTACGATACATTTGGTTCTAAGAAGATAAAGTCTAAATTTATCAAAGGCATATACTATTGCTAAGAGCTCTTTCTCAGTAGTAGTGTAATTTATTTGAGTTTCATTAAGAGTTTTGCTAGCATAATATATAACTTTCAAAATTTTCTCATATTTTTTCCCAATACAACTCCTTGCATAATCACTTGTATCACACATTAATTCAAAAGGTTTATTCCAATCAGGTGCAACAATGATAGGTGCAGTGATTAATTTTTCTTTTAAAATATTGAAAGCATTCAAACAATCTTCATTAAATTCAAACTTAGCTTCTTTTTCTAATAAATGACAAAGAGGTTTAGCAATCTTAGAAAAATCTTTTATATATCTTCTATAAAGTCCAGCATCAACAATAGTAGTAGGTGGTTGAAGTTCAGCAATAATTTTCACTTTTGCCTGATCAACTTCCATCCATTTTAGTGAAATTTTATGTCCAAGTACAATTCCTTCTGTGACCATAAATTGACATTTTTCCCAATTTAGAACCAAATTTGTTTATTCACATCTTTTCAAAACTGTTGTTATATTTTCCAAGCAAGACTCAAAAGAAGTTCCAAATACTAAAAAATCGTTCATAAATACTTCAATTCCTTTATCAATTAAATCACAGAATATTGACATCATACATCTCTGAAAAGTTGCAGGTGCATTACATAAACCAAAAGGCATTCTTCTAAAAGCAAATGTTCCATAAGGACTTGTAAATGTTGTTTTCTCTTGGTCCTCAGGAGCAACGGGTAATTGATGATAACCAGAATATCCATCCAAAAAATAGAAATATGAGTGTCCAGCTAATTTATCCAGCATCTGATCTAAGAAAGATAAAGGAAAATGATTCTTTCTAGTGGCGTTGTTTAACTTAATCAATGCAAATTTGCCAGCCAGTAACTTGTCTTGTAGGGATTAATTCATTTTTATCGTTAATAATGACAGTTACTCCTCCTTTCTTTGGAACACAAAGAATAGAACTTACCCATTGACTATTCGAAATAGGATAAATAATTCCAGCATCTAACCATTTTAAAATCTTTTTTTTAACAACCTCTTTCATAATTGGGTTCAATCTTCTTTGAGATTCAAAAGTAGGTTTTCAATTTTCTTCCATTAAAATAAAATGCATACAGATTGAAGGGCTTATTCCTCTTATATCTACAATAGTCCAACCAAAAGCTTTCTTAAAATTCTTCAGAACTTCTATTAATTTTTCTTCTCAATCTTTAATTAGTTTTGAAGATATAATCACAGGTAAAGTTAATGAATTTGCAAGAAATTCTTACTTTAAATGTGCAGGTAACATTTTTAATTCTAGTTCAGAGGCTTTTTCAATTGGGGGTAAAAGTATATCATTTTTAGTTATGTCTAAAATTTCCCAATTATCATGAATATAATGAGTTTCTTCAAATAAATTTTCTTCATTCACTTCTTTAGTTACTTCAGTTAATGACTCATTATATATTACAAATTCATCATTTTTTTTCTTCAGAGATGACTTTACATTTTTCTTGATAATGCTTTTTAATTATATAATAAAAAATATCCATTCGATAACATTTGTCTTTATCAGGATACCTCATTGATTTCAGAACATTAAATGTTATCTCTTGATCATTAACTGTCATTGTTAATTCTCCTTTTTGCACATCAATCATAGCACGTCCGATAGCTAGAATAGGTCTCCCTAAAATAATAGGTATTTCTTTATCTTCTTCCATATCCACTACAATGAAATCCACATGAAAGATAAATTTATCCACTTTAACAAGAGCATCATCTATAACTCCTTTAGGATAAGTAATAGATCGATCAGCTAACTGAAGGGTTACAGTGGTGGGAGAAAAATCTCCTAAATCTAACCTTCAAAAGATAGAAAATGGCATGAGATTAATACTTGCTCCTAGATCACATAAGGCTTTTCCACAAAATTATTCTCCAAAAGTACATGGTATAGTGAAACTTCTAGGATCTTTAAGTTTCTGAGACAGTTTCTTTTGAATTATTGCACTACATTCTTTACTTAATGCAACAGTTTCATAAGCTTCAAATTTCCTTTTCTTACTTAAAATATCCTTCATAAATTTTTCATAACTCGGCATTTGTTCCAAAGCTTCAGCAAAAGGAATGTTGATGGTAAGTTTCTTAAAAATCTCAAAGAATTTAGAAAATTGATGGTCAAGCTTCTGATGTTTTAGTCTTGGAGGGAAAGGTGGTGGTGGTCTTTCAACTTCCACTTCAATAGGAATTACAGTCTCATCTTTACTTGGAGAAAGAGTTTCTTTAGGTTTTTCAATCTCTTCAACCTCTCTCTCTTTTTCAATTTCATTCTGAATTTTCTCAATTAATTCTTTTCCACTTCTAAGTTGTACAGCTTTTGTTTGTTCATGATCTTTTCCAATTTCTTTTGGATTAATTTCGATATTGCTAGGCATTGTTCCTTGAGGTCTGTAATTAATTAAATTAGCAATTTGTCCCATCTGATTCTCAATATTTTGATTAGTAGTGTTTGACTTTGTAACTGATTACCTAGTTGCAAGATTAATTCTTCTAAAGATAACTTTTTCTGTTGATTGTTAAAACCAGAAGGATAAGTTAGTCTAAGGTTTGAATTTCCTTGGTTGTTCCAATTTCTGGTTGGATTAACTTAATTATTACTCTATTGTTGATGTCCATTATTCCAATTTAAATTAGGGTGATTTTTCCAACCTGGATTATAATAATTCGAATAAGGGTTATTAGTTTTACTAGCAATAGCTTGCAAAGTCTCCATTGTTTGAGAATCATGAATATTTGCAGAATTATCATTACTTACATGTGATATGTTAATAGCAAAATTATCCAATTTCTTAGCTATCACAGCCACTTGTGAAGCTAAAATAGAAAGGGCTTCATTATCTTGAATACTTGCCACCACTCTTTTAGGATTAACCCTTTCAGAAGGCCATTGAAACTTATTGTTAGCCATTTCTTCAATTAAGGTATAGGCTTCATCAAATGCCTTAGCCATTAAAGAACCACCAGCAGCAGCATCTAAAATAGATCTAAGTGATCCAATAAGTATGTTATAGAATGTTTAAATAATTAACCAATCTGGTAAAGCATGATGAGGACATTTTCTTAATTGTTCTTTAAATCTTTCCCATGCTTCATAAATTGTCTCTCCATCAAAATGCATAAATGAAGTAATATCATTTCTTAATTTAACAGTTTTAGAAGGAGGAAAATTTTTAGCAAGGAGTTTTTGTGTCATATCTGCCCAAGTTTTAATAGAACCAGTTGCTAATGAATTAAGCCACATCTTTGCTTTATCTTTTAAGGAAAATGGAAAGAGTCTAAGCCTAATAGCATCACCAGAAACATTATCATATTTAAAGTTAGCACAAAGTTCTAAGAAACTAGTAAGGTGTAAGTTTGGATCCTCGTTTGATATTCCTCCAAATTGATTATTTTGAACCATTTGAATAATAGAAGGTTTAAGCTCAAAATAATTAGCATCTACAATAGACATTTGAATAGTAATATGAAGTTCATCAACTGTAGGGTTTACATAATCCCTTAATGGTTTATAAACATTTTGTTCATTAATTTCTATTAGATTTTGATTATTGTTATGTAAGTTAGCCATTTCCTGATATTTTTGAATTTGTTTTCCTTTTCTAATTCTTTTAACAGTTCTTTCTAATTCAGAATCAAAAGGTAATAATCCTTCAGATCCAGAACTATGCTTAAAAATTAAAGTTAAATAAAACGAATTGAAAAATAAAATCTTTTTTGTAATTTTGTTTTTGCTAATATTTTTGTATTTTTTTAAGAAATAAAAGTTTATAAAATATTTTTAATTTGAAAAAATCTAAAAATTGTCTTTCTTTTCCATATTCTTCCTTTCACATCTTTTCTATCTTCCCCGGTAACGGCGCCAAAAATTTAAACCAGACCTTTACGAGTATCTATATATGCAAGAATTTATGAATTTATATTTATATAATTTCGTAAAGTCTCAATTTCAAATGCAAGTATACGTATCGTTTCAAGTAATACAGGGCTCTATTGGAGTCCTGGTTCTCGATCTCACAGGGAAGATTAATGGAAAATGAATTAAAGGAATTTATTAGATTTTCAAATTAAAAGTAATTATAATTTTTATTTCTTTTCAAAATTCAGATTTTAAGTTTAATAAAATTTCTACTAAATGTAAGTAAGCAACAATAAAGAAAAGGTTAATGCAAGTATAAATAAAACAACTTTCTCCTTTTCAACCAATCCAACATTTTTTTAGAATAATTATTATTCGTGGAGAACTTGAGATTATGGTATTGCGCCAAATAGAAGCATTCATATTCTTTACCATCGCTCGATAGTATAAAGAACATTGGATAATCTATAGATTTGTTCAGGATGTATTATTAGTAGAATGGGTTAATCTAGGCTCACACTTCTAGATGTTCAAGGATGGCTATGGTCGGCTCTACTAGGGACTCGTTCCTTTTCTATAAACCAAATTATTAGGATTTAGTCTGACACTCTAAAAACTAATCAATTCTACGCCTAATAAACAATATCTCCCTATTTATTCGCACTTCACCTTGAATAGCCCGCTTAAGTCCTTCGATTACCTAAGGATTCATGTGGTATCTACTAGTTAAGAACACATCTCCGGATAGGTCTCCGAATTCTTCAATAGGTTTTAACAATTCAAATGGCCAATTTAAAATGTAAATTAAGTTCAGGTATTAATATCATCACAATAGTTATAAATATTTTAAGTTAAGATCTCCAACAAAATCAAATTATCTTATTACCTTTTCATAGTTGAAAGGATAAAGAAAAGTAACTACTCAAAACACATTGAATTCACACAACAAAACATTTTTATAAAACATTGAAGCAAGTTACAAATACTTATCTGGAAGTTCCTTCAAGTGATCCTTTGACTCCTACTGACTCCAATGCAAGGTACAAGACTTCAACAGAAACAACACTTATAAACTCACACTTATTACTCAAGGAATTGAGTAGATAAACTCACTAAATACTCAAGAAGAAAATATGGTAGCTCTCTAAATCTATCTCCAGATGTTGGAGATCTAAGAGAGAGAGGGCCCTTTTTCTGTAGAAATGTCTCCTATTTATAGAACTCTAAAAATGGCCACGGGCTGCTTAAGGCACCTCTTTAAAATTCATCCAAATTCAATGAATCTTCTAGAAAGTAAATGTGGGCTTAGGCGCCGGGATCTGGCGCCTAGGCGTCGGAGTCTGTGACCAAGTCTTCGCACCTCTTCACTTTGGATCACACCTCTTTAGGATTAAAACAGTTTTCCTGTGTCCAGATGCATTGTATCACATGTCCTATGTATTAGGAGTAACTTCCAGTCTTCTTGAAGGTCTGATAACCGCTTAACACTGTCAAAATAACTTCCCAAAGTTGTAAAAAATCTTATCTGCTTCAGTATCGAACTGGCGCTAAGGCGCCGGATTCTGGCGCTTAGGCGCCAGACCTATAATTTCGGCAAGTTTGCTTTTTAACTCTATTTTTGCTTCTTTTTTGCTCCTTTTTCCTTCTTGAACTCTTTCTTCATTACCTACATAAGAAAACATAAAAATACCTTTCATTAAAGCATAATATCCTTAAAAATTGAATCATAAATAAGGGATAAAAATAGTTACTTTTTAAGTGGATCATTGTCCTTCATAAGGATTCTATGCATGCAAATTAAAGGACCGATTCATTTAATATCAGTTATTGTCCATCTAAAGGCTTTCTTATGTTTCTTTAAAATTTTAACTAAACTCTCTTCTTCTTTCTCAGTCAATTGAGAGGAAATTATAACTAGTAAAGTTGAGGAATCACCTAAAAAGGCATATTTTAAATTGATGAACCATGTTGACCTCATTTTTGGTGAGGTATTTTCCTTTCTCTTAGTGCTTAGGATCTAGCCATAGGACTTCTCCTTGACTATCCTAGAGGACTAGAATTGGGACCCACCCTTTAGCAATTCAACTACTTCTTGACTCCTATTGGGACCCCACTTGGATGGTTGCAAACCTCTAAATCACCTTAGAAGGTTAAGACCACCATATGGAGAACTAATAGTGAGCTCCTATAATGTTTTTCAAGCCTTAGGACTACCTTGGGTGACCTGGTCCTGGTAAGGTCTGGCTTACACACACTGCACTCTCACACACACCATCCTTTCCCATTTCCTCCCCCTGGTTCAGGGGAGCACTCATGTGACTAGGTCCAAACCCCTAGCTCTTTGGCTAAGAGGGTTGGATACAACCCATGAGATGTTCAGAATGGACATTTCTTGGTCCATGGCTCATTTTAAGCTTCACCATGATCAAAATTCAACTTTTGCCAAAGTTCCTGGTTTTGACATTGGGTCCTTCAAACCCACCTAAAATTACCTAATTGCCCCAAGTTTTCCAAAATTCTTACAAAATTACCCAAAATTCCTAAAAGTCCTAAAAATCATTTTGAGACAATCCTCACCTCTTAAATCCACCAAAATACCCCAATACTCTCCAAATAACCTCTCAATACCCTAAATACCCCTTTTAGCCAAAAAAATCTAAAAATTCCAAAATAATTCCAAAAAATCCCAAATATTCCCAATTTCATTTTGTTCAACAACACCATAAGCCAATTGTGCCAAAATAACCCACTTTTATCAAAATCCCTAATTTGACCCTTTTTTAACCTAAATGGACCCAATGTCAAACCAAATTGATCCAATTAACCCCAATCATGCCCAATTTCAATTCTAAATTTCAATTTAATGATCCCCAATACCAATATAAACCAAATTCAAGCCCAATTTGATCCACATTTGAGTTCAATTTCAACTTTAAACCAAAACCCCCAATTTTAACCTATGACCCAAACCTACCCCAAATTCAGCCTAATTCAACTCATTTTCCCCCCAAATCTACTCTAATCTCTCCCTAACACATTCCTACACCAAGAACAACATTATTTGGCCCTCAATTTAAACTCAAAATCTACCCAAAATCCCTTTGAAATCAAAACCCCTAAATTTGACCTAAAGTTACCACATACCCCAAATTACCCAAATTGAATCCACTAAACCCAAAATTTCCATCCAATTTCTATACTAAACCTTTTATAACAGTCATTTGTACCCTTTTGAATTATCAATTTTCCTTAAATCAAGTTCTAGCCAAACCTAAATCTATCCTAACCCATGGTGACCAAATTTAACCAAAATCCCAAAATTCACCTAATTGACATTTCAATTGAACTCAAAACATCTCCATGTCTTCATGAAAGTTCTTCATGGAAATCCTCTCTACAATGTTGCTCAAGACACTTGGGCCTAAATCAAGCCCAAAATCAAGTTATCCTAACCTAAATCCAAGTGAGCCAATTTGAACCCATGGCCTAACTTAACCAAATTGAACCAAATGTGGCCAAACCAACTCTTCCACAGCCACCATTTAAACCCTAGGAGCCACCCTAGATCCACCTAGCCCAAGCTAAGTAATCCATGGACCAAGGGTTCCTCATTTTAAGGGATTTCCTACCTTAAGTGGATAAATCTCCTTTTGCCCCACCCCAAAATCCTCCCATACCTAATTAATCACCATTAAACCTCTCCATGACTCACCTGACCTCAATGGCCAGCTCCCGTGTCCTTTCCGGCCGACCTAGTCACCAGAGGGGGTCAAAACCGAGAGCCACCACCCACCTAACTCACCCAAACTCCACCAATTGGCCACCTCAGCCAAATTAAATATTAAAGCCTTTCTGCCCTCCACCTAAGCAGTGGAATCCACCCACCAATTGAACCCAAACCCTGCTGAATGGCCCTGGCCATTTAAGCACCACCTCTCGGCCATGAGAGGGGTGTTGAAATTTTTCTCAACAAAACCTCACCAAATCACTCCCAGAGCTTCTCCCAGCCTAGAGAAGAAGAACCCCACTGCTTTCCTGCTTCCTCCTCCACTGGTTGAGTTCAATTTTTGAGCTCAATCTCGGGCCGAAAATAGGACATTCCATAAACCTCCACTAAAACCAAATTAAACTCACCCACACCTTCACAGCACCCAGAGAAGGAGTTCCCCAATGGAAGCCCCCTCTCTAGGCTACCTAATCTCTCCATCCATCAAAGCTTGAAATCGGGCTTGGTCGAAGTCATACCCAGGCAATTCACCACAGCTCTAGGCTTCATCTCTAGGTTCCTTGGACTCCAACGAATGTGCTGAGCCTCTTTGATAGAAGATTCACTTCGCAGAGCCAAGGTATTGCCCTCTTCTTCCTCCAGAGCTTCCAGCGATTCTTCATTTCATTCAAGTCAATTTCAATGCATGTTAGCCGTATGGATATGTTCGTCTCTTCAAGAAGAGTTCATAGAGCATAAGAACGTTAAATTTGGTTAAGTATCGAGTGAGATATTAGGGTTAGAAGGTGGACGGTTCTCTGCTCACACCAGTCGGGACGATGACCAGCAGCCGTCGGATCGCGCATGTATTGGATTGACGGCTAGGATCGCGTCGGACGGATCAACGGGACATGAACTACGGGTCGCGTAGCTGCCGAGTCAGATGGCGGTGCCGAATCAGGGAGCGACATGTGGAGTTCAACCTGCCGTAGGTTGAGTTTACGCCGACGTGGATAAGTAGGAAAATCTGATTTTTCCTATTAATTTAAATACCAAAAACGTCAAAAATTGATATCTTTGCATAGAAAAATCATAAAAATAAAAGAAAAATACCTTCTTGCTCAGTGAACAGAGGAGAATAATGTGAAAAAGGAATTAATCTATTTTGTTGAGTATTTTATTTTTAATTAATTTAATACTATTTTGAGTATTTTAATTCTCCATGCATGTATATATTTCACCATGGCATGAGACCATAGGGCTTTTGTAGCCTCTGATCTTGGGAATATTCTCTAAATTTTCCAAGGCCAGAGGCTATCCCTGTGGCAAGTTATTTATTTTCCACGTTTATGTGCCTGGTTTTGTATTTTAATACCAATAATCAGCATGTTGATCAATAAAATCTAGAAAAATTAGGGGAAGTACCTTATGACCAGAGAAACCTAGGATAATTATGGTTTGGCTTAAATCATTCAAATGAACCTTAATTTGGCCAAAACCCTAAAATTGAACCATAATTAATTAAGAATAACCACACATCAAAATCACATGAAATAAATTCTCCACTAATCTTTAGGATTAGAGAAACCTCACATAAAAATTTGAAGTCAATTGGAAATAATGTAACTCACTAAATGGATCATTTAAGTTATATGATCATTTTTAAACTTCAAAAATCTACAAAACCCAAAATAGTTTTCAAAAATTCACCAAATTGATTTTGGGACTTCTCTTATATCAGAGGAGTCTAGGAAAAATAAAATTAGAAATTTCTAAAAATTTTTATTTTTAGCTTATTTTTAAATATTTTAATAATTAAAAATATTAAAAATCATAAAAATATTAAAAATCATAAAAATGTTATATTTTACTCCCTAATCATTTAGGAACCAACCAAATATTTTTCCCAAGTCTCTAGGTTAAAATATTAAATTTTAAAGGCTTAATATAATTTCTAATATTAAAAATGAATTTTTAACCTTTCTCACTAAATTAATTCTAATAAATCAAAGAAAAAATAAAAAAATTATAAAATTTATTTATCTGAGTTCCTTGTGGTCAGAGAGATTTTTGAAAAATATAAAATCCATTTTTCAACTTTTATTTTATTCTAAAGTTAATTAACACTCTAAAACTTAAAATAATTTTGATAAATAAAATATAATTCAAAAAATTATCAAAATTGGTCGAAGTGGTCCTTTGGTTAATAGGAACATCCCATAATTTTCCTAAGGTTAGAAAAATTATCTTGGTCATGTTGTTGAGTTTTCATTAAAAACCCCAATTTCTTTTAAAAATAATTATATACATTAAATTAAAAATATAAAAATCACATTTTCTCCTTTAATGTATTAATTGACATGTGAGTGAAGTGACACAAAAATTTCAAACTCACTTGAGCTCAATTTAGCGAGTTATGAAGTGAAAAGGCTTAAGAGGGCATGAAAGTAATTAAAGATTTTAACTTTAATAAATATTTTAGGCCTAATGAAAGGGAAGGGTAAAATATTTGATTGAATTATTCCCTTAGATGATTGAAACTTAAAAGATAAAAGGGTAAAAACTCATTAATCACTTTAAAAATATTAAGATGGAACCTTAATTAATTATATTATTTAAATTTTGGAAGAGTAATTAAAATTTTTTAGATGTTTTATTTATTAGGGATATAATTTAAGAAGATACTAATTCTCTCATTCAAATCCCTAATTGAATTAATACAAAGACATTCAACTCTTAAGAATTATAATTTAAATTACTTTTTAAATAATAAATAATTCATAAATTTAAAATATCAAACGATTTAAATGGTTAATTAAAATTTAAAAGTTTAACAATTTAGTAATTAATTAAAATTTAAAATGTCAAATCATTTAATAATCAAATCAAAGGAAGCTTAAAGTATTTGAAACTAATCTAGAATCATTTAATAAGCAAATTCAAAAAATTAAATTAAAAAAAAAATTGAGAATTAAATCATATTAAGATAAACTTAAATTAGTCATTAAAATCAATCTAATTTAAAATAATTAATTCAAACTCAAATTTAAATCATCAAAACTTAAACTAAAGAACTCAAGTATCCCTTTCAATCTAAGTAACTTAAGATGCTTAGGAGGAAACTAAAATTATCTTAGGTTATCAATTAAATTTTAATTAAAGGATGGTTAGATTCCTTAACAAACCAATTTGCCCCTAAAGGCTTTTATTATTATAACTCTTAAATAAAGCTCTAAGTGAAATGTCACTTCACTCATAGGATAATCAAATATCCTTGTTCACTGAGCAAGAGTCAAATGAAATCAGAACATTAAAGTAACCTGGGTGATTGATTCATCACCACAATGAAACTAACTGAACTTAAAGTAATCTCTACAATATTTAAGAAGATGTTCAGAATTCAATTCTGAGCACTTCTCTAACATAATGGGATGTTTTAAAAGAATAGTGAGACTTAATTGTTCTTTGATGAAGAAAATCATCCTTAACAAAACACAAGAACCTAGACGTTATAGGAGTAGACTAGCAGTAGGATTAGGATTTTTGTAGAAAACCAAAACCTTCCCTTAGCTTTACTTAGGTACGTGTTGTAGATAATTAAATGCCTTAACACGTGTTTTAAGTGCATCTTGGAATGATGAGAAGACCCTCCAGGTACGCTTTTATTTTATTGCAATTTACTTTATTGCAATTGATTTACTTGTACCGTGCTTTACTTTTCTTGCATGTTAAACAAGATTGTCACCCAGCATGAAAACTGAAACTTTAGGGTAGCCACCAAACTGAAACCAAAACCAAATTAAAATCAACAAAAGATAAAATTCACCACCAAAACATTTCAAAACATAAAACAACTCAAAATTTAATCACAAACAGAACAACAAAACTACAATTGCAATTAAGTTAAAATGTCTTGTTGGATGATCGGGAATACCTCGGATGATGTATCCTACATGTTGCTAACGGGATTTCCCACGGTCTAAATGAAAGTGTGGAACACATTCAGTTGAGTTTAGTAAATTCACCTGGACTAAGTGAATCCGATAAAAATAACGGTGCCGGAATGATGGAACCGTGGGATCTTAACTGGTCTTGTTATAATCAACCTTATGATTCCCCTAATAAAACATTAAAAATATTTGGACTTTAAAACTTTTTCTAAGCCAAAACACTTATCTCATCTCTTGATTGCCACCTTCTAAAACCAAACCTCTGCAAAATCAAGGAGCTCAGAGCATAGTGGGCAGCACAGCCATCGTCATTAGCAAAACTAGAATCTACATCAGCAAAATATTTTCTAGTTTTAAATAACCAAGACATGGGATTTCGAGGTAGTTTGATTAGTACAACATAAATCCTTAGCTTTCATTAGGCATTTGCATAATCATATTGTGTAAAGTAGGCCCTAACTGGTCTTAGGATTCCGAGGTAGTCGTTCGGTACGACATAAGCCCTCACATCTTCGAGGCTGTTTGTGTGATTTTATCATACAAATATAAGTCCTAATTAATTCAAATTGGTAGGATTAAAACATTAAATATACTCTTAAGTTGAAGCCAAACAATAGGATAGTTTGGGAAGTTGTCAAAATTCTTCTTGGATCCTCAGCTTCTCCTACTTCTCTTCCTTTGGACTCCTGAAATTAACTGTTCCAAATTTGATCCATTCCCTATTGAAATTTCCAAAATCCAATTCATTTGAAACCTCAAACTTTGAAATTCTTGAGAGCAAAACCACTGATCATTATCGAGAGTTTTCTTAAGTGTCTTTGGACATTTAAGATGTAATTAACTATAAGGGCTTTCCCTTATAGGGAACTTTAAGAACCCAGGTAATATAAACCCTGATTAATTCATTTATATTAAACAGGGGAACTTGTCAGCTTATAAAATTGGTTCGCAGAACAAACGGATGTCACAAATCTTCTAGTTTAATTAATCGAGCCCCATCATTAAGCAGTGTGTCTATTCTTTGGGATATATATGCAGTTTGTGATACGGTGCTCATTTATATAAACTATTTGAGATGTGAGATCGGTTTGATTTGCTATCTTAAAATTTTTAAACTTAAAATTATTTTCAAAATCAAATGCTACTTTCTAAATTATATATATATATATATATATATAAATTAAATTTAAAATCTAAAATTCACCGATAATTTCTGTAGGCGACCCCTTTTCAAAAATACAACACTCAACCTAAAAATATGTCGACGACTTCTGGCGACTCCGCTGGGGACTAGTTCCCCTCTCCATTTTGATCAGATGGTGTTGCTTTCATAAATTGGTAGTGAGTCTATAACCCTACTGGATCAGACTATCATTTTTTCATTTGGCGTACTACCTTCATTTCTATCTTGAACGGGTATAACCAACTTCCCTTTGGATTTTGGAGCCACTGTTTAAACACTCTTAAACAGAGAGGTTCTGAAATCCTTCTTTTGTCACCTCTCTAAAGAGGAGGGGTGGACCCCCAATCGGTGTTAGCTTAGGAGCGGTCCTTCGAGTTGAGGAGTCTTGTGAAGACTTTCTCCCCCTTTCCAATTCTGGATTGGATTCCTTACTCTTTCTAATTCTAATCTTCCTTCTTTAATTGTTTCATTCTTAACGAGTAAACCTTCTAATCAACGATCTCTCAATAAACAAACTCTTTTAAAATTGCAAATACACGATCAAAATGAAAAGATAAATGTGTTCGGACTTTTTAAAGTTCCTTTCTTTTTGTTTTGACGGAAGGGAGCATAACCCGATATTGACATTCAGAACTTACCCTGTAGAAGATGTCTGCACCGAAGTTAATCTTCTCTTTCACCAATGGGGTAAACTTAGCTGTCTACCAGGATGAACTGCCTAATGATGCAATCATCTGCTTTGGACAAGGGTTTGACAATACAGATTTTAAGTTCGCTGATGTTACTCTCTTTGCAGTGATGAGCAAGGTACCTGAAACTGAAGAGCCCATAATGGAGTTCAACCTGAAATCGGCTCAAGAGTTCCCTCCCCTGCAAAGGGTCCCAGCTGAGAGGAGTACTGCTGCTCACAGGAGGTTAGCTGCTACACCCAGAACTGTCGTCTCTACCCCCACCGGTCTAGTCATCACTGCACCTACCCCGGCTCCCGCCAAATTGAAGAGGAAGAAAGCCCAAGTCTGTGATGAGTCTGTCACCGTAGAGGGTTCAGACTTTGCAATTGTGCCGTCTGTTTTTGAGATAGGGTCCAGATCAAAGTTTAGACCCCTAACCCGTACACAAAGGAGAAATAAAAATAGAAAGATTGCTAAGACCAGGAAGGCCAGGGCCGCCGAAGCTGCCTTTCTTAAAGAAATTCCTGAGGAAAGTGAAGAACTGCCCGAGTACTCACCACTGTTGGAATGGAGTAGGTTTCACCCTCTCTCTGCTGCATTTGATGAAGAAGATGCCCGTAGGATCGCCGCTGCATTACCTTTGCCTACATACTACAGTAACTGCAAGAAGAATAAGAGCAAGACTACGCCATTTACCCGACTGCGAGCAGTAATAGGGGAGTTGGCCAAGAAAGAAGGATACCCCGTAGCAGAAATTCTGAGAAGGAATGGACGAGTGCCAGTTAGATCTCGCCTCAGACCACGAGTAGATCCCATCACTGCCATGGAAAATCCAAGAAAGAAGATACGAGCT
>CM040425.1:132652124-133054598 GCA_022702705.1 Papilionanthe hookeriana x Papilionanthe teres | reverse complement strand
GGACCGAACGACAAGACAAGCTAGCACGCCGAGACATACACTTCAAGGACACCGGTTCACCAGGAACCTGAAGAAAGGAGGCCAGCTCCTAGGATGACAGAAAGGACCAAGGAAATCTCACAAAAACCAGAAGAAAGAAGGCTACCACGCCACCAGATAGAACCACCAGTGATGCATGACCTTGTTGCAGAAGCAACCCCGGGGGATGTCCCGACGGACATCATCCCCGAGGAGCCAAGGTATGCGAGGAGAACGTGAAGGAATCGAGCCGTATATCCCACAATACGTCACTGTGCCTCGCCATTTGCAAATTATTCCGGAGTACAAGCCGGAAAGAATGCGGAATGTCGAAAAGAAAACTTTTGAATACTTCGAGAGAATCGGAGGCAAAAGGATCAATATACTAGAGGGCCTCGAGCTACACACAGACGTATTCTCAGAGTATGAACAACAAGAATCGTGGATTGCATCCAGGATTTGAAAAGAATGGGTCGAGCGGGCCGCCTAAGGGAAAACACATACTCATAACCCCGGAGATGGATGCCAGGGAAAGGAAGAATCACAATACAATGTGGATGCTGATACAACATTGCGGAAGACAGGAAGGGAAACCCTCCGGGAATACTCCGTCATGGCCAAGTGGATCCGATGCCACTAGTCATCAAGAGAATGGTAAAGAGATTGATAACATGGAGGGTACCGCCAGCAGATTGCATACCCAATAGCCGCATTATTAACATCTACAAGCGTGGTGATCGCATACCCCACACATAGATCACCACGACTTTGTCGACCTTTCGCACAGTCTCTTTCCCGAACGAGTGTAACATCATGTTCGGATCCGACCTCCGGATAACGAGCCCGTGTGAGTTCCGAGGGCCGGTGAAGATACCTTTACCGGTAGGTTCCGTCATGATACCGAAGGGCAACAGAGCAGATATCGCTAAGCATTGCATACCAGGAGTACCAATGAAGCAGCATCTCAGCCACTTTCAGGAGGATGGACGACGTGAAGACACCTTACCATTTCCAGCCGTGACCCGGAGTTAGAGAGCCTCCGGCCTTACGAGCCGTGAGTTACATGGAAAATATCACACCTCCAATGTACATCCATACGACATCCTTGCCAAGGATGGCTTGGAAGGTGATGTTATTGACCATGTACCCCACTATTCGGACATGGATCTTTGATGCATGCTTCTTTGGATGGATCGACAAAGATCATACATAGTCCGTTTTGAGTTTACATGGATTGTATGAAATATATTCCAAATCAAGTTGTATGATGTATCTTCGACATGATTGGAATGAAAGTGACCATGTCACATTTTTGTCCTTCACCTCTTTTGTGCAAATTGACTGGGAAACGCCATTAAAGTTAAATGAACTTCGAACAAAGAACAGAAAAGAAATAAAAAAAGGAATAAAAGAAAACTTTCCTTAAAAATCTAAAAAAATGTTGAACACTAAATAAACAAAAAAAATGGGATAGTTAAAAGACAAGCAAAACAAATTTAAAGCTCAAACTAAATTCCAATTTAAACCCATCTTCTCAAACCCTCCAATCCTTCTTCAAATCAAGATCTATTCTAGACCTCCCTTCAAACCCTCTCTCGGGATGATTTCAGAATCATGAAGAGTTTTCACTTTGATCCGAATGGCATGGGTTTGTACCCTTCGCCAAGTAATCAGACTTTGATTGATTCCCATGGGATATAAAACACTTTCATATCTCATTTCGATCTCTCGCTAAATCCAAATCTCCACGTAAAATTTCAATTCAAAATTTCGAGACCGGTACCTAAATTTCGGTTCTCATTCCGAGATCGATATCTAAATTTCGATTCTCATCTCAATTGATACCTAAATTTCAATTCAAAATTTCCGAGACTGGTACCTAAATTCCAGTTCTCATTCCGAGATCGATACCTAAATTTCGATTCTCATCTCAATTGATACCTAAATTTCAATTCAAAATTTCCGAGACTGGTACCTAAATTCTAGTTCTCATTCCAAGGTCGATACCTAAATTTTGACTCTCTTCCTAGATTGATACCTAATTTTCAACTCTCATTCCGAGATCGATACCTAAATTTTGATTCTCATCCGAATTGATACCTAAATTTAAATTCAAAATTTCTGAGACTCGGTACCTAAATTCCAGCTTCTCATTCCGAGATCGATACCTAAATTTCGATTCTCATCCGAATTGATACCTAAATTTCAATTCAAAATTTCTGAGACTGGTACCTAAGTTCTAGTTCTCATTCCGAGATCGATACCTAAATTTCGATTCTCATCTGAATTGATACCTAAATTTCAATTCAAAATTTCCGAGACTGGTACCTAAATTCCAGTTCTCATTCCGAGGTCGATACCTAAATTTCAACTCTCATTTTTGAGATCGATACCTAAATTTTGATTCTCATCCGAATTGATACCTAAATTTCGATTCTCAACTTTCGAGACTGATACCTAAATTCAAGTTCTCTTTCAGAGACAGTACCTAAATTCTGCCTCCCATCTTTCGAGACCGATACTTAAATTTCGATTCTCTCCCGTGATCGATACTTAAATTTCAACTCCAACTTCGTTTAAACTTTCGAGGTCGGTACCTAAATTCCGATTCTCATCCTTTTCAATTGACACTTAATCTCCGATTCTCATTCCAGGGCTGGTACCTAAATTCCAGTTTCCTTTTCAATCCCGAGATTGGAACATAGGTTTCAATTCTCGTTTCAAATCCAAATTTTCTCAAATAAATTTTAAATCAAACCTCAATTTAAAATAAAAAATCAAAATCTAAAACTTACACATCAAAACTTAAATTGAAACAAAATGAAATCTAAATCGAAATCCCCCCAGATCATGTGATTTGGAATTCACCTCCTTTCCCCAGCGGGAGTTCAGGAATCTCCAGTTTCAGATATATACTTGACACTCCCCAGCGGAAACTCTTCTGCTTCGTCCTAAGTTTGTCACTTGGACATCTGTGTTGGTTTTGTTGATAGCTTCGGTCAACACCAATACACGCGGTGTGCTCCGTCAGCTCACCACACCTATTAGGGGTCCATTTGTTGACCTCATTTTTGATGAGGTCTTCTCTTCTTCTCTTTAGTGCTTAGGATCTAGCCTTAGACTTTTCCTTTGACTATCTTAGAGGACTAGAATTGGGATCCACCACCTTTTAGAAATTCAAACCACTTCTTAACTCCCCGCAAACTCCACAAACTTGATCGTAGACCCCTAATCACCTAAAGGGTCGAAATCAAATGTGGAAGTTTAAAGGATGAGTTCCTATAGGACTCTTTGGCCTTAGGACTGCCCTGGGTGGCCTGGTCTGGTGAAGGGGCTGACTTACACACACACTACACTCATACACTACACTTTCACACAACTCCTAAAACCACACCCATACCTAACTTGACCTCCTGACTCATGTAGGTGATTCACATGGATGGTCCTTAACCCCTAAGCCCTCGGCTAAGAGGGTTAGGAACAACATAGTGAATGCCTCAAATGAGTCCCTTCATGGCTCATGTGGGCTTGATATGGCTTCATGGCTCAACCAAAATGATTTCATTCCACTTATATTCACCCAATCTTCAATTTTTCAAATTTTCAATTTTCGACTCCCGGACTCTACACCCGCTCAACCTACCCAAAACCCTTGAAATTACCCAAATTTTTGCAAAATTTCCAAATCACCCAAAATTCCTCAAAATCAATCCCAAACATTTCCACACCACTCAAATTGATCATCCATAGCCAAAAATACCATGAATTCCAAAATACCTCCCAATACCCTCCAAATACCCAAAATGCCCCCCTTGACCCAAAAATCCAAAAATTCAGAAAATTCCCAGAAATTCCAGAAGATCCCAAATATTCCCAATTTCATTTTGTTCAACTACACCATGGGCCGATTTTGTCAATTTACCCTACTTTTGTCAAAACCCCCAATTTGACCTATTTTAACCCTAAGTGAACCCAATGTCAAACCAAACCTACCCAATTGACCCAAATTCTGCTCCAATTCAATCCTAAACTTCAATTCAACATTCCCAACACCAATCTAGGCCAAATCCAAGTCCAATTTGATTGACATTTGGATCCAATTTCACTTTTGGCCTTAAAGCTCAATTTTGACCCATAACCCAAACCTAACCCAAACTCACCCAATTCAACTCCAATTAACCCCAAATCTTTTCTAAGTCTTCCTTAGCATCCCCACAAGCAAATCAATAACATGATTTGCCCAAAATTTAGACCCAAACCCCACTCAAGTTCAACCCAAAGCTAAAAGGCCCAATTTTGACCTAAACCCAAACCTAATCCAAATGAGCCCAAACCCCAAAATCAAAGCCCAACCAAAGTCAAAACCTCTTTGAAACACTCCCATAAACATTCCTCAACATTAATTTTACATCAATTTCAACCCTAGCCCAACATTGGCCCAACTTGGCCCATTTTGGCCTATATTGGCCCATTCACCTAAAGAGCCCAAATTCAACCCAATTCAAACCCAAATCACCCCCAATTTGCTTCAAGTCACTCATGACACATCCATGAGCTAAACCCAACAATTATTTGGCCCAACCTCTTTACAAAATTCCCATCCATAAATTCATTTTTAAACTTAAAGGCCCATTCCTTAAACCATTTTAAAAGCCCATCTTTTACCACATCCAAAGGCCCAAAATTGGTCTCAAAGCCCATATGACATTTCCCCTCATCATACTTTCAATTAAACTCAATACCTAAGTCCTAAATTCATCATCAAATCATTCCAAATCAAGTTTCATACAAATTACCATCAAATTACCAAAAATTCCTAAAATCCATTTTCATGAAATTGACCAAGCTTTTCCCCAAGCCAAAGACAAGCCATGCAAGCCATGGACAAGCCACATGAAGCCATGGAGGGTTTGACATGTGATCAAGCCATTAATGGAAAAAGGAGGACCCCTTTCCTAATCCTTCTTAAGCCTTTTTTTACCTTAAGCATGTCACACTCTAAACCATGCTTTGCTACCTAATCCTTGATGGAGACTCCACTACACATGGGAGATTGACCCACCTGACCTCCTCAGCCCAAAACCAGGTCTTGGGGAGGTGCACCCAACCCATTTGCATGGGTTGACCAAAATAAGCCAAAATGGCCCCTTCCCCTTTCTACTTTGATTCAACCACTTTACACATGTCAAACCTCAATTGAATGCACCAAACCCCAGCCCTGACCCACCTGAACAAGATGGTGACCAATGCCTGGCCGGCCAGCCACCAGGTCGTCGGAAAACACCATGGCCGAGAGCTCACATGTGAGCCAAGTTTGGGATTCTACCTTACTAAGCTGCTGATCCCAATGGCCACCATGGCTGTTCTGCCCTTGACCTAAGCAGCTGATCCCAAGCCCTAACTCTCCCTGGGAGGCCCTCCACCCTCTCCTATTTAAACACCACCCCTCTCGGCCATGAGAGGTGCTGAAACAAAACCTTAAGGAAACTCTGCCAAAATTGTTCCGGACTACTCCCCATACATAGAGCATTTGATCCCCACTGAATTCCAGCCCTAATTCCCTCCAGCTGAGTTCAATTTTGAGCTCAAACTTTAGCCCAAAACCAAGACACTTTGCCACAGTGAGCTAATCCTCAAATTGACCGGTCCTACACCTTCACCTGGACCAAGAGGAGAAGTTCCCCACCGAAAGCCCCATCTCCGAGCCACCTAGTTGCTCCGGCCTCCAAGCTTTGTGATCGGTCGTGGTCGAAATCCTACCAAGGCAATTCACCAGACCAGGAGACTTCATCTGGAGCTTGCTGAGATCCAATTGAAGGTGAAACAACCCTCAGATCGAAGCCACACTTCTCTGAGCAAAGGTATGGCCTCACTCTTCTTTCCGAGCTTCTGAACATTCTCCATTTTCATGCCACATAAACCGTATGGATGTGTTCGTCTTCTCGAGACAAATCCATAGAGCATAAGAACGTTAAATTTGGTCAAGTATCGAGTGAGATCTTAGGCCTAGAAGATGGACGGTTCTCGGGTTAGGAGGCTTGGGGACGATGAACGGATGCCGTTCATTCAATACACGCACGGACAGACGGCTAAGATGGCGTCAGACCAGGAGATGGTACGTGAACCGCGTGACCCGGGCTGCTGACTTAAGCGGCTGCGTCGAATGGGAGCGCGACGCGTGTGCATTTGGAGCTGCCAAGGTTGAGCTGGCGCCGCGTCACTTAAATAGAAAAATAAGGATTTTTCTATTTATTTAATTCCTTAAACTTTAAAAATTCATAACTTTGTGTCGGAAAATCATAAAAATAAAATAAAAAAACCCTCTTGCTCAGTGAAAGAGGAGAATAATGTGGAAAAGAAATCATTTAATTTCATCAAGTATTTTATTTTTAATAATTTATTTACCCTCTGCATTGTTTTAATTCTCCATGCATATAGGAAATTCACCATGGCATGAGGCCATAGGGCTTTTGAAGCCTCCGAACTTGGGAACATTCCCCGAATTTTCCAAAGTCGAGGCCATCCCTATGAAAAGTTATTGATTTTTCAAATTCATGTTACTATTTTGAGTATTTTAATTCCAATAATTAGCATGTTGTGAAATAAATTCTAGGAAAATTTGGTGATGTCTCTTATGACCAGAGGACCCTAGGAAAAATAGCTTTTGAATTAATTCACTTGGAATAACCCTAATTGGCTTAAACACCCAAAATAGACCCCTAATTAAATAGAGCTAACCATACATCAAATTGACTTGAAATCAATTCTCCACTGACCTTTAGGATCAGAGGAACCCACCATAAAAATTTGAAGTCAATTGGACTTGGTTAGCCCTACTAAATGGGTTGATTAAGCCATTTAGTCATTTTAAACTTTAAAAATTCATAACTTTCAAAATACTTTTTAAAAATTCACCAAACTGGTTTTAGAGCCTCCCGATATCGGGGGAATTTAAGAAAATTAAAATTTCAATTTTCTAAAAAGTTGATTTTTAATATTATTTTAATATTTTAATAATTAAAAAATAATAAAATTCATAAAAATAATAAAATTCACCAAAATGTCACATTTTGAATTTTAATCACTTAGGAACAAACCCCATATTTTTCTTAGGTCTATTTTATGAGATGTTAAATTTTAAAGCCCAAGGGTAATTTTAAAATTAAAAAAAATGTATTTTCTAGCATTTTCACTAAAATAATTATAATAAATCAAAGAAAAATTAGAAACTTGCAAAAATTGATTCTCTGATTTCCTTGATATCAGAGAGATTTTTGAAAAATATAAAATTCATTTTTCAACCTTTATTTTATTTTTAAATTAATTAATACTCCAAAACTTAAAATAATTATAATAAAAATAATATAACTAAAAAAATCACCAAAATTGGTCCAAGTGATCCTCTGGTCATTAGAAATGTCCCATAATTTTCTTAAGGACAGAAACTTTCTCTTGGTCATATTATTAAATTTTCCTTGAGAATTCTTATTTTCCACCAAAAATAATTACATAAATAAATTAAATACTGAAAAATCACATTTTCTCCTCTCATGTCTTTATTGGTATATGAGTGAAGTCACATAAAAATTTCAAGTTTATTTGAGCTCAATTTAGTGAGTTATAGAATTATTAAGCTTGAAGGGCAAAATGGTAATTAAAAAATTTTAACCCTTAATTAAAACTTTAGGTTTAATAAAATTAACAAGTAAAATATTTGATCTTAATCTGACTTGGATGACTGAAATTTAAATTATTAAAGGGTAGAAGCCCATTAAACAATTTAAAATAATTGAAATAAACTTTAATTAAATAATTGATTAAATTTGGGAAGAATAATGAAATTGGAACTATTAAAATAGGGATATTTTTAGGAAGAGATTTGTTCTTTAATTTAAAAGTCCCTAAATTAATCATTTCAATAATATTTAATTCCTAATTAAAAATGATAACTCAAATTTGAATTTTAAAATGTTAAAGGATTTAGTTAAAAGGTTAAATTATTAAACTCTTTTTAAATTTTCAATTAAATTAAAATCAAAAATAAAATTAAATTAAAGATTAAATTAAATCAAATCAAATGAATTAAATTAAATTAAATTAAATTAAATAAATTAAATTAAATTAAATTAAATAAATAAATTAGATTAAATTAAATTAAACTAAATTAAATAAAAAGAAATATTAAATTAAAAAAAAATTAAATTAAATCAAATTAAATTAAATCAAATAAATTAAATTAAATTAAATTAAATTAAATTAAAAATTAAATCAAATCAAATTAGATTAAAGGAAATTAAATCAAATTAAACTAAGTTAATTTAACATCAAATCAAACTAAATTGAATTAAATTAAATTAAATTAAAATTAAAATTAAATTAAATTAAATTAAAGTTAAATGAAATTGAATTAAATAACATTACCTAAGACATAAAGAAATTCAAAAATAAATATAAAGCAACTTGAACACTATTCCAAATTTAAACCCGATAACTGAAATTAAATCATAAACCATTTGAACACCAATTTGCCCTCGAGAGCTTTGGTTATCATAACTCCTGAACAGAACGTTAAATGAAATGCTACTTCAATATAGGATATTTAAATGTCCTAGTTCACTGAGCAAGATAACAAAACTTGAATTCTCGGACGATTAATTCATTTGTGTAATTAAATTCATTTGGACTTAAAACAATCCTCGAAATATTGAAAAGATGTTTAAGATTTGTCTTAAGCACTTCCTCGATACGATGGGACGTTCGTAAGAACAATTGAACTTAATTATTCTTTGATGAAGAAAATCGTCCTCAAACCAAAACACAAAGACCTAGATATCATAGGAAATGACTAGCTATAGGATTAGGAATTTGGTAGAAAACCATAACCCTTCCCTTAGCCTTACCTAGGAACTTGCTTAAATATTCTAATTGTGTTTTAAGTGCAGCTTGGGATGATGGGAAGACCCTCCAGGTACACTTTTATTTTACTGCAATTTACTTTCTTACAATTTACATTATTGCAATTTATTTAACCACATTGCACTTACTTTTCTTGCATGATAAACAACTGTTGCATGAAAACCCACACCTTTAGGATAGTCCCTAAAACTGAAACCAAAACTAAATTAAAAGTCATTGCAAGATAAAATTCACCGCCACAATATTTCAAAATATAAAACAACTCAAAATTTAATCACAAACAGAACACAAAACTACAATTACAACTAAATTAAAACGTCCTGTTGGATGATCGGGAATACCTCGGATGATGTAACCTACGTGTTGCTAACGGGATTTCCCACGGTCTAAATGAAAGTGTGGAACTCATTTAGTTGAGTTTAGCAAATTCATCTGGACTAAGTGAATCCGATAAAAATAATGATGCCGGAAGGATGGAACCGTGGGATCTTAACCGGTGTCGTTATAATCAACTTTAAGATTTGTTTTAATTAAAACACAAAAGAAACACTTGGAAATTAAAACTCCTCTAAACCAAAACACTTTTCTCATCTCCTGATTTATGACTTCTAAAACTAAACCTCTGCAACAACAAGGAGCTCAGGGCATGGTGGGCAGCACGACCATCGTCATCAGCAAAACTTGAATCTACATCAGCAAAACCTGAGTTTACTTCAGCAAAACTTTCCTAGAATTAAATAACAAACCCATAGGACTTCGAGGTAGTTTGTCTAGTGAAACATAAACCCTCAACCTTTGTTAGGCATTTGCATGATCATGTCATGTAAATTAAGCCCTAACCGGTCTTAGGATTCCGAGGTAGTCGTCTGATACGACATAAACCCTCACATCTTCGAGGCTATTTGTATGATCCTATCATATAAATATAAGCCCTAATTAATTAAAATTGACAAAATCAAAACATTAAATAGACATTAGGACCTTCCTAAATTCAAGCCAAACAATAGGATAGTCGGGAAATTACCGAAGTTCACTTCGAATCCGTAATTTCTCCTACCTTTCTTCCTTTGAATTCTCAAAACAAAATGTTCCAAACTTGATCCATTCCCTATTGAAATTCCAAAATTCAATCCTTTGAAAACTTAAACTTTGAAATTCTTGAGAGCTGAACTACTGATTATTATCGAGAGTTTTCTTAAGTGATTCCCGTCACTTAAGATGTAATTAACTATAGGGGCTTGCCCTTATAGGGAATTCTAAAGAACCTGTGTAATATAAACCTTGTTTAATGTTTTCATATTAGGCAGGGGAATTTGTCGGCACATAAAATTGGTTCGCAGACCAAACGGATGTCACAAATCTTCTAGTTTATTTAATCGAGCCCCATCGTCAAGCAGTGTGCCTATTCTTCGGGATAGATACACGGTTTGTGGTACGGTGCTCGTTTATATAAACTATTTGGGATGTGAGATCGGTTTGATTTCATATCTTAAAATCTTCAAATTTAAAATTATTTTCAAAATCAAATACTACTTTTCAAATTATTTATTAAAATTAAATTAAAAAATTCGCCGCACAATTTTTGTAGGCGAGCCCTTTTCAAAATAAAACACAACCTAAAAATATGCCGACATGACTCATTTGAAATAAATCCTGAGATTATCCAACTGGTGCAGAACAATCAGTTTGGGGGAACTCCTTCGGACGATCCCTATTCACACTTTTCAAATTTTCTAGAACTTTGTGCTACATTTCGTTATAACGGTATATCAGACGATGCTGTTAGACTAAGGTTTTTTTCCTTTCTCACTAAGGGATAAGGCTAAAATGTGGTTATACTCATTAGCACCTGATTTTATTAAAAATTGGGAGGAGTTAACACAAAAATTCTTAGCTAAGTATTTTCCACCTTCAAGGACTACTCAACTTAGAAATGATATAATCTCATTTTGTCAGTATGAAGGAGAATCAATATACGAAGCCTGGGAAAGATTTAAGGAACTCATAAGAAAGTGTCCACACCATGCTCTGCCCGATTGGTTAATCATTCAAATTTTTTATAATGGGTTAGTAGGATCCCTTAGATCTATAATTGATGTTGCCGCTGGTGGATCATTAATGTCAAAAATATTTGATGAAGCGTATGCATTAATTGAAGAAATGGCTACAAATGAATTTCAATGGCCCTCTGCAAGGGTAAATCATAAAAATGTAGCTAGTGTTCATGATACGGATACGATTTCAATTCTTGCCTCTCAGATTGCTACAATATCAAGGAAGTTGGACCAATTTGGAATGAACCAACCTCAATTTACTCCTATAAGTGAGGAAAGTTCATTAGGGCATATAATTGATTCTAACTTATCATATGAGACTTTAAATACCATAAACAACCCGTACTCTAACTTTTACAACCCAGGTTGAGAGAACCATCCTAAATTTAACTGGAATCCTACTACTGACGATGGAAACCAATAATGGGAAAATAATTATGCAAATCCTAATGGAAGTTGGAATAATCAGGGGAACACAAGCTATAGACCTTCATATCCACCAGACTCTAACGATGATCAACAATTTGAGGGTAAGAAGATGTCTATTGAAGAAGTGGTATTGCAAATGGGAAACCAGTTGCAAAGTCAAAATGCTGCGATTGGAAACATAGAGAATCAACTGGGACAAATTGCTAATTCACTTAGCAATAGACACCAAGGAACACTTCTTAGCAACAATGAGATCAACCCTAAAGAGAACACTAATGAACAAATAAAAGCTGTCCAATTAAAAAATAGAAGAGATATATAGGATGTGGTTAGAAAAGAGAAAGATGTTGTGAGAGAAACAAATGAAACTAAAAGACCTGAAGAACATGTTTCTAAGGATCTGGAAAAATTAATATCTCCAACTAAAATCAGTTTGGGAAAACCACCACCTCCATTTCCTCAAAGACTTAGACATCATGAGTTGGATAAAAAATTTTTAAAGTTCATGAAAGTACTTAAGAAGTTAACGATAAATATTCCTTTCACTGAAGTTTTGGAATAGATGTCAAGTTATGCAAAGTTTATAAAGGATACATTAAACAAGAAAAGGAAATTTGGGGATTATGAGACAGTTGCACTAAGTGAGGAGTGCAGCGCTATACTTCAGAAAAATTTTCCTCGGAAACTTACAGATCCTTGTAGCTTTACAATTCCTTGGGCAATTGGAGAAAAATTATGTGGAAAAGCTATAGGTGATTTAGGAGTGAGCATTAATGTGATGCCTCTATCTATATTTGGAAGATTAGGTTTAATCAATATTTCTCCCACTACTGTAACCCTTCTGTTAGCTGATCGATCTATCATTTATCCAAAAGGAGTTATAGAAGATGTGCTTGTTAAAGTGGATAAATTTATCTTTCCTTTGGACTTTATTGTATTAGATATGGAGGAAGATAAATAAATTCCAATTATTTGCGGGAGACCTTTCCTTGTTACTGGACAAGCTATGATAGATGTGCGAAAAGGAGAGTTGGCTATGAATATTAATGACCATGAAGTCACTTTTGATGTATTAAAGACTATGAAATATCCAAATCGAGAGAAAAGATGATGATTGTTTTTGGATGGATGAAATTGATTATCTAAGTAAAGACCATTTTCAAGAAAGTTTTGAGAGTAACTTAAAAGATGAGACTGAAATAGACTTTCATGATGAGTCAAAAATTTTATTTAAAGAAGACTGTATGTACGTTCAGGAGAGGTGTGAAATGATGGACTCTACCAAAAATAGTAAACTTTTAATTCCATCTGTTGGAAAATCTCATGAACTTAAGATGAATGTACCCCATATAATTTTAAAGCCTTTCTATTTAGGGAATTCATCTACACAACTAGTCTTTATATCTTTAGATATGACTCAATCACAAGAAAAACCTGAATTGAATGATGAATAAGAAAAAGTTATTGAACTAGGACTTGGAAGAGAATTTGAGGATAAATTTCAAAAGAACTTTGAGTTGAGAAAAGAGGATAAGGATATTGGAAGACCATTGGAAGAAATTCCTAAGGAATTAGAAAAACCTATTTCCTCAACTAAGATAGATCCTCAATCATTTAATAATTATAAAGGGGAAGAATTGGAAGATAACTTGAATCATAAGAGTGACATAGAAGAATTTGATCTTGAATCTGAATTATTTAAAGAGAATCAGATCCAAAATTTGGGAGATATTGAAGTATCTTATAAAGATCAATTTCTTATAAATTTCAAGGATAATATTAATATACAATTTCAGAAAATCAATAGAAGAATATTGGATCTAGTATGAGGAACAATGATATAAATCCATTTGAAAACGAAGAGCTGAATAAAAAATTAAAATTTGAGAATTTTGTAGAAATCCCTGGATCTGAAAATGACTGGGCGATTGATTGAGGATTAATTAAATGGAATTTTGATCCAGGAGGAATCATTTGTCTGGCTAAGGACGTTAAAGCAAGCGCTTTATGGGAGCCAACCCATAGTTATCAGTGTTCTTTGATTTAGTGTGCTCGAGAATCATGATTGTTAGTGTTGTATTGTGTTTGATTTAGAGTGGATAGACTTGATCTTTATGTGTCATTATGGATTAATCAGTTTGATTGCTGATGTTAGTAGATGTTTGGATTGTTAGTAGTTTGATTTGATGTATGTGTCTTGAGAGAGGTGATTCCTTAACTTCTTATTATGGCTAGACTTGATCTCTTGTAGTAGTTGGATTGACGAGTTCACTACAACTCGGGTCTCACCCAGACTTGAGTATTACAAGAGATACCATGAATTTAAATTATAACATATCTATCTCAATTTTGATACATCTTTTCTCTAACTTTACTTTCATTAGGTAGGAGTCATGAACCTATTTAATGAATACCATTAGGATGATCTTACACTATCTTTATAACTATTAGATGTGCTTAATTATAAGGATTAGGTGATGCCTGAGATTGGTACCTAGGAGCCCATATATCAGGGATAATCTTATATTTGGGATTACAATCTATAAAATATTTTGAAGTGCCTAATTTACTAGTGTAGTGATTCCGTTGGAAATTCGAAGTAATTAGTTAGATGTGATGAGATAAAGGAAGAATTGTCCTCATTTATCATTTGTGATTGTATTTGAATTGTGTGTTTATGTTTGTGTTACAACTTTGATTAGGTCTTGAAGAACATTTTTATATTCCCTTGTTGAAACATGCTATGCTAGTTAGACTTTGGTTTAGTTAATTTCATTCTGACATGATTAGTTTAAATTTACTTTCTGCTGCATATTGTTCTGTCTTAATGAATAATTGTAAATGGGTTTTGATAGACATTTGTGGTAGATAGAATTTTTAAACTGTTTTCTTCCTGCTTATATTTTCTGTACTAAATACTACATATGTTAAAAATTAAGTTTAGGGGTAGGAAGAAAAATAAAATTTTAATGTGAAAATACTTCATTTTAGTGTAATTTTATTACAAGCATGTTTTAGGTTAGATTTACTTTCTCCTACAGTCATTCTATCCTGATTATGCATGATATGAATTTGATAGGATGTTGTAGTAGCAAGTAGATTCAACATTTACTTTTTCTTCCTACTACATTTTATGGAAGTAATTGCAAAATATTTTAAAATTTAAGTTTGGGGGGAAGAAAAATATTAACTCTTATTTGTTCTGAATTGTTATATTTTCAAAAATTACTAGCATAACTTCTGGCAATTGAACCTCGCTTGAGATAACTAAAACTTTTTATTTTAGATGAATATTATGGAAGGATTGGATGAAAATTTTTAGTAATAATGGTTAATTTTATAAGGGTGAGATATTTGGTATGAAAGAATTTGATTATAGTTAACTATTTGAAGTAAAGAAAACTCGTATTTTTGAAATGTTAAGAGACTTAAAGTATTGTGTGTTAAGAAGAGATTGTGACTTTATGATGAATAATAAGGCTCATACCTAATTATAAAGTAAGGATGTGTTTCATGTTTGAACTTTAGAAAGAAGAGAGTGAAGTTCAAAATCATTACAGGCTCTCCAGATATAGTAATTCTCATCTTAAAAAAGAGAGAGAGAAAAAAAGAAAAGAGAGTAAAAAAAAGGGACTGAAAGTAATCACGAAAGAAAAAAAAAGGAAAGAAAAATATTTATGAGGAGAAGCTTGAGGAGATGCCTAATCAAAAATTGGCTACACTTGAGTCGCCATAAACGGAGAACTTGATTTCATTTCTGAATTTATATTTAAAGTATTGGCCTACATTCTGATGAAGTTTACATGAACTCCTTTTTCACATAATCTTTCAAGGCACTCTTAATGTGACAAATTATGGTTTATCTTGAAATAAATAGAAGACTAGAACCCTTTGACTTGATTGCTAAATATTCTTATACCTGTAGCGTTAACCTGAGTTACTGAATTTCATTCTAAAATTCTAATCAATATATTCCTTTGAATAAAAAATTTTAGTGTATTACAGGTGAAAATTACATTGCCTTGAGTTATATTTTTATGTAGTAAAAGAGTTACTTGAGGACAAGTAACAGTTAAGTTTGGGGGATTTTGACACGCATAAAATATATACGCTTTTTGCTATATCATTTTACTCCTTTTTAAAGATATTACACTTTAAAGGAAGGTATTTTGTATGTTTTTTTTATTTTAGGTACAAGAAATGGAGATTGGAGCAAAATGAAATAAAAACGGTGCAATTTGGAGCAAAAATGAGCAAGAAATGAAATTTCGCACTGACACCTTTCGATAAGTCTTTCAATGTTTAATCTCTTTTACACTTCTTGCATATTTTTTAATGAGAATAAACTTTAAAGAAATGTTATTTTTATGTTTATTTTGTAGGGCTATCTGTTACGAACGCAACACAACTGAAATGGGGCGAAACGGAGTTGAAACGGAGCCAAACGGAGCGAAACCGTGGAGTCGCGCAGCAGCCTGCTCGCCGACGGCGAGATTTTCCCGAGACCACCAAAAAATGCCCAAAAAGGCCGCCGACAGAGGCCTCAAACCCGCCGACAGCGGCCTGGACGACCATGAACTAACTTTTGGTGGTTTTGGGCCAATATTCGACGTATTTGGATGCTTTTTCGATGGGGTGCTTAAAGAGACTCTTGAAAATTCATCCATACTCTTTAAAAATGGCAAATTTGTGTTAGAAATGTGTAGATTAGAAGAGAGAAACAATAGAGGAAAGGAGAGAAAAACTTAGAGGAATGTTTAGGATTCTTAGATTAAGAGTAGAAATGTAGATTTCTACCCTTTTGGAGAGATTGGAGAGGAGATTTTGAGAGAATTTTTAAGGGATTTCGCTAGCATTGCATGGATCGCTTGGAGACTTTATGGGAGAGATCTTCGTTTTTCTTTCAAGAGAAAAAAGCTAAGTATTGTTCTTCATTATCTTATAATTTTGTAAACATTTATTTAGTGGATTTGTTTTGGTTACATGAAGTTTCCGTTGTGTTTTCTTCATGCTTTGTGACGTATCTCTCTTACTCTTTCTTCTTCTTTGGAAATAGTGACATAAGAAGATTATGCCATTGTTTTCCTTTTACTTTTCTTTTGCAATGAGTAAAAATCATGTTTATAATTTTGTGATGCATGGTAGAAGTAAATTTAATTACAAATGTGATGGTTTTTACTTGCACCTCATTTACATTACAATAAGGGCCCATTGTAGTGTTAAAATTCGTTGTAATTGTATTGACCCGAAAGGGCGGTGTAATTCTCAACAAAGTGGAACCAAATTTAAATTCCATGGATGGTGAAGTTCATGGGAATTAAATGCAAATAAATAGAGAAATATAATTATCGGGTGTAGAATTGGAGATTTTAGAGTGACAGGCTAAAATCCTCAATTCGGTCCTATCGTTTGGGTGCTGAAGCGGAGATGTTAGCCATCAGGCGAGGGAAACGTGGGGGCTCCGAAGTGAGAGCCGGTATCCTCCCAACCTAGCCGCAGATTCAGTAACCAAGCATAGCATTAATCAATGTTCTTTATGCTTGGACCAAAGGGTACAGAATAGGATTGCTCCTATTTGGCACATACAATATTTAATGCATCTCAATCCTATACATTATCTATTTCATTACATAAGAATAGTAGTTTTTAATATTTCAAAATTCTCCAAACCAATTCATCCAAAAAGGGTTATCTTTAGAATTATTATTTGCATTTAGATATGGTTACTATCTTTACGTTTAACACTTGCATTTAGGAATAGTTGCTAGATAAACACAATCTTTATCGACATTCCAAACTAAAGACTATTAGTAGTAGACTAGAATTTGATTAAAGCCTTCTTACTTCACTTCCTTGTGGGATCGATACTGGGGTTTTTAAAGAAAACTCTATATTACTTGAAACGATACATATACTTGAGTAGTACCCCTAGTGTGTAAAATTTTTTCTAATTTTTATATCATTTAAGATTTTGCACACTAGCCACTATTTATAAATGAGGTCAAGTTTTTGCCCATCTTTTGGATGTTAATTTACTGTGTAATTGTGGGTCGGGTCATCTCTCTAAATGGAACTATAGGATCTCTCTCTAATTTTAGGCTATGTGGGGTGTGGGGCTAAGTTGGGTGTTTTTCTCTGAAGGAGTTGCCTTCAATTTATAGGCTTAAAGGGTTGCCTTGAAGCACTTCTTCAAAATGTATCCAGGTTCAATGAATCTTCTAGAAGGTGTGTCTTGAGCCTAGGTGCCAGAATCTGGCGCCTAAGCGCCGGAATCCTCGTCCAGTCTTCGCATCTCTTCACTTTGGATCGCACCTCTTCGCGATCCTAACCGTTTCCAAGCGTCAAGATACAATGTATCACATATCCTATAATCCAGGAATAACTGCCAATCTTCTAGATGGTCCAATAACCACTCACACCGTCAAAATAATCGTTCAAAAGTCGTCAAAAATCTTACAGAATTCTTTATCGAACTGGCGCTTAGGTGCCAGATTCTGGTGCTTAGGCGCCAGGCCAATTATTTTGACATTAGCACCATTTTTGCTCCTTTTTGCTCTTTTTTCATGTTTTTATCTTTCTTGAACATTTTTGCATCACCTACATCCAAAACACAAAAATACCTTTCATTAAAGCATAATATCCTTAAGAATTTGATAAAAATCAAGGCATAAAAATAGGTATTTTTTTCATGGATCAGTAGGTTGGGGCCAATTGTGACGTAGCTCGAGGAGGGATTCCCATAGGGTTGCTTGGCCTTAGAGTTAACCTCAGGTAGTGTGGCTTTGGTCAGTCCTGCACACACACACATACAAGCCTATTTTCTCACTAACAACCAATCACCCTTAACCTGGTTCCCCATTCTTTTGGAAACTCATGTGGGTTGTCCCCAAGCCCCGACCTTAGGCTATGGTTTGGCTAGGACCAACATATGGAGGATCTAAAATGGGACTTTTCTTGGTCCATGGCTTAAATAGGGTGAAATCATGATTAGCATTCTCAATTGGTCCCAATTTTACCAAAACCGCCAAATTTGACCATTTAGCCCCAACTTTTCCAAAATTACCAAAATAGCCCTAAAACCTAATTTTCCAAAATTTCTCAAAATTCCCAAATTTTCTCAAAAATCATTTCAAATCATTCCAAAACACTCACATTCCTCAAAAAATCTTAATTTCCCAAAATTCTAAGAATACCCCCCGCTATATACCCAAAATTACCAAAATGGCCATCATACTTCAACAATTCCAAAAAATCTCAAAATCTCTAAAATCACTCCAAATATCAGCAAAATCAATTAAAACCACTCTATTAAGCCCAATTTGACCAAATTGACCAATTTTGACCAAAATCCCTAAATTGTCCTTAAAAGCTCTGAATCCCCAAATCACCCTTAATTTCCACCAAGTTGGCTCCAAACATTCCCAATTAAAATTCAAAATAAAAATTCACCATGTTTGATCTCAATTAAAACCAAACCCAAACCCAATTTCGCCCAATTTCAAAATACCCAATTTTGCCCCGAAATCCAAAATTCCCCAAATTTAACTTCATATGTCCCCAATTTCAACCTAATTGATATTAAATTTTCTCATGACAATATTCCCCACCATTCTAATCCCTCAATTGAGGCAAATTCAAGGTTTATCCAACCCTAAATCCAAGTTCAAACCCAAACCCCCATTTTGCACCTAAATCCAAATCCACCACAAATCTTTCAAATTGATCCAAGCCTTAACCATTTCTGCCTTGCTTAAACCTCTCAAGATGCTAATAAAATCATCTAATGACTCAAATCTTGGCCACGAACTAATGGTTCCCCAAATCATGGGATATTCCTCCTTAATTTGGCTAAACCCACTACCCCATGCAATCAACCATCAAGCTATCAAGGTAATCACATTTAAACCTCCCACTGGCTCCTCTGACCCAACTAACCTTCACCCCTATCCTTGTCGGTCGGCCTAGTCATTAGAGAGCTCAAAACCGAGACAACCACCCAAGCATTTGACTTAAATTTGAGCGCATCCTCTGTGGTAATATCTAATTGGGTGTCTGTACTGCTTAGCCCTCACCCAAAGCTTATTGATGCCAGCCAATCACATCCTGAGCTCCACCCCTTGACCATGGCTATAAGAGCCACCTCTCACGTCTAAAGGAGGAGATAATCTAATACCTTGGAGAGACTTTGCTAAATTGTTCCCAAAGCTTCTCTAAGACCTCCTGAGTTCATTCCAACCATCCCCCAGCCATTGCCCCCATTGTTTGAGGCTAATTCCATCACCTAAAAATTTAGATAGAAACAATACACTCCTTGACACTCCATTGAATCCCAAATTTAATTACTTCTTACCTTCTACAGACCAAAATAGGAAGCTTTCCACTGAAAGCCCCATCTCCCTAGCACCCTAACCCAGACTTCCACCTCAGCCTCTCCACTTGTAGGAGGAGTTTTAACACATAACCTTCACCAAAGTAAAGTGACACTTCAGGCACGTTCGTTGGACTTCACTGAAGATTCTGCAAGCATCTAATTGAGGCGTCACTTCTCAGACCAAAGTATAAGCCATTTTCCCCTAAATTGAGCTCAGTTTGGGTCTTTATTAAGTAAACCTAAAACTCATACTTTGTAAACCGTATAGATAGGTTCACCTTGAGTAGATGAAGGTGTTGGAACAAACCCCATGCAATATCATTAACTATAAAGATGGATATTAGGGTTATAAAGTGAATGTTATGCGGGTTACACTAGTAGTAGATGAACACAGAGAACAGTTTGATCACGCGTGTATCAGATGAATTGTTGGGATCGCGCCAGACAAATGAACTAAACATAAAGCGCGGAGCTGACTCAGATGGAGGAGGCGAATCAAAAGGCATCACGTGGTCTTTCGGAGCCATAGTAGAATGATTTGGCGCTGACTGGATTAAGTAGTAAAATCCTTATTTAATTGATTTATTTAATTCATTTAACCTAGAAAATTCATAACTTGATGTAGAAAAATCATTAAAATTAAAAAAACTCCATGTTGCTCAGTGAACAGAGGAGAATAATGTGGAGCAAAAATTTAAAATATTAGACATATATTTATTTTTAAATTAATTAAATACTCAAAGGCTTATTTAAATCATAACTTGATAAATACATATCACCATGGCATGAAATTTGGAGGGCTTCTATACCCTGTTGATAGGAGTGCTCCCTGTTTTTTCCAGAGTCAGAGAGCACCTCTATCATGAGAGCCCTAATTTTTAACTCAAATCACCTCAGTTGCATTCAATTAAAAGTTTATAAAAAAATAAAATATTAATCAGAAAAATATAAATTTTGCTTTGGTAGGTTCGGTGTGGTCCTAGGAAAATATAAAAGGGATTTACGTAATTACAAATGGTATTTATGTATTTAGCTCATTAAAAATTAAGAAAAAATAAATAATAAAAATATAATAAGAAAAATTACAAAAATTATCCCACACTGTAAATAATGATCATATTAACTCACTGTAAAAAATTGAAACCCATTTGAATTAATTAGATCCCCAAATTTAATTTTCTAAGTAAAATGGAATTTTTGTATTAAAATTTTGATAATAATTAAAATATAATTTCAAAAATTGAAAAAATAGTTTTAAGTGTACCTTGTGGTTAGGGGCACCCAAGAAAAATAAAATCAAGCCCTAAGTAAAAACTTTATTTTTAACCTACTTTCTAATTTTTAAATAATTCAAAATTTAAAAAATCACAAAAATATTTGTTTACCTCACTTTTGGTTGAAGTCTAGTCTCTCTTTAAAATAACCTAGGGTCTAGCCGTAGGACTCTCCTGGTGACTTTCTTAGAAGACTAGTCATGGAACCCTCCCCATAGAAATTCAAACCTTTTTTAACTTCACTAGGAGTTTCCATATGCTTGAGGCCTAACCTCCACCTTTTGGTAGGAATAAGACAAGCATAAGGAAGCCTAAGGGAAGTCTCCTATAGGTGGTCTAACCTTAGGATTTACCCTGAGTGAGGTCTGGGGAGCCCGTATCACACACTTACACTTTCACACTTACATTTACACTGACATTCACATTTACACATTACATTCTACATTCACATCCTAAATCAAATAGAATTTACTGCGATTTTCGGAGTCTTTGGAAATTCATGTGTGTGGTCCCACTAGCCTTAAGTCTGTGGCTAAAAGAGCTAAAATCACCACATAGATGACCAAAAGAGGCTTTCCTTAGCCCGTAGCCCATCCAGGATTATTCCGTTCTTCATGGTCTGACGATACCTTGCTTTTCCCAAAATTTCATTTTTAACCCAAAATTACCAGTTTGCCTTTGGAAAGGGGCCCAAAACCCAAGATTTCACAAAGTCACCTGGGGTTCCCAAAAATTTTTTCAAAGCATTTCTCTCGTCGAGTTGAGAAGTTTGACTGTAAACTTGGCATACTTTTGAGCTACCGGTGGACCCCTCGCGGCTTTAGTAGTCACTACTTGAACGACATTCCAGGCCCCACGAAACCCTCCACAGCGGTCAGAAACGTTCCCGGACACTTTCATTCAATTCCAAATTCCATTTTACACTGCTTTGTGCCATTGATTTGGTATTTCAGACACTTTCCCAAAATTTTCCCAAAATGCCCCTACATAGCCAAAAATTTGAGAAATTCGAAAAATTTCCAAAATTTCACAGAATCTCCAAAATATTCTAAACTTCTTTTTCTCCAACTACACAATAGCCTAATTATGTCATTTTAGGCCAATTTAATCAAAAGCCCCAATTTTGACTTAAGCCCGACCGAGGCTCCGGTTTGACCCAATTTGACTCAATGTTAGCTAATTTCTTCCCGATTTAAGTTTTAGAAGCCTAGACACATCCCCCTAAACTAAATGCAACATTCGATCGCCACCAAGTCGACCTTAAAATTCAATCAAATCCAATATAATCGCAAGATCCCCAAATTTGACCATTTTCTATACTTGTTTTGATGACGAGGTTTCCTAAATGACCTCAGATCGCCAAACGGACTGCACCGTTGCGTCCAGAACGTCATAATTACATAGAAAGCATATAAAATTTGCTATACTTTGATGTACGAAGAAATTGACTCGAAGGCGCGATTTCAATTTAAAAAACAAATTTACATTTTCGCCACCCAAATCTTAAAATCCCTAATTTCAGCTCTAGCCGCCGGCCCACCCTCTCAAAATTCATGAATTAACCCTGACCGAGCCCTCCTTTTCGCAAATTCCTCCCTACCCGAGCCCCCTTGCCGTGCCTCTCCTCCTCCATGCGCCGAGGGGTGATGTAGCCTCTCCACTTTCAGGTAGGTACGGCCATGGGGGAATCTCTGGCACCAAGTTCCATCCATAGCAACCCCCATCACTTCCAACATGGTTTGTCATTTCTCCATGGCTTCCTTTCATGTCTATCATCTAGAAAGGGTGGATTTAAGGCTGCATTCTTTTTGGCCCATTGGGTATTACCCATGGGAAGGTTGGGGTAAAAATCTTGCTAATTTTTGTGTTGGCTGATTTTTTTAGAGAAGGAAAGGAGGTGCTGTCATTTTTGCCTCTTGATTAAAGGTTAGTGTGAAAATCTTGCTATATGTTTTTGCTTAGGCTATGTTTCTTTACCCCTTCAATCTCTTTTTACAGGGTTTGGTTATTTGCCAACGTTATTAGTTAAGAAATTTCATGCCTAAAACTTGAAGTTCTTGCATAAGTTTTGAGCCTCTTTACATGGAGCAATGATTCGAAAATAATGCTTGGCTTTAAGGCTATTCTACATGCTTAGAATTTTGGCATTCATGTCTAGGTTTAAGCCTATTTTAAATGCTTGCACTTTTGCTTAAATGAAGGTTTTATGGGGTTTCTAAGCTACTTTCACATGGCCAAAGGTTGGAAATTTTATGCTTGGTTTTGAAACAATTTTTACCTGCAAAAATCTGAAATTAATGCATTTGTCGGAGCCGTTTTATATATATATATAAAAATTTTTGAAGCTTAGGCTTGCCTTTAGAATCATCTTCTATATGGTTAAGTTCATGTTTGAAATGTTTAAGAATTTTGTCATTTCATATGCATGTTGGAAGATTTTCTTGCTCTTTTTGGAGAGCCAAAGTTTACGCTTGTGATGTTAAGAATGTTCATTGTTTCATGTGAGATTTGTGAATGCTTTGTTTCTCTTTTTGGAATGATTAAATATCATTCTAGAATACTTTAAGCTTTAAATTGATTCACATGATGTTTTATGAGTTTTCTTACTCTCCTTTTTGATAGCCAAAGAGCTTGGCTTAGAGGCTTAACATTTTGGTTAAGCCATGTGATGTTTAATAGCTTTCTTTATTTTACTTTGGATAGCAAAAATGGAGGTTAGCATGCCTAATATCTTGTAATTTCCTTACCTTTTGTGATTAAATCCTCAAGCATCCATGTGATAGTAAGATTGATCCATGCAATATTTTGTATGAAGTTTAAAATCTTGGTTGATTTATGTGATAGGAAGGCTTATTCATGTGATATTCTTATAGCTTCTTTACTTTCTTTTTGAATGGCAAAAATATTGGCTTGGAGACTTAATGTTTTTTTTTTGTGAGCCATGTGAAGTTTTAAAGTCTCTCCTTGCTACCTTTTGGCTTGGCCGAAATTTTAAAAGGGAAGAATTTTATTTGGTTAGCTTTATTTTCATCTTGCAAGCTCTTTTGCCCTATAAGCTTGAAATGTTATATTGTGAGGAATTCTATTGATGAAAATAGAGCTAGTTGCTTCTTCACTTGTCATACTACATGCTTCATCATTATTCACTTCTTAAAAATGGATTCAAGTCCATTTGGCTTTAAGGTGGAAATTTGAGATAGATGGTTTCATTTAGCATGCTCTACTTTATGTTACCAAATATCTTTAGCTCTCACTTGGTGAGATACATGCATGTGTAGGTGGCACTTGTTTTATTACTCCATTTTCTCTACTCATACATGTTGGATGTTGCAATTATAGAATGCTTGAGAAATGATGGCAAATGTGGATGTCGTTACATATATATACATGCTTAGTGCACTTTTTTTGGTTGAATTGCAGGTGTGAAAATTTAATTTTCCTGTCGTTATGCTGCCAAAATTTTCTTAAAATAGGATTGGACTCTTTTCATTCCTTTTTTGGGTATGTTGCCCCCTTAACTTTTTGTTTTGGTTTCACAAAGCTCTAAGGTTATCCCTTGCATTTTGGGGAAGGGACTTATATTCACATTTTACCCACTACATCATTACATCACATTGTATCACCCTACATGTTACATTATTACACATCTTACCTCACTCTACATGTTACACTACAATCCAACATTACTTCAATACACTACACTACCTCACGAGTTATACTTTTTTGCAACAACCATCAAGCTCGCAAGGTAATCACATTTAAACCTCCCACTGGCTTCTCTAACCCAACTAACCACCACCCCTATCCTTGTCGGTCGGCCTAGTCATCAGAGAGCTCAAAACCGAGACAGCTACCCAAGCATTTGACTTAAAATTGAGCCCATCCTTTGTGGTAATATCTAATTGGGTTTTTGTACTGCTTAGCCCTGACCCAAAGCTTATTGGTGCCAGCCAATCACATCCTGAGCTCCACCTCTTTGCCATGGCTATAAGAGCCACCTCTCACGGCTAAAGGAGGAGATGATCCAATACATTGGAGAGACTCTGCTAAATTGTTCCCAAAGCTTCTCCGAGACCTCCTGAGTTCATTCCAACCATCCCCCAGCCATTGCCCCCATTGTTTGAGGCTAATTCCATCACCTAAAAATTTAGATAGAAATAGAACACTCCTTGACACTCCATCGAACCCCAAATTGACTTGCTTCTCATCTTCTACAAACCAAAAGAGGAAGCTTTCCACTGAAAGCCCCATCTCCCTAGCACCCTAACCCAGACTTCCACCTCAGCCTCTCCACCTGTAGGAGGAGTTTTAACACATACCCTTCACCAGAGCAAAGTGACACTTCAGGCACCTTCGTTGGACTCCACTGAAGATTCTGCAAGCATCTAATTGAGGCCTCACTTCTCAGACCAAAGTATAAGCCATTTTCCCCTAAATTGAGCTCAGTTTGGGTCTTTATGAAGTAAACCTAAAACTCATACTTTGTAAAACATATAGATAGGTTCGCCTTGAGTAGATGAAGGTGTTAGAACAAACCCCATGCAATATCATTAACTATAAATATGGATATTAGGGTTATAAAGTGAATGATATGCGAGTTACACCAGTAGTAGATGAACACAGAGAGTAGTTGGATCGCGCGTGTATCAGATGAATGGTTGGGATCGTGCCGGACAAATGAACTGAACATAAAGCGTGGAGCTGACTAAGATGGAGGAGGCGAATCAAAAGGCATCGTGTGTTCTTTCGGAGCCACCATAGAATGATTTGGCGCGACTGGATTAAATAGAAAAATCCTTTTTTAATTGATTTATTAAAATTCATTTAACCTAGAAAATGCATAACTTGATGTAGAAAAATCATTAAAATAAAAAAAACACCATGTTGCTCAGTGAACAGAGGAGAATAATGTGGAGCAAAAATTAAAAATATTAGAAATATATTTATTTTTAAATTAATTAAATACTCAAATGCTTATTTAAATCATAACTTGATAAACACATATCACCATGGCATGAAATTTGGAGGGCTTCTTTGCCCTGTTGATAGGAGTGCTCCCTGTTTTTTCCAGAGTCAGAGAGCACCTCTAACATGAGAGCCCTGATTTTTAACTCAAATCACCTCTGTTGCATTCAATTAAAAGTTTATAAAAAATGAAATACTAATCAGAAAAATATAAATTATGCTTTGGTAGGTTCAGTGTGGTCCTAGGAAAATATAAAAGGGATTTAAGTAATTACAAGTGGTATTTATGTATTTAAATCATTAAAAATTAAGAAAAAATAAATAATAAAAATATAAATAGAAAAATTACAAAATATATCACACACTGTAAATAATGATCATATTAACTCACTGTAAAATATCGAAACCCATTTAAATTAATTAGATCCCAAAATTTAATTTTCTGAGTAAAATGACATTTTTGTATTAAAATATTTATAATAATTAAAATATAATTTTAAAAATTGAAAAAATAGTTTTAGATGTTCCTTGTGGTTAGGGGCATCCAAGAAAAATAAAATCAAGCCCTAAGTAAAAACTTTATTTTTAACCTATTTTTCTAATTTTAAAATAATTCAAAATTAAAAAAATCACAAAAATATTTGTTGACCTCACTTTTGGTTGAGGTCTAGTCTCTCTTTAGAATAGCCTAGGGTCTAGGCGTTGGACTCTCCTGGTGACTTTCTTAGAAGACTAGTCATGGAACTCTCCCCATAGAAATTCAAACCTTTTTTAGCTTCACTAGGAGTTTTCATATGCTTGAGGCCTAACCTCCACCTTTTGGTAGGAATAAGACAAGCATAAGGAAGCCTAAGGGAAGTCTTCTATAAGTGGTCTAACCTTAGGATTTACCCTAAGTGAGGTCTGGGGAGCCCGTATCACACACTTATACTTTCACACTTACACTTTAACACTTACATTTACACTGACATTCACATTTACACATTACATTCTACATTCACATTCTAAATCGAATATATTTTACTGCGATCTTCGGACTCTTTGGAAACTCATGTGTGTGGCCCCACTAGCCTTAAGTCTGTGGCTAAAAGAGCTAAAATTACCACATTGATGACCAAAAGAGGCTTTCCTTAGCCCGTAGCCCATCCAGAATGATTCTGTTCTTCATGATCTGACAATACCATGCTTTTCCCAAAATTTCATTTTTACCCAGAAATTACCAATTTGCCTTTGGAAAGGGGCCCAAAATCCAAGATTTCACAGAGTCACCTGGGGTTCCCAAAAATTATTCCAAAGCATTCCTCTCGTCGAGTTGAGAAGTTTGACTGTAAACATGGCATACTTTTGAGCTACCGACGGACCCCTCGCGGCTTATGTAGTCACTACTTGAACGACATTCCGGGCCCCACAAAACCCTTCACAACGGTCAAAAACGTTCATGGACACTGTCATTCAATTCCAAATTTCATTTTACATTGCTTTGAGCCATTGATTTGGTATTTCAGACACTTTTCCAAAATTTCCCCAAAATGCCCCTACATTGCAAAAAATTCGAGAAATTCAAAAAATTTCCAAAATTTTGCAAAATCTACAAAATATTCCAAACTTCTTTTTATCCATCTACACAATAGCCTAATTATGTCATTTTAGTCCAATTTAATCAAAAGCCCCAATTTCGACCTAAGCCCGACCTAGACTCCGGTTTGACCCAATTTGACTCAATGTTAGTCAATTTCTTCCCGATTTGAGTTTTAAACGCCTTGATACATCTCCCTAAACTAAATGCAACATTCGATCGCCACCAAGTCGACCTTAAAATTCAACCAAATCCAATTTAATTGCAAGATCCCCAAATTTGACCCTTTTTTATACTTGTTTTGACGACGAGGATTCCTAAATGACCTCAGATCGCCAAACGGACTACGTCGTTGTGTCCGGAACTTCGTAATTACTTAGAAAGCATAGATAATTTGCTATACTTTGATGTACGATGAAATGGACTCGAAATCGGCGCGATTTCAATTAAAAAAATTACATTTTTGCCACCCAAATCTTAAAATCCCTAATTTTAGACCTAGCCGCTGGCCCCCCCTCTCAAAATTCGTGAATTAACCCTGACCGAGCCCTCCTTTTCACAAATTCCTCCCTACCCGAGCCCCCTTGCCGTGCCTCTCCTCCTCCATGCACCTCTCCTCATGGCTTCTCCTCCTCCATGCGCCTAGGGGTGATGCGGCCTCTCCACTTCCAGGTAGGTACTACCATGGGGGAATCTCTGGCTCCAAGTTCCATCCATGGCAACCCCCATCACTTCCTGTCATTTCTCCATGGCTTCCTTTCATGTCTATCATCTAAAAAAGGTTGATTTAGTGTTGCATTCTTTTTGGCCCATTGGGTATTACCCATGGGAAGGTTGGGGGCACTCTCTTCTTCTTCCCTATGCTATAAGATAGCTTTTATTTTGCCATTTTTTGTGTTGGCCGAATTTTTAAGAGAAGGAAATGAGGTGCTGCCATTTTTGCCTCTTGATTAAAGGTTAGGGTGAAAATCTTGCTCTATGTTTTTGCTTAGGCTAGGTTTCTTTACACATTCAATCTCTGTATACAGGGTTTGGTTATTTGCCAACGTTATTAGTTAAGAAATTTCATGCCTAAAACTTAAAGTGCTTGCATAAATTTTGAGCATCTTTACATGGAGAAATGATTCGAAAATAATGCTTGGCTTTAAGGTTATTCTACATGCTTTGAATTTTGGCATTCATATCTAGGTTTAAGCCTATTTTAAATGCTTGCACTTTTGCTTAAATGAAGCTTTTCTGGGGCCTTCAAGCTACTTTCACATGGCCAAAGCTTGGAAATTTTATGCTTGGTTTTGAAACAATTCTTACATACAAAAATCTGAAATTAATGCATATGTTGGAGCCGTTTTATATAAAAAAAATTTATTTTTGAAGCTTAGGCTTGCCTTTAGAATCACCTTCTATATGGCTAAGTTCATGTTTGAAATGTTTAAGAATTTTTTCATTTCATATGCAAGTTGGAAGATTTTCTTGCTCTTTTTGGAGAGCTAAAGTTTATGCTTGTGATGTTAAGAATTTTCATTGTTTCATGTGAGGTTTGTGAAGGCTTTGTTGCGCTTTTTGGAATAATTAAATATCATGCTAGAATACTTCAAGCTTTAAATATATTCACATGATGTTTTATGAGTTTTCTTACTCTCCTTTTTGATGGCCAAAGAGCTTGGCTTGGAGGCTTAACATTTTGGTTAAGCTATGTGATGTTTAATAGCTTTCTTTATTTTACTTTGGATAGCAAAAATGGAGGTAGCATGCTTAATATCTTGTAATTTCCTTACCTTTTGTGATTAAATCCTCAAGCATCCATGTGATAGTAAGATTGAACCATGCAATATTTTGTATGAAGTTTAAAATCTTGGTTGATTTATGTGATAGGAAGGTTGATTCGTGTGATATTCTTATAGCTTCTTTACTTTCTTTTTGGATGGCCAAAACGTTGGCTTGGAGACTTATGTTATTTTTTGTGAGCCATGTGAAGTTTTATAGTCTCTCCTTGCTACCTTTTTGGCTTGGCCAAAATTTTAAAAGGGAAGAATTTTATTTGGCTAGCTTTATTTTCATCTTGCAAGCTCTTTTACCCTATAAGCTTGAAATGTTATATTGTGAGGAATTCTCTTAATGAAAATAGAGCTAGTTGCTTTTTCACTTGTCATACTACATGCTTCATCATTATTCACTTCTTAAAAATGGATTCAAGTCCATTTGGATTTAAGGTGGAAATTTGAGATAGATGGTTTCATTTAGCATGCTCTACTTTATGTTACCAAATATCTTTAGCTCTCACTTGGTGAGATACATGCATGTGTAGGTGGCATTTGTTTTATTACTCCATTCTCTCTACTCATACATGATGGATCTTGCAACTATAGAATGCTTGGGAAATGATGGCAAATGTGGATGTCATTACATATATATACAAGCTTGGTGCACTTTTTTTGGTTGAATTGCTGGTGTGAAAATTTGATTTTCCTGCCGTTATGCTGCCGAAATTTTCTTTAAATAGGATTGGACTCTTTTCATTCCTTTTTTGGGTATGTTGCCCCCTTAACTTTTGGTTTTGGTTTCACGAAGCTCTAAGGTTGTCCCTTGCATTTTGGCGAAGGGACTTATATTCACATTTTACACACTACATCATTACATCACATTATATCACCCCACATGTTACATTATTACACATCTTACCTCACTCTACATGTTACACTACATTCCAACATTAATTCAATACACTACATTACCTCACATTTTATACTTTTTTGCATCACATGAGTCTATTACTCTACTTTGTTACTCTACAGGCTTTTTACGTTAACCTCTTGCGCCATGCTGGACAGGTTCGACTCCCTTACCCCTTGCACCATGATGGAGGGGTTTAGTCTATTTGTTTCACACGTCTTACCGTCAGCTCTCCGCACCATGTTGGGAGAAGCTTTTGTTGTTTTGACATGTGTTTCAATTTTGACTTTGAGAGGCAACCCACCTCTTTTCCAACAATTGCGTTAGGTGGATTGTCCTCTCCTCTTTCTTTTCCTTGACCTCCTGTCCTTTGTTTTTCACCTTGTTTCTTGGCTCAATTCACGTGTTTACGCAGGACACATAAGTACGCATGTATAGCTTTCTGCTATATGTGGGGCCATCAAGCAAGGCTGTAAGTGCGGTGGTGGGACAACGATGAGATTGCATAGAGAAGGGTTACGAAAAAACTCTAGAATAGTGCCTCCTAACTCAAAGATCCTGGAGAGGGTAGAGCATGAACTCAAGACACTATTCACCCGTCCTTAGGGTTTCTACCGCCGACTGTCTAAAGATGTTAGCAGTCCTAGTCCGATTAGGGTAGTCAACCCATGGATCGAAATATTTTTAAAACAAAAAATTACATATATTTGAAAAATACAAAAAAAATCACCTCTACCACAAAAAAGGGCCTACTTACCTACAGCTTTTTACCTGCATGCAAATCCAAATTGAAATGTGTGAAAACTTACAAAGGTCCATGGTTGGCTACTCGAGTCAGGTTAGGGCTGCCTTCTACAGAAAGTCGGTCTAGTAGTTAGTACCTAAGGTGGGACATATAACACAGCTTTGAGTCCCTTGTGCCATCGCACTTACGGTCCTTTTTTAGACTTGTAGTCCTTTATTTTATGTTGTTTTTACTACATTGTTTTCTTCATATTTGCTACAGGTTTCTTTTTACATATTTGTTTTCTACGGATCTCCCATGGATTTTTCTTTACGGATTAGTTTTTCCTGGATTTCCTACGAGACGTTACCTCTTTAGACTTTTCTTTTTTGGTTTTCTTTTGATTCCTTTTGGTCTACTATACATATTTTACACTTAGTCTTCCACGCACACACTGCGTCGCATATACACACTTATTTGTCAGGCCTTTTGTGCTTTACTTTAGTACATGTGCTTGGTTTGCTTACTTTTCTTTTCAGTATATACATACCTGCTTTACTTTCACACATATACATGCTTGCTTACATACCTGTTTGGGAAAGCTTCCTGCTTCACCTTTTCTTTTTTAGTACATATACATGTTTAATTTGGCTTGCATACTTTACATTACTGTAAATATGTAACTGTTTGGGATGAAATAAATTACCTCACAACATTTCAACATATAAACCAACTCAAATTTTAATCACAAACAAAACAAAACCTACAACTACAACTAAATTTAAACATCTCATTGGATGATTGGGAATACCTCAGATGATGTAACCCACGTATTGCTAACGGGATTTCCCACGGTCTAAATTAAAGTGTGGAACTCATTCAGTTGAGTTTAGCAAATTCATTTGGACTAAGAGAATCCGATGAAAATAACGGTGCCGGGATGACGGAACCGTGGGATCTTAATCAATTCTGCTTAGTCAACTTTAAGATTTGTTTTAATTAAAACATTAAAATATTTGGATTTTAAGACTTCTCTAAACCAAAATACTTCTCTCATCTCTTGATTATCATTTTCCAAAATTGAACCTCTGTAACGACGTGGAGCACGGAGCATGACTTTCAGGGCAGCACGACCATCTTCAACAGCAAATCCTGTGTCGACATCAGCAGAACCATTCTTTAGTTTAAATAACAAGCCCTAGGACTTTGAGGTAGTCTGCCTAGTGTGACTTAAATCCTCACCTGTTCTTTTAGTCCTTTGCACAACTAGGTTGTGCAATATAAGCCCTAACTCGCTTAAGATTCCGAGGTCGTCGTCCGATACGGCGTAAATCCTCTCACCTTCCAGGTTATTTGCATAATCGGGTGATTATGTAATTCATATAATTAATTGGCAAGATTGAAATTTAAATAAATTCATTTCCAAAATTTAAAGCCCAACATTAGGATAGTCTGGGATGTCATCGAGGTTCTCCTCGAGATCTGTGACATCCCCTACCTTTCTTTTCTCTGACTCTGAAAATAACTGTTAAACATTGCGCCTTTCACCTATTGGATTTCCTACTACCACACTTCGTTGAAAACCCTACCCTTAAATTCATGAAGTAGAAACCCTGTTCTAAATCGAGAGTTCTCTCAGGTGACTTCGGCCATTTGAGGGGTAATTAACTATAGGGGCTTGCCTCTATAGGGAGCTTTAACCTATTTAATTCTTTTTGTATTAAATAGGGGAATTTGTCGGTCCACCTAAAGGTTTGCAGACCAGAACGGATGTCATGAATTTCGCAGTTTATTTGATCGAGCGATATCGTTAAGTAGGGTGTCTATTCTTCGGGATAGATGCGTTACTTGCGATATGATGCTCGTTCATTCAAACTGCTAAATGAATGAGATTCGTCTATTCTCATATTTTAAAATTTAAAGTTTTACTTTCAAAACTAATATACTTGTACATTAAATTAAATTTTAAACATTCAGCGGCCGACAATATTGAAATGTACAAAAATGTTCTAAATTCTTTCCTTATTACTTATGAGCAATTAGAATATTTTTACCAATTTTCAGAAAATAATTATGACTTTTTAAAAGCTAAAAATGAATTTTCACTAAATTTGCACTAAAATAATTACAATAAATAAAATAAAAATCACAAAAAAATGAAATTTATTTCTTTGGATTCCTTGAACTTAGGGAGATTAAAGAAAGATATAAAACCTAATTTTGAACTTAAATAATGTTTTTTATTTAATTAATACGTAAAATAAAATAATAATTTAAATACAACAACAACAACAACAAAGCCTTAATCCCACTAAGTGGAGTCGGCTACATGAATCTTTTTTCTCCATTGCGTCCTACTTAGCGTCAAATTTTCGTTTAATTCTAATAAATTAAGATCATTTTTTATGCAATAAGCCCAAGTTTTCCTAGGTCTACCTCTCGCCTTTCTTAACATAAGTTGTATTTAAAACATCTACTCTCCTAATCGGATCATCAGTGTGGTCGACGTCTAATGTGACCAAACCATCTAAGGCGACTCTCTCTAATTTTATCCGTCACTGTGCAACTCCAACCCTTTTACGTGATATATTCATTTCGCATTTTGTCTCTAAGTGTAAAGCCACTCATCCACCTAATCATTCTCATCTCGGCAACACTTAACTTAACATTATGCTTCTCTTTTAAAGGCTAACATTCAGCACCATAGAGCATTGAAGGTCTCACCACCATCTTATAAAATTTTCCTTTCAGCCTAAGCGGTACTTTTCAATCACACAATAAAGCCGACGCATTCCTCCACTTCAACTAACCAACCTGAATTCTACTATTAACATCCCCATCTATATCACCATCGCTTTGAATAATGGACCCGAGATATCTAAATCGTTCACACCTTTTAATAATTTGATCACCCAAAATAACACTGCTGTCACTAGACCTACTATTACTAAAATTACATTCCATGTATTCAGTTTTAGTTCTACTCAAACGAAGACCTTTAGACTCCAATGTAGACCGCCAAAATTCAAGTTTTTCCTGGACTTTTTCTCTTGTCTTATCCACAAGGAGGATATCATCAGCAAAAAGCATACACCAAGGTACATCCTCTTGTAAATTCCCAGTAAGACCATCCATAAATAAAGCAAAAAGATATGGGCTTAAAGCCGATCCTTGATGTAAACCAACATAAATAGTAAAATACTTGGTCAATCCTCCTTCAGTTCGAACACATGTAATAGCTCTAGCATACATATCTTTAATGACTTGAATATAAGTCATATCAACACCTTTCTTCTCAAGGGCTCTCCAAAGAACATCTCTAGGAACCTTATCGTAAGCTTTTTCTAAATCAATAAAAATCAAATGTAGATCCTCCTTATTATCTCTATACTTCTCCATCAAACCTCTCAATAAATGTATAGCTTCCATGGTAGACCTGCCCGGCATAAATCCAAATTGATTATGAGAAATCTTCATAATACGTCTCAACATATGTTCAATTACCCTCTCCCATAATTTTAAAGTATGACACATCAATTTAACTCCTCTATAATTTGCACACTCTTGTGCATCTCCTTTATTCTTAAATATGGGGACCAAAATACTCTTTCTCCACTCCTCAGGCATCCTTTTAGTTTTTAAAATAATATAAAAAAGTTTAGTAAGCCACGAAACCCCCAAATCACCTAAACATTTCCACACTTCAATTGGGATATCATCAGGTCCTACAGACTTTCCCCCTTGGTTTTCTTTAAAGCCTCATCAACTTCTTTTTTACTAATGCGATGGTAAAAATGAAAAGTTTTATTATTATTAACGATATTAAGATCACTAAGGTCAATCGTACTTTCAGCATCATCATTAAAAAGTTTATCAAAATAACTCACCCACCTATGTTGAATATCTTTTTCTAAGAAAAGTACTTTTTGATTTTCATCTTTAATACATTTTACTTGAGTTAAATCTTTACTTTTCTTTTCTCTTTGTTTGGCTAGTTTATACATATATTTTTCACCTTCCTTAGTATCTAACATGTTATAAAGATCACTAAAAGTAGAATTTTTAGCGTTACAGATTATTCTTTTACACTCCCTACCGGCCGTTTTATATTTTTCTCAGTTTTCTACGCTTTTACATTTAAACCAATTTTTATAACATAACTTCTTATATTTTATCTTTTCTTGCACATTATTATTCCACTACCAACTATTTTTATTTATAGAAACTTTTTCTTTTGATTCTCCAAGTACATCTTTAGCCACTTGTTTAATAGTATTTGTTAATTTTTCCCACATAACATTCGCGTCTTCATGAACATCCCAAATATTTAAATCTTGAATTTTACTCATAAAAATAATTTTATTTGTCTTTTAGGTGCCCCCATCTTATTCTACGATGTTGAATCCTAGTATTCTTTATTTTATGACTCTTCATCTTAAAATCTAGAACTAATAATCGATGTTGGGTACTTAATTGCTCACTTGGAATAACCTTACAATTCTTACAATCTCGACGATCTCTTCTTCTCATAAGAAAATAATCAATTTGTGTTTTATTAGATCCATTCTTATAAGTAATAAGATGCTCATCTTTTTTCTTGAATAAAGTATTAGTAATAATCATATCATACACTAAAGCAAAATCTAAAATGGCTCTACCTTCTTCATTAATCGCTCCATAACCGTAGCCACCATGAATATTTCTGAAATCTTCTACCACTCTACCGACATGTCCATTTAAATCTCCTCCAATAAAATTTTTTTCTTCAAGGGGTATCAAGTGTATTAAGTCTTCTAGATCATTCCAGAATTTATCTTTAGAGCCTATATCTAGACCAACTTGAGGAGCATAAGCACTTATAATATTAAAAATCTTAGTATCAATAATAATCTTAAGTGCTATAATTCTATCTCCAACTCTATTAATTTTGACAACATTATCTTTCAAACTCTTATCTATATTTACACCTACACCATTTCTAGTACGACTCTTACCAGAATACCATAGTTTAAAACCTAAATTATCAATCTCCTTAGCTTTTTCTCCAACCCATTTAGTTTCTTGAATACATAGGATATTTATCTTTCTATGGATCATAATATCAACCAATTCCATTAGTTTACCATTGAGAGTACCTATATTCCAGGATCCTATCCTAATACTAGTATCATGGACTAACTTCTTTACCCGCATCCGTCCGTAATGTGGGAACCCTTGCTTACTTGACACTACACCCAGGCGCCGGTGTAGCGGTGAACCTCCGATAATTAAAAAAAAAATTTAAAAATTTATGAAAATTGGTCTAAGTTTTTATGTGACTTCGGTGAACCTCCGATAATTTTCTTAAGGACAGATAGTATACCTTTGATGAGTTACTGAATTAATTTAAAGAATGCCTATTTTTGAATTAAAAATTATTCTAAAAATTAAAAAAAATTTACATTCTCTCCTTTGATAGTTTAATTGATCCATGAGATGGGTAATATAAAAATTTAAAAGTCATTTGAGTTAAATTTAAGCAATTATGAAGTGATAGGGCCTTAAAGGGCAAAATGATAATTATGAAATTTAAGCCCTAATTAAAATTTAGGTTTATTCAAAGGGTAAATGGGTAATGTATGATCATAAATGACTTTTCTAAGTGGTTGAAGCACAAGGATTGAGAGGTAAAAACCAATTCCTCACTTTTTCACAACAAGATAATTCTTATTTCCCGTAATTATTATAATTTGGAAGTTAATTAAATTAAGTGATAATAAGGTGAGAGGTTTGATTTTGGAAGAACATAATTCACTAATTCAAAAACCTGAAATTGATGGATGAACAATGATATGATTTTTAAAAAAGATTATATTCACCCTATGTAATGTCCTTAGAATTATAAATCTACCATGAATTTTTAAGGGCTTAGTTGTGAACTACATTTAATCGAAGTTTGTTTAATAAGGTTTAGAAATGACAATATAAATAACTATAATACATTGAAAACACTACTAGCCTAACACTAATTTTTAATTGGCTAAATTCCTTAGAAAATCAATTTGCCCTTAAGAGCCACACTCACATAATTCATAAATAAAACATCGAGTGATAATTACCCCACTCATAAAGATAATTAAAGCATTAAAGTTCAATGAGCAATAGATTAAAACATATCTATTAAACCTTAACTTTAATGACAGATGAATGATTTAGCAACATAATAAGTTCAAAAGAAATCGAGATGTTCCAAACGATCTAAAAAGAGGTAGAGGGTTTATGCCCCTCATCCCTTTATAGTCTTTTAGATATCTTGGAGGACAACTGAACCCATTATATCTTTGCTCAAGAAAATCATCCTTAAAATCCAAATGAATAGGAACCCACCAAGTTATGACTAGGTGCCGGTAGGATCACCCCAAACCTTTATACTTTCTTTTTCTGCAAACTATTCAAATTCTCCTGAAAACTTTATATATATTGCAAAACCTAAAATTTTAGTGGATGCACGAGAAGATGACAGGTACACATTTACATTTTGCATTGTGATTTCCTTTCATTTTACTTTACTGTTATTTTTTTACCCACATTTATTTACTTTACCTATAAGATTCAAAACAAATTTGCATGTTAAACCAAAACCAGAACTGAAATTAACAAACAAAAATTGAACACAAGATAAAATAAAACTCTTTTTTCAAAATTAAACAACATTTTCAATAATTCACCCTCTTTGGATGATCGAGAATCCCTCAGAGGAGGCAACCTATGGCTGCTAACAAGATTTCCCCGGTCTGGATGAATTTAAAAATTCAATTAGACAAAGTGAATCTGATGAAAATAGTGGTGCCAGAATGAGGGAACCGTAGAATCCTAACCAGTGTCGCTTAATAAACATAAACTCCCCTTAAGACATTTAAACAACAATCACGACAACAAAAATTGACCTATACAACTTATATTTCTTGGAACGTCTTTGATCATCTTGAACCTTACTCTTCTAAACTTAAAACCCTATGCAACGAGAAACTTGGAGCATGCACCGTAGGCAGCACGATGAAGGAATGCAGTAGAACATCTTCAAGAGAGCAAACAAGTCTATAATAGCAAAATGTATCTGCAACAGTAAAGTCTTTTCCTAGAATTAAACAACAAGCCATAGGACTTCGAGGTCGTCTGCCTAGTGCAACATAAATCCTCAATTGATCTCTTAGGTCTTTATAAACTATACAATATAAGACCTAACTTGTCTTAAGATTTCGAGTTCATCGTTCGATACGACATAAACCATCCTATCTTCCAGACCATTTGTATGATTGGTATTTGACCAAAGAAAAATATATTGAGGAATTCATACCGATTTTATATTAATTTTGATGATATTACACTTTAAAGAAAGATATTTTCTATATTTTGTTGTAAGTATGAAGATTTATAGACAATGGATTAAAAATATGAGAAAATGAGCGAATCTGGAATAAAAAAGACCAAAAGAGACAAAAGTTTATCTTGGTCGCCGACGACACGAAATAGGCCACCGACGGCTAATTTTTCCCGAGAGCATACAAATATGTTATAAAGGAGCCCACCGACGGCGAGATCGAGCCCGCCGACAGTGAGCCTTAGCAGTTGGCCCATGTTCTAGAAGCCCGCCGACGACGCCATCAAGCCCGCCAATGGCGAGGTCGGTTAAAGCACAAATTCATCGAATATGGACAGCTTTTGAAGAGGTGCTTAAGCAACCTTTGGAAATATTTCTAACTCTTTAAAAAGAGACGAATTTAGGCAGAAAAGTGTGTCGTCAGTGTGTATGTAAGTGTGTCCAGTGTGTCCTAGAGAGTCTAATAGTGAGTAAGTGAGTTTAGTTGAGTGTGTTGTACAAGAAGGAAGAGTCAGAGAAACTTCAAGGAGTCTGCTTGGGGAGAAAAATTGAGATAAGTTATTTTTACTATTTTGTAACTTTGATTTTATATGAAATCCAAGTTTTGTGTTATTCTTCCTATGCATTCTGAGTAGTCTTCTCTGTCTTTCTCCTTGTTCTGAGATTTTGTGAAATGGAAAATTGAATTAGTTGTGCCATAAATAGTCAATAAAAATAGTGATAATCTTTTTTACTTAAATCTTAATTTACTTTAATCTGGCCAATTGATCTGTTAAAATATGTTGATTTCACAACTAAAGTAAAGATTACATCTGAGATTTCGGGAGGTCAAAGTTCTTGAAAGAGGGTGCAAATAAATAGGGAAATATTATTTATCAGGCGTAGAATTGGAGATTTTAGAGTGACAGACTAAAATATTCAATTCAGTCCTATCATTTGTGTGTTGAAGTGTAGATGTTAGCCCTCCGGCGATGGGAACGTGAGAGCTCCAAAGTGAGAGCCGGTATCCTCCTAGCCTAGCTGCAGATTTAGTAACCAAGCATAGGTTTAGACAATGATCTTTATGTGTGGACCAAAGGGTAAAGAATAGGAATGCTCCTATTTGGCACAATATAATTCTAACTAATTTAATTATCCTTTCACTTAATTCTCTAAACAAGGGGAGATATACTTTTCTATATTGTAACTTTCCATTCAACATTAGTAGTAGAATTTAGTATAATTGTTCTTTATATACGTTTACTAGATAGTTATTTCAAATGTTGTAATTAGTTCGTAATCTCTAAACGTCCCTGTGGGATCGATATGTAGGACTCCATTAGAGCTCTGTATTACTTAAACGATATGTATACTTGCGTTGATAAGGGGTAACTTTTCTATTATTGAATATTTATTTTTATTTTTACAATTGTTAACACTTATAAAGTTACGCATCACACACTGTCAAGTTTTTGGCGCCTTTGCCGCGGAGGTAAAGTACTTATTAAAGTAATTAGTAAAATAATTATTAAGGTAATTACTAGAGTAACAGACTATTTTAAAATTACATAAGTTTTAATTTATATTGTGTATGCGTAAATTTGGAATCGAAAATTTAATACCTTACGATTCAGAATTAGAACAAACTACTAAAAAATTAGAAAACAGAAAGAAGAAATTATAAATTTAAATCAAATGGCAAATAATCCAACAATTGAAAATGAAAATCAACCGAGACCTTTAAGAGATTACGCTAACCCTACATTAGATGAAATTAACTTAACTATCCAAAACCCTGATGTAGCGGCTAATTCATTTAAACTTAAACCTGCAACTATCCAAATGGTACAGAATAATCAATTTAGTGGTTCACCAAACGAAGATCCTAATTTACATCTCGCTAGATTCTTAGAACTTTGTGCTACTTTTAAATATGACAGAGTATCTAATGATGTTGTTAGACTTAGGCATTTTCCTTTTTTCTTTAAGGGATAAGGCTAAGATGTGGTTAAATTTATTAGCACCCGTATCTATTAGAACTTGGGGAGAATTATCACAAAAATTTCTTTTCAAATAGTTTCCTCCTTCAAAAACTGCTAAGCTTAGAAATGATATAACCTCTTTTAGTCAGTTTGACGGAGAATAGATATACGAAGCTCGAGAGAGATTTAAAGATCTTCTTAGAAAATGTCCACATCGTGCATTACCAGATTTGTTAATTGTTCAAACTTTTTATAATGGATTAGTAGGATCTCTTAGATTTATTATTGATGCTGCCGCTGATGGTTCATTAATGTCAAAACCATTTGATGAGGCTTATTTGTTAATTAAAGAAATGGCTACCAACAATTTTCAATGGCCTTCTAAAAGTCTAAATTGATACACCTAAAATATATAGAATTTTTATGCACATTTTTATACCTATTTTTAATGATATTGCCCTTTAATGGAAGGTATTTTGTGTTTCTCTTGCTGGTATGATGAAAATAGATGGTCATGATGAAAGAAGCAAAATTGGATTAAATTTGGAACAAAAAAATGAAAAATAAAAAATTTGGCACTAGCGGCTAAGCGCCGCTGGGCCGGCTCTTAGCCGCCACAGTTATAAATCGAACTTTAATTAGATTTGGCGCCAAATTTATAATGGAATGGATGCAACTCTTGTGGTAACGTCCATAACTTCCTTTGGGAGGCAAATTTGAATGAAGGGGTGCATTCCTTGGTAGATACATCGAATCTGGACACATTTTGAAGAGACACCATGACACCTTTTGGTTCACTATTTAAAGAGAGTCTTAGAAGTGAAGAAGTGAAGAATTGAAGAGGCTCTTCACTATATTTCGAAGGGAGGAATTTAGGAGATTCTTCCACTGCATTTATAGTTTTTATTTAGAGTAGGAGTAGAGAGTAGAAAGGAGAAAAGGGTCGGAGTTAAGAGTTCTTCTCCCACTTCTTTTCTTTCTTTTAGTTTAGTTTTTATTAAAGTCTGAAGTCTGTATTCTGAGTCATCAGAGTTTGGAGACATGCTCTGAGGATTAGTTTAGTGAAGAGTCAAAGTTTCAGAGGAACTTCCTTAATCTTCTAGAAAGGATTTCCAGATAAGTGTTTTCTTTTACTTTGTTTATCAATACTTGCTTTTGTTTATTATTTTTCTTATCGTTTTTAATTTCAAATCAATGTGTTTTTATATTTTCCCAATGCATTCTGAGTAGTTTACTTTATCTTTTTCTTTCTTAAAATGGAGAAGTAATTAATTTAAAGAGAATTGTTGTGGAAAGTATCAGTGTTTAAAAGTTGGAAGAAGTTGTGAAGATTGATTCTGAGAACTTTGTTTACTTCTTAATTTGGCCTGTTAAGTTGTAAAATTACTTGAGATTATGTAAGATGCAATGCAGGATTATCTCATTAAAGTTAGTAGCAATCACATGCAATTATATGGGTGAGAAATGTAGTTCATATAAGTGAATGTAGTATTAGAAGATATTTTTATAGAAGGGAGTAAAATTAGAGGATTTTAGAGTGATAGACTAAAACCCCCTAATTTGGTTTGAAGTTTTGAGTTTTGTTATGAGAAGTTATCCCCCAAGTGTTTGGAATCGAGGGAACTCTAGAGTGAGAGACTGATATCTTCCCTGCCTAACCATGTTCAAAATAATATAAATTTAAAATTAACATATGTTCTTTATAGAACCAAGTAAGGGTAAAGAACACATTTTCTTCTATCTGTCACAACAAAATTTAAATACTTACACAACAATACTTTAAGAGTTATTACCACTTCATGAAAGGAAAGAAAAAGATATTTTAGTTAATAGTATTTTTACATCCAGTGTTATTAGTTATTGAAACCTTTACTTTCATTGCTTAGCATTTTATTAATAAAATTTAAAAAGACAAATCAACTTTATAAAACTTTTCAAAATCAAGACATACTATTTCAAAAATAATTAAAGAAAGTAAAAAGATAATTTTCTAAATTCCATTAAAGATTTTTAACTTTTCCCTGTGGGTTCAATATCTTGGGGCTTAATCAGAAAGTCCTATATTACTTGATAATTGATACGTATACTTGTGTAGTATCCCATATTATAAAATCATAATTTTCATATCTTAAATCATCAATGCACTTATATCCAGCGGAGTCATGTTTTTGGCATCCATTGCACATATATTCCTCGCAGCCCAAGTTTTTGGTTGTTTCCGGGGAAAATTAATTAAATTGCATTTTAAAGAGAATTAAGAAATTTAAAATTTTTACTTTTCTTTGTTTTTGTTAGTGTGTTGTGTTTTGTTTTGTTTTATTGTTGTATGCATAGTTCAGGTTCTGAAGGACTTGTGCCTTACGATTCTGAATTAGAAAGAACTATCAGAAAAATAAAAAAATTAAAAATACAGAAAAAGAAAAAATATATTCAAAAATGGCAAATCATCAAGATCAAAATGTTGGCATCCATCAAGAATTAAGACCTTTAAGAGCTTATATTAACCCTACAGCAGATGAACTTTGTGCTAGTATTCAAAACCTTGCTTTAGCTGCTAATTCTTTTGAGCTTAAACCTACTATTATCCAAATGGTGTCTAATAATTAGTTTGGGGGAGCAACAACTGAAGATCCTAATTTGCATATTGCTAATTTTTTAGAGTTGTGTGCTACTTTTAAATATGATGGTGTTTCGGATGATGCTATTAGACTTAGACTTTTTTCTTTCTCGCTAAGGGATAAAGCTAAAATGTGGTTACATTCGTTAGCACCTGGATCAATTAGAACTTGGGGTGAACTGTCACAAAAATTCCTTGCTAAATATTTTCCACCAACTAAGACTGCTAAGTTGAGAAATAATATAAAATCTTTTTGCCAGTTTGAGGGGGAATCAATATATGAAGCATGGGAAAGATTTAAAGATCTCCTCAGGATATGTCCACATCATGCGATACCAGATTTGTTAATAATTCAAACTTTTTATAATGGATTAGTTGGATCTCTTTGATCAATCTTCGATGCCGTCACTTGGTGGATCATTAATGTCTAAACCATTTTCTGATGCTTATGCTTTAATTGAAGAAATGAATACTAATAATTTTTAATGACCTTCTGAAAGGTTAAATCCTAAAAAGGTAGCTAGCATTTATGAAAATGATGCTTTTACAATGTTAGCAAATCAAGTTGCTTCTGTATCAAGGAAGATAGACCAATTTGGGATGAAATTTTCTCAGCTAAATCTCATGATTGATGAAAATTTATTTGGCCAAAGGGTTGATTCTAATTCTTCACCAGAAACTATGAATGCTATAATCAAACCTAACAACCCATATTCCAATTATTATAACCCAGGTTGGAAGAATCATCCAAATTTTAACTGGAATAACAATAATCGGGGTGGTGTTAATCAACAATGGGGAACACCCAAGTAAACCCATTGGGGAATTGGAACAACCAAGGTAATAATAATAATAGATTAACTTATCCTTCGGAGTTATAACAATGCTTTACAATTTAAGGAGAAGAAGTTGTCTATGGAAGAAGTAGTATCACATATGGGAAATCAATTACAAATTCAAGGAGCAACCATCAGAAATATTTAAAATCAATTGGAACAAATTGCAAATACCTTAAGTAATAGATCCCAGGGAATGCTTCCAAGTAATACTGAAGTGAATCCAAGAGAAAAAAATAAAGAACATGTGAAAGATATTCAACTGAGAATTGGAAAAGAATTGGAAGGTAGAGTTCAAAAAGAGACTGAATTAGAGAAAGAAGAGATTGAAAGACCTAAAGAGGACGCTCTAAAAGGTTTTGAAAGACCTATTTCTCCACCTAAGGTTGATTTAGAAAAAACCACCACCTTCATTTCCTCAGAAACTTCATCAACAAAAGTTGGATAAGCAATTTTCAAAATTCTTGGAGATATTAAAGAAGCTTACCATTAATATTCCATTTGATGAAGCCCTAGAAAAAATGCCAAGCTATGCGAAATTTATGAAGGAAATTCTTAATAAAAAGAGGAAGTTTGAAGAAAATGAGACTGTTGCACTTAGTAAGGAGTGCAGTGCGATAATTCAGAAAAAGCTTCCCGAAAAACTTAAAGATCCTGGTAGTTTCACAATTCCATGTGCAATTGGAGAAAGATTCTGTGGAAAAGCTTTATGTGATTTGGGTGCGAGCATTAACCTTATGCCTCTATCAATATTCAAAAGATTGGTACTAGGAGAAATAACCCCAACTACTGTAACTCTACAATTAGCAGATGGTTCGATCACATATCCTTAAGGAGTTATAGAAGATGTTTTGGTAAAAGTGGATCAATTTATTTTTCCTGTGGATTTCATTGTGTTAGATATGAAAGAAGATAAAGAGATACCCATAATTTTAGGGAGACCTTTTCTAGCTACAGGCAGAGCCATGCTAGATGTGCAAAAAGGGGAATTAACTATGAGGGTTAATGATCAGACTGTTACATTTAATATTTCAAAATCGATGAAATATCCTGCAAGAGGTAAAGAAGATGAGTGTTATAAGATGGATGTTATTGGTTATTTTAGTGAATGTCATTTCAAATCAACTTATGAAGAGAATGTTGAAAGAGAAGAATTTGAATATAAGCAAGAAGAGGAGTTATTTGAATCTGAAGATTTTCAAGAGGAAGATTTAAAGTATGTTCATGAAAATTTTGAATTGTTGGATATGACTGAGAAAGATAAATCTTATGGTCCAACAATTGAAAAACCTCCTGAACTTGAGTTAAAAATGCTTCATGATCATCTGAAGTATGCTTTTCTAGGTGAATCCTCAACCTTGCCTGTTATAATTTCCTCTCAATTAACTAAAAAAGAAGAAGAGGGTTTACTTGAAATTTTGAAGAAGTACAAGAAAGCCTTTGGATGGACAATTGCTGATATTAAAGGAATCAGTCCTTCAATTTGTATACACAGAATTCTTATGAAAGATAATTGCAAACTGAGGGCTGATCCCTGATCCATGAAAAAAAATACCTATTTTTATGCCTTGATTTTTATGCTCAAGAAAGAAAAAAAGATGAAAAAGGAGCAAAAAATAGCAAAAATGGTGCTAAAATGTAAAATTGTCAAAATAATTGGCCTAGCGCCTAGGCGCCAGAATCCAGCGCCTATGCGCCAATTTGATACAGAATTCTGTAAGATTTTGACGACTTTTGGACGGTTATTTTGACAGTGTGAGTAGTTATTGGACCATCTAGAAGATTGACAGTTATTCCTGGATTATAGGACATGTGATACATTGTATTTATACGCTTGGAAATGGTTAGGATCGCGAAGAGGTGCGATCCAAAGTGAAGAGGTGCGAAGAACTGGACGCGGAGCCCGGTGCCTAGGCGCCAGACACACCTTCTAGAAGATTCATTGAACCTGGACACATTTTGAAGAGGTGCTTCAAGGCAACCCTTGAAGCCTATAAATAGAAGGCTACTCCTTCAGAGAAAAACGCCCAACTTAGCCCCACGCCCCACATAGCCTAAAATTAGAGAGAGATCCTATAGTTCCATTTAGAGAGATTAGAGAAATATTTTAAGGGCCATATTTATAGTTTCTTAGTCAATTTATTTAGATTTTGTATTGAGAGTATTTGAAGAGTCATTGCTTTTGAAGTTTATTTACTTTGGATTCAGAAGGATTCAGAGGTTCAGTTGGAGAAACACTTGAGATAAGTATTTGTATTTTGATTCAAAGTTTTATTTGTTTTGTTGTTTAAATTCAATGTTTTTTGAGTAGTTACTTTATTTTCTCCTTTCAATTATGAAAAGACAAATAAGATAATATAACATTTGTTGGAGAATTAAAAACTATATATATATATATTAAGCATTGTAATGATATTAATATGGATCTTTATTTACTATTTAAATTGGTCATTTAAATTGTTAAAATCTGTTGAAGAGTTTTGAGACCTAGAAGGAGATGAACTCTTAAATAGTAGATATCACATGAATCCTTGGGTAGTCGAAGGCCTTGCGCGGGTTATTCAAGGTGAAGTGTAAATAAATAGGAAGATAATATTTATTGGGCGTAGAATTGATAAGTTTTTAGAGTGATAGGCTAAATTCTTGTAATTTGGTTTATAGAGAAGGAATGAGTCACTAGTAGGGCCTACCATAGCCACCCTTAGACATCTAGTAGTGTGAGCCCAGATTAACCCATTCTACTAACAATACATCCAGACCTGATCTATAGATTAGCCAATGTTCTTGCTACTATCGAGTGAAGGAAAATAATATGTATACTTCTATTTGGCACAATACCATAAATTTATATTCTCCACAAATATTACATCATCAAAAAAATCTTGTATTAATTGAAAGGAAGAAAGTTGTTTGCTTATTTTATTTTCATCAATCATTACTTTATTACTGCTTTATTTCTACATCTAGTAAATTAAATATTAACTTTTTAACTTTAAAAGAAATACATAAAAATAAAATCAAAATATTTAAAAGAAAAATCTATAATCCTCCTCGTGGGATCGTAACTGGGGTCTTAATTTAAAGCCCTATATTACTTGATACGATACGTATACTTGAGTAGTACCCCTAATGTGTAAAATATTTTCCATAAAATTATATTTATATACACTAGCCGCTATTATTATTTAAGTCAAAGTATTGACCATAACATATTTTTGATAGCATATATTACTGCATTGTTTGGCGATTGCAAACTAAGTTTTTTGGTGCATTACTGCGGATCGAGGGTCAAGTTTTTGGCGCCTTTGCCAGGGAGGCAAAGATTTTAGATTTTAAATATTTTATTTTATTTATTTTTTTTTATTTTCTAAAATATAAAATATGAAAAAATAAAAAAAAAATTTAAAAAAAATATATAATATTATTACATTTTATTTACTTTTTATGCGTAGTTTTGGATAAGGATTATTACCTTTAGATTCTGAAATAGAAAGAACTATTAGAAGAATTAAAAAAAGAAAAAAAAATTCAACAATATCAAGAGATGGCTAATTTATATACTAATTTACAAAATCTAATTGAAATTAATGAACAAAATGTTTACAAACCATTAAGGGATTATTCTAACCCTACAGTGGATGAACTTCATAGTAGTATTCAAATACGTACTGTAGATGCTAATTCTTTTGAGCTTAAACCATCTATTATTCAAATGGTTCAAAATAATCAATTTGGGGGAACACCAAATGAGGTTCCAAATTTACACCTTGGTAGTTTTTTAGAACTTTGTGCTACCTTTAAATATAACAATATTTCTGATGATGCTATTAGACTTAGAGTCTTTCCTTTTTCTTTAAGAGATAAAGCAAAGATGTGGTTGAACTCATTAGCAACAGGTTCTATTAAAACATGGGCTGAAATGACACAAAAATTCCTTGTTAAATATTTTCCTCCTTCTAAAACTGCTAAATTAAGAAATGATATTACTTCATTTAGTCAATTTGAAAGGGAGACAATTTATGAAACTTGGGAAAGATTTAAAGAACTATTAAGAAAATGTCCTCATCATGCTTTACCTGATTGGTTAATTATTCAAAAATTTTATAAAGGATTTATTGGATCACTTAAATCAATTATTAATGCTGCTGCTGGAGGATCTTTAATGGCTAAATCATTTGAAGAAGCTTATGCTTTAATTGAAGAAATGACTAACAATAATTTTCAATGGCCTTCTGAAAGGATTAATCCTAAAAGAATGACAAGTATTCATGATAACGAAGCCTTTTCTATATTAGCTTCCCAAGTAGCTGAAATATCTAAGAAATTAGATAATTTTGCTATCAATATATCACATAACAACTCTGTTAATAATGAAGATTCTCAAACTATTGAAACTTTACAAGCTATTGTTAGTAAAAATAACCCTTATTCCAATTATTATAATCCTGGATGGAAAAATCACCCTAATTTTAACTGCAATAATGCACAACAACAATGGGGTAATAATCAATCCCATCCAACTGTAAATTAGAACAATCAAGTAAATTCAAACTATAAACCACCTGGATTTAATAATAAACAGAAAAAGTTATCTATGGAAGAATTAATTTTACAAATGAGTAATCAATTACAAAATCAAAACACTGCTATTCGTAATATTGAGAATCAAATGGGACAAATCACTAATTTAATTAATCACAGACCTCCAGGAACACTTCCTAGTAATGTTGAAATCAATCCAAAAGAAACTGGAAAAGAACATGAACATGTTAAAGCTGTGCAACTTAAAAGTGGAAAGGAATTAAAATAAAGAATGCAGAATGAAATTGAAAATGAGATTGAGATTGAAGAGATTGAAAATCCAAAAGAAACTCCTTCTCCTAGTCAAGATCAGACTGTTATTCCTATTCATGTGGAAGTTGAAAAACCACCACCACCTTTTCCTCAAAAACTATAACAGCCGAAGCTTGATCATCAATTTTCTAAGTTCTTTGAAATGTTTAAGAAAATTACCATTAACATACCTTTTGTTGAAGCTTTGGAATAGATGACAACTTATGCAAAATTTATGAAGGTTATTTTAAGTAAGAAACGCAAAATTTAAGCTTTTGAAACTGTTGCATTAAGTGAAGAATGTAGTGCAATAATTCAAAAGAAATTAACTCAGAAACTCAAAGATCCTGGAAGTTTTACTATACCTTGTGCTATTGGAGAAAAATTTTGTGGAAAAGCTTTATTTGATTTAGGAGTAAGTATTAATCTCATGTCATTTTTTATTTTTCGAAGGTTGAATTTAGGAGAGATTACTCCCACCACTATAACCCTTTAGTTAGCTGATAGATCAATCACCTACCCTAAAGGATTTATAGAGGATGTTCTTGTTAAAGTGAATAAATTTCTTTTCCCTGTGGATTCCATTGTACTTGATATGGAAGAACATAAAGAAATACCAATTATTTTAGGGAGACCTTTTCTAGCTACTGGACGAGCTATGATTGATGTGCAAAAAGGAGAATTAACAGTAAGAGTTAATGATCAAGAGATTAAATTCAATGTTCTTAAATCAACGAAATACCCTGATAAAGTAAATGCTATCGAATGGATAATATTGATTTTATAATTGAAAAACATTATCAAGAAAGATGTAAAGTCATTTCCGAAAAAAAAATTGAATTATTAATTGACAAAAATGAAGAACTAAAAGAAAATGAAGAATTATCTAAAGAAACTCATTATATTAAAGATAACCAGGAAATTTTGGACATAACACAAAATGATATACTTTTATCCGCAATTAAAAAAGCCCCTGAACTGGAATTAAAAATGTTACTTGCACATTTAAAGTATGCTTTTCTTGGAAATTCATTAACTTTACCTGTTATTATTTCTTCTAAACTAAGTTTAGAACAAGAAGAAAAGTTAATAGGAGTATTAAAGAATTATAAGAAAGCTTTTGGTTGGACTATTGTTGATATAAGAGGAATAAGCCATTCCATCTGTATGCATAGAATTTTAATGGAAGAAGATTTTAAACCTACTATTGAACCTCAAAGAAGATTAAATCCTATCATGAAATAGGTTTTTAAAAAAGAAATTTTAAAATGGTTAGATGCTGGAATTATTTATCCTATTTCAGATAGCCAATGGGTAAGTCCTATTCATTGTGTTCCGAAGAAAGGAGGAGTAACTGTCATTGTCAATGATAAAAATGAACTAATTCCTACAAGACAAGTTACTGGTTGGCGAATTTGCATTTATTATCGGATATTAAATGATGCTATTAGAAAGGATCATTTTCCTTTACCTTTCTTGGATCAAATGCTTGATAAATTAGCTGGACACTCATATTTCTGTTTTTTGGATGGATATTCTGGTTATCATCAATTACCTGCCGCTCTTGAGGACTACGAGAAAACAACATTTACAAGTCCTTATGGAACATTTGCGTTTATAAGAATGCCTTTAGGTTTATGTAATGCACATGCAACTTTTCAAAGATGTATGACGTCAATTTTTTGTGATTTGATTGACAAAGGAATTGAAATATTTATGATGATTTTTCAGTCTTTGGAACTTCTTTTGAATCTTGTTTGGAAAATATTTCCAAAGTTCTGAAAAGAGGTGAAGGAACAAATTTAGTTCTGAAGTGGGAAAAATGTCAATTTATGGTCACAGAAGGAGTTGTACTTGGTCACAAAATTTCACAAAAAGGGATGGAAGTTGATCAAGAAAAAGTGAAAATTATTGCTGAACTGCAACCACCTACTACTGTTTCTGATGTGACAAGTTTTCTGGGACATGCTGGATTTTATAGAAGATATATACAGGTTTTTTCTAAAATTGCTAAACCTCTTTGTCATTTATTGGAAAAAGAAGCTAAATTTGAATTTTATGAAGACTATATTAATGCTTTTAATATTTTAAAAGAAAAATTAATAACTGCACCTATAATTATTCCACCAAATTGGAATAAACCCTTTGACTTAATGTACGATGCAAGTGATTTCGCAATTAGAGCTGTATTGGGACAAAGATATGAGAAATTTTTCAAAGTTATATATTATGCTAGTAAAACTCTTACTGAAACTCAAAGAAATTACTCTACTACTGAGAAAGAGTTTTAACTATAGTCTATGCCTTTGATAAATTTTTAACTTATCTTCTTGGTACCAAATGCATAGTTCATACTGATCATTCTGCTATTAAATATTTAATGTAAAAAAAAATGCTAAGCCTAGACTGATAAGATGGGTTTTACTTCTACAAGAATTTGATTTTCAAATAGTGGATAGAAAAGGAACTGATAACCAAATTGCTGATCATTTATCTAGAATTAAGAATGATGTTATTACTGAGGAAAATATAAATGAGAAATTTCCTGATGAACATTTATATGTTATTCAAGGATGCCAAACTCCTTGGTTTGCGGATATAGTTAACTATTTAGTTAGCAATATTCTACCTTATGGATTAAATAACAAATATACTAAGAAATTTAAAACTGATGCTAAATCTTATTTTTAGGAAGATCCTCATTTATTTAAATTAAGAAGAGATTCTGTAATTCGAAGATGTGTAGCTTATGAAGAAACATTTGCTATTATTCAAAAATGTCATGATTCCGATTTTGGAGGACACTTTGGAGTAGATAAAACTGTATTTAAAATTTTAAATTTAGGATTTTATTGTCCTACCTTATTTAAAGATGTGAGACATTATGTGAAAACATGTAATCGATGTCAAAGGATGGGAAATATATCTAAAAAAGATGAAATGCCTTTAAACTATATATTGGAAGTTGAAGTTTTTGATTTATGGAGTTTAGACTTTATGGGACCATTTGTACAATCATCTAGAAAGATTTATATTTTATTAGCAGTTGATTATGTTTTAAAGTGGATTGAAGTTGTAGCTTTACCTAACTTTGATTCCAAAAGTGTTTCAAAATTTTTAAAGAAAATGATTTTTTCAAGATTTTGAGTGCCTAAGGTAATTATCACAGATGGTGGAAGTCATTTTAAAAATTTAAGAATTCAATCATTACTGGAAAATTTTAGAAACAAACACAGAATTGCAACTGTGTATCACCCTCAAAAAAGTGGAATGGCTGAAGTATGAAACAGAGAAATAAAAAGAATTTTAGGGAAGACTGTTAATCCTGAAAGAACTGATTGGGTTGATAGACTTGATTCTGCATTATGGGCTTATAGAACAGCTTATAAGATGCCAATCAGAATGTCACCTTACAGGTTAATTTATGGTAAACATTGTCACTTACCTGTTGAAATTGAACATAAAGCTTATTGGGTGATAAAGGAGTTTAATTTTAATTTGAATACTACAAGAGAAAAACGATTATTACAATTAAATGAGATGGATGAAATAAAAAATGAATCATATGAAAATGCAAGAATTTATAAAGAGAAAATGAAGATATTACATGATAAAAAGATTTCAGGAAAAATATTCGAGCCTGGACAACAAGTACTATTATTTAATACTCCTTTAAGACTTTTTCCTGGAAAATTAAGATCTAAATGGATAGGACCTTATATTATTGAGAAAGTATACCATTATGGAGCTGTGGATATTAAAGACCCCAAAACAAGAAAAATATTTAAAGTTAACGGATTAAGACTGAAGCCTTATTTGGGAGACATTAAAATGATTTATAAAGAGGCTTACGAGTTAAGTCAACCAGATTAAAGACTTATTTAGGTTGGGCTAACGACGTTAAACCAAGAGCTTTGTGGGAGGCAACCCATAGTTATTTTTTGTGTGTTTTTACATTTTCAATGTAAGGTTATGCCTCGGTCTTGACTAATTTTATATAACTTTAGAAAATTGGATGCTAACAAGTCTTCATAGATTTAAACTAAAAATTATCTCGAAGTATATAAGTTTGGATGTTGGATCAATCCATTTCATATGTGAGTAAAAAGGAGATCAAGTTAACCTTCATAATGATTGTTTATAATTTATGTCACTAAGTCTATATTGATCTTACCATTCTAATTTACCTATTTTGGAGAACGAAACTTTAAAATTTGACGATAGGAGAAATGGAGTCGAACATGGTTCTGTTGCCTGGCGCCAGACTAAACTGTGTATCGATGGGTCCGGCGCCTAGGCGCCAAATTTGGCGCCTAAGCACCACAGTTATTGGATCATGTAAAAATAAAAAAATTTCAGTTTTTCACACGATTTTCTCCTTTAAATCGCCCCATCTTCGTCCCCAATCCCTAAGCAACCAAAATTACAACCTAGACACTTCATTCTTGAGAGATTAGAGAGGATTTTTGAAGAAATTAAGAGAAGAAATCTTGGAGAAGAGGCTAGAGACAAAGGTTCAAAGGATCCTCAACCCTACTTCAATGGTTTTATCACTGTAAGTTTGGAGAAAGTTTCAAGTCATCTAGATAAGTTTGAAGCAGAATTCAAAAGTATTGGATATCTCCTCCATGAGAAGTATCATCAAATTGAACATCTAGAATGGCAGGCGAAGCTTCAATTTAAATATTTAGCGGCTTATCAAGATGTGCAAGTGGAGATGTATGCGAAGAACAAATGGATTGACGAGAAAACGGCTACGGATTTTCCGAGAGCGTTAGTATTCTTCCCAAGTAAGCCGAGTAATCTTCCTTGCGAAGAGAATGAAAATTTCTAATTCAAAGATTAGATAGTTTTTGTGGTGTGATCTAGACTTTTATTAGTGTGTCGTTGTATTGATTTAGTAAATCGATTGTATTGTCGGAGTGTTTGATTTATTATTTAATGTGTGTTGTATTTTCTTTGAAATTGTGTAGTTTGATTTTTTGTTAGGACTTGAATGATATTACTATACTTATCTGTATTGTATTGAGCCAGAAATTGAAGATTATGTATGGAATTAGAGGAGTTTGATTTAAACCTTGTGTTTAATTGGTGGATTTAATTTTTAATTTTTAAAAATTTTTTGGAAAATATTTTGGAAATTGGAAACTGAAGCACTACTCTAATATGAGTAATTGGAAGTTTAATTTATGAGTTTTGGTGGAAAATAAAATTTTTAAAGTGATTTTTGTGAAAGGCAAGTCTGGCGCCTAGGCGCCAGAATTCTGCGCCTAAGCGCCGGTTCGGCCTGCTTACCGAAAATTAGCACTTAAACCCCATTAGCCATGGTTGACGCCTAAGCTTCATCCCCTTCCACATTTTCGTGAAAACCCACACTCTAGATCCATTTTGAGTTCAAAACATCAAGTTTTTGAGCCCGAAATCACTTGATTTCATCATCTCGTGGTCAAATCTACCTTCTAATCCATTTATTTTTTATTCTTACCTTAGTTCTTCTTATTTTTTGCTAAAAAACCAAAATTTTGAGAAAAATTTTGATTTTTAGAGTTTCTCCATGGATTCTTAAACTCATTTTAAGTTTCTCAAGCTTAAAAAGATTTTAAATCTTTGATTCCTTAATTTATTTGTATTTTCTTTCACGTTTAGATGGCACCAAAATCTAAGCGAGGAAAGGCACGAGAAAATTTCGACAGCAGCAAGTTTTTGACTGCGGCAGCTCATTTTCGTTATCACTAATTTGCGACGTCAATAAAATTTATCTCAGAATGCAGTTTTTACAATCTTGGTGAAATGATCGAGAACATGATCGTTGCACACAACTGACAATGATTCTGTTATTTCACTGCTATTGTCGTTATTCATATTGTACATGAGTTTTATGCTAACTTTTTGGATGCGGAAGACTACGAAGTCTTCGTTAGAGGGGTCGGAGTAGGATTTACCCCGGAACGGATAAATATTTTCTACGGCCTGCCACCTGCCATCGAGTGCTACTATTCTTATTTATCTCTATTGAGGGAGATCTTGAGATGATTATTGCATATCTGACTGATGGCACTGGAACTTGGAAGATCCAGAACGACAAACGGGTAAACTTCAAATCTTCTAAGCTAAATGGTATTTCAAAGGCATGGCATTATTTTATTTCTGCTAGATTTCTACCTTCCAACCACCTGAGCAAAGTTACCAGAGATCGAGCTATCCTGAACTACTGCATTGAGGAGAGGAAAACGATAGATGTTGGCAGTATTATTTATGAATCAATGGAATCGATTGCTAGATCCAGTACTTCTAGGGGATTAGGATTCCCATCCTTAATTCATTCTTTATGCATGAGCAATAGAGTTTCTGCTGATATATCAGAGAAGTTGAAGACTACGAAGCCAATTGGGCAGGAGAGTGTGAGCATTTATAATCATCTTCGAGGGAAGAGATCTACTGGTCCTTCTACTTCTATACCTACTCTAGGTAGAGCTTCTACTTCTAGACCTTCTACTTCTACTGCTGAGCCACCATCTAGTTTCTGGGAATTGATGCATGATCAATTTCTGGAGCAGTAGAATGAGTTATTTCTAAGTCACTGCAGAGTAGATACTATAGATAAGAAGATTGATCATCTATCAGATTATACCCAAAGGAAAAGTGATTATGATGCTGAGTAGTCAGAGTCTTTAGTAAGATTCTTGAAGGGTGAGCATGATATTCAGTTTCCTACCTGTCCTAGATTTACACCGTATGTTGATCCAAAGGATGTGGAGTTTTCTTTTGGTGAAGACGATGACGAAGCTACAGATAGTGATTAGTAGCTTGATTTACCTCTGAGATGTGCTGATTCTGTTGTTAGTTTATTTCTTGTTTGCTAGCACTATTGGTTGTTTGTTGTTTGTTGTTTGTTAGTGTAGATTTGTTTATGAAACTTGGTGTAGATTATTTGATGTTGAGACTGTTTTAGATATTTAGTGTATTGTGTTGAAGACTCAAATTTGGATGAATTAATGTTTATTTTTGTTTCAGCCTACTGTTTAGTATTCTTAATAGTTAGTAATGTCGTTCTGTTTTTGTTACTTTGAGTAGTATAGTCATTTAATTCAGCTATTGATATATATATATAAAAAAATAAATAAATATATGAGCTTGGTTACTTTTATATATGCATCGTTATTTCAGTAATATTCATAAAAAGCATGTGTGGAAGTAATTTTTTTCTTTTTTAGGCTATTGTTTCATACTTATAAAAATTCCTTTTTAAATTATACCTTTCTTTCTCTCATACTTTAAATTTTTTTTTCATGATATACCAAAGCTTAAGTTTGAGGGAAGGGAAAATTCATGCAAATTTAAATTTTATTTGTCCTTAACGAACTAATATTTTCTAAAAATAAATATTAACATAACATATGAATGAAGAATCTATTTAAGATCATTTAAAATTTTGAAATTATAAATAATTTAGTAGACTTAACATAAATTTTAATAACTTTGATTGATTTTAAGAATAGAATTATTGAACTTAAAGAAGAGTAAGATTAAGAAAATTTTCTATTCATAGTAGAAATAATTGAATTTTAGAAGTATTAAGAAAACAAAAATTATAACTTGAAAAAGAAAAGATTGAAATTCTTTTTGAAATCTATTCATGTTATAATAATTAAGTGAAAATGTATAAGTTTGAAAATATAAGTTAAGGATAGTTAAGTTCAAAACCATTAACAGGCTATCCAAATATAGTAATCCTCTCTGTATAAAAAAAAAGAGGAGAAGCTTGAGGAGATGCTAAATCAAAAATTGGCTTCACTTGAATTAGCTTATAAGAAAAAAACTGATTACATATTTTACTTAATTTTTATGCATGAATCTTTATTAGAAAAGATTTTCATGAAGATCTTTTTCTTGTAAATAATTTATGTGATCTTAATATAATAAACTACAATTATTTTCAAAGTGAATGAAAATTATTTTGAAATCTTATGATTTGGTAGTTAAATATTCTTTAAATTCTTAAAATTAAACTTAAAAAAATTCGGTTAATGATTTACTAAAGCCTTTATAAAATAAAAAATTATAAGAAATCTTAAATATTTACCTTTTATTCCAATTGTTATACATTTTATATAGTAAAAAGGGTTAATTGAGGACAAGTAACGTTTAAGTTTGGGGGATTTTGATCCATGAAAAAAATACCTATTTTTGTGCCTTGATTTTTATCAAATTCTTAAGGATATTATACTTTAATAAAAAAATGTTTTTGTGTTTTGGATATAGGTGATGCAAAAATGTTCAAGAAAGAAAAAAAGATGAAAAAGGAGCAAAAAGGAGCAAAAATGGAGTTAAAATGCAAAATTGTCAAAATAATTGGCCTGGCGCCAGAATCCGGCGCCTAAGAGCTAGTTCAATACAGTATTCTATAAGATTTTTGATGACTTTTGGACAATTATTTTGATGGTGTGAGCGGTTATTGGACTATCTAGAAGATTGACAGTTATTTCTGGATTATAGGACATGTGATACATTGTGTTTAGACGCTTGGAAACAGTTAGGTTCACGAAGAGGTGCGATCCAAAGTGAAGAGGTGAGAAGAACTAGACGTGGAGCCCGGCGCCTAGGCGCCAAACACACCTTCTAGATGATTCTTTGAACCTTGACACATTTTGAACGGGTGCTTCAAGGCAACCCTTAAAGCCTATAAATAGAATGCTACTCCTTTAGAGAAAAATGTCTAACTTAGCCCCACGCCTCAAATAGCCTAAAATTAGAGAGAGATCCTATAGTTCCATTTAGAGAGATTTGAGAAATATTTTAAGGGCCGTATTTCTAGTTTCTTAGTGAGTTTATTTAGAGTTTGTATTGAGAGTAATTGAAGAGTTATTGCTTTTGAAATTTATTTACTTTGGAGTCAGAAGGATTCAGAGGTTCAGTTGGAGAAACACTTGAGATAAGTATTTGTACTTTGATTCAAAGTTTTATTTATATGTTTTGTTGTTTAAATTCAATGTGTTCTGAGTAGTTACTATACTTTCTCCTTTCAATTATGAAAAGATAAATAAGACAATATAACATTTGTTGGAGAATTAAAAACTATATATATTTTAAACATTGTGATGATATTAATACCAGATCTTAATATACTATTTAAATTGGCCATTTAAATTGTTAAAATCTGTTGAAGAGTTTTGAGACCTAGAAGGAGATGAATTCTTAACTAGTAGATATCACATAAATCCTTGGGTAGTCGAAGGCCTTGCACGGGTTATTCAAGGTGAAGTGCAAATAAATAGGAAGATAATATTTATTGGGTGTAGAATTGATAAGTTTTTAGAGTGACAGGCTAAATTCTTGTAATTTGGTTTATAGAGAAGGAAAGGGTCATTAGTATGGTCGACCATAGCCACCCTTGGACATCCAGTAGTGTGAGCCTAGATTAACTCATTCTACTAACAACACATCCAGACGTGATTTATAGATTAGCCAATGTTCTTTATACTATCGAGCAAAGGTAAAGAATAGGAATGCTTCTATTTGGCACAATACCATAAATTTATATTCTCCACAAATATTACATCATCTAAAAAATCTTCGATTAATTGAAAGGAAGAAAGTTGTTTGCTTATTTTATTTTCATCAATCATTACTTTATTACTGCTTTATTTTTGCATCTAGTAAATTAAATATTAACTTTTTTAACTTTAAAAGAAATACATAAAAATAAAATCAAAATATTTTAAAAAAAGACTATAATCCTCCTCGTGGGATTGATACTGGGGTCTTAATTTAAAGCCCTATATTACTTGATACAATATGTATACTTGCGTAGTACCCCTAGTGTGAAAAATATTTTCCATAAAATTATATTTATATACACTAGCCGCTATTATTATTTAAGTCAAAGTATTGACCATAACATATTTTTGATAACATATATTACTACATCGTTTGGCGATTGCAAACCAAGTTTTTTGGTGCATTGCTGCGGATCCCAAAGGAGATTAAATCCTATTATGAAAGAAATTGTTAGGAAAAAAATTTTTAAGTGGTTGGATGCTTGAATTATCTACCCTATTTTAGATAGTGCTTGGGTTAGTCCTATTCACTGTGTTCCTAAGAAAGGAGGAGTAAATGTGACTGTTAATGAAAAGAGTGAAATGATACCAACAAGACAAGTTACAGGGTGGCGAATATGCATTGATTATAGAAAACTAAACCTTGCCACAAGGAAAGATCATTTTCCACTCCCTTTTCTAGACCAATGTTGGATTGACTTGCTAGGCATAAATACTTTTGTTTTCTGGATGGATATACTGGTTACCACCAAATTCAAATTGCTCCTAAGGATCAAGAGAAAACTACGTTTACCAGTCCTTATGGTACGTTTGCTTTTAGAAGAATGCCCTTTAGTTTATGTAATGCCTCTGCTACATTTCAGAGATGTATGATGGCTATTTTTTGTGATTTAATTGAAAAAGGGATTGAAATTTTTATGGATGACTTTTCAGTGTTTGGAATTTCATTTGAATCATGTTTAGATTATCTATCTAAAGTTCTAAAATGCTGTGAAGAAATTACTTTGGTCCTTCATTGGGAAAAATTCCAATTTATGGTAGCAGAAGGAATTGTTTTGGGACATCGGACTTCAGAAAAAGGTTTGGAGGTAGATCCTGCAAAAATTCAAGTTATATCTGCCTTTGATAAATTTTGATCATATTTAATTGGAACTAAATGTGTTGTGCATGCTGATCATTTTATTATCAAATACTTAATGAAGAAAAATGATGCAAAACTTAGACTTATAATATATATTCTTCTTTTGCAAGAATTTGATTTTGAAATAGTAGATAGGAAGGGTTCTGATAATCAAATTGCTGATCATTTGTCCAGTCTTGAAATTGAAATATCTCTCTATGATATTGAAGAAATTAATGAACATTTTCCTGATGAAAAACTGTTCACTGTTAAAGAAAGGAATGTTCTGTGGTATGCAGACATTGTGAACTTTATTGTTAGTAATATTATACCCTATGGATTGACATATCATGAAAAGAAGAAATTTTTGTCTGATGCTAAGACTTATTTTTGGGATGACCCATTTTTATATAAACAAGGAAAGGATCTTATAATTCAAAGATGTGTACCTTTGGAAGAGACTTATGAAATTATTCAAAAATGTCATGATTCTGATTATGGGGGACATTTTGGATGTGATAAAACTGCATATAAAATATTACAATCAGGATTTTATTGGCCTACAATTTTTAAGAATGTGAATAATTATATTAAAAATTGTGATAGATGTCAGCGTGTAGGCAATATTTCTAGAAGAAATGAGATGCTCCTCAATCATATGTTGGAAGTTGAAATATTTGATGTTTGGGGATTAGATTTTATGGGACCATTTACACCATCTTTCGGAAATGTGTATATTTTGATAGTAGTAGATTATGTTTCGAAATGGATGAAACCTATTGATTTACCTCGATGTGATGCTCAATGTGTTGCAAAGTTTTTAGAAAAGAATATATTTTACAGATTTGGAATACCAAGAGTAATCATAACTGATGGGGGAAGTCTTTTTAGAAATGCGATTATTGGGAAGTTAACAAAGAAATATCATATTAATCATTGCAATGCTACTGCTTATCATCCACAGACAAGTGGTTTGGTTGAATTATCCAATCGTGAAATTAAAAAAATTTTAGAAAAAACTGTTAATCCAGATAGAAAGGATTAATCAATTAATCTGGATTATGCTTTGTGGGCCTATAGGACTGCTTATAGAACATCTATAAGAATGTTCCCATATAGGCTGATTTTTGGGAAAGCTTTTCATTTACCATTTGAACTTGAGCATAAAGCTTATTGGGCTATTAAAGAGTTCAATTATAATTTGAAAGATGCTGCTGAAAAATTTTTTTTGCAATTGAATGAGCTTGATGAAATAAGGAATGAATCTTATGAAAATGCTAAGATTTATAAGAAAAAGATGAAGTTATGGCATGATTGGAAGATTCTTACCAAAAATCTTGTACCAGGACAACAAGTTTTGTTGTATAATGCTAGATTGAGAATATTTTCTAGAAAACTTAAGTTCATGTGGATGGGTCCATTCTTTATGATAAAAGTTTATTCTTATGGATCTGTAGATATTCAAGATACTAAGACTCGAAAAATATTTAAAGTTAATGGACATAGACTTAAACCATATTTTTCAGTCAATAATTCTAAATCTGATGAGAATTTAATGTTGGGTCACTCAGAATGAGTTCTGGGTATGTCAGGCTGAAAACATTTCAACAAGCACTTTGTGGGAGGCAACCCATATTTATCGGTGTGTTTTGTTTTATGTTTGTTTTGTGTGTTTTGTTTGCTTTGTTTGGTTTGTTTTTATGTTTTTAATGGTAGTAATTTGGAGATTTTAAACTTAAGTAGAGTTTATTCAACCTTAATTGATGATTTAGTGAAGTCATAATGAAAATTTGGACACTTAGCGGACCTGTGCTAAAATGTGCATTGGCAGCTAAGCGCCGATTAGTTGGCACTTAGGCACGACAGTTATAAAAAATGTGAAAAATGTGGATCTAGAAGCCTAGAACTTAGGGGAGAAGTTATGGGAGTTATTTAGAAGATTTTAAACGTCTAGGGGAATATTTTAGCATCTCCCAAGTCTATAAAAAGGACTAGACCTGATAGAAACACTTACCCTAAGTCCAAATTTCATTTCTGAAGTCTAAGAAGAAAATTTTGGAGAGCACCACGTCTTCCTGGGAGAACGAGATGAAGAGAAGCAAGATTCCGATAAAAGTAAGTTCATTAGTGATAGTGCTAAGGAGTTATTTAATGGATATTCAGCTGTTAGTATTCAAGGTATAGCAGAGATGATTGCAAAAATTGAAGCCCGAGTGACTTCAATGGAAGCAAAAATCAATGATATTACCTTACATCTGGATCACATGGGATGGCAACTCAAGATGCAATTCAATCATGCAATGTATGTGGAAGAAATAGATAAAGTGATGTTTGTAAAAAATAAATGCATTGAAGAAGATGATATAAGAATGAACAATGATCACCCGTTCTATCAAATCTACATTCCTGAAGGGTCAAATGAGAATAATAGTGGTCCTGGTTATATTTCGCCTAATGGAGAGTGGAATTAAATGTGTTTTGTTTGTATCTGTTTAGTGTCTTAATGTGTTATGTTAGTCTTCTTGTGAGTTCATGTTTGATGTGTTTAGTGCTTTTATATATGCTTGATGATGTGATGGGTACATCTTAGAGATGTATACTTATCAGTTTAATATTATAGTTTCTTGTATTTTGAGAATTTTATCCTTTATGTTTGGATAAAAATTATAGTGTTATGTTAGTTTTAATATAAGTTTGTTTTTGTGAAATTTGTGTGGAATCAATATTTATTAAACTTTGATTTGAAGTATTAGAAGACTTATGTGGGAGAATTAATTATTGTGGACTAATTAAGGGTAATTAATAAAGTGATTTAGTGCTTATACCGTAATTATAAAAATTTGGGTACTGGCGGTTAAGCGCCAGAATGCCGGCACTTACACGCCAGATTTTGAGGCCAAGCACCGATAGTTCGCGCTTAGGTACCAATTCGGGAAAATTGATTCCCGAAAGTTAAAAACCTGAAAATTGCCATTCTCAACCACCCGATCCTCTTCAGCCTTTGCTTTGCCGCGAAAGAGGAGCCTAGGTTATCATATTGTGGATCATTTAAGAGCCAATCTCAACAAAAATTGTTAGATTTGGATTCCTTGAGTTAAGAGCACTACTCCTAAGTAAAAATTTTTTATTTTCACCATGTATTTTGAGCACATTATGGAAAATCTTAAAATCACTATTCATGGTGAAAGTTTAAGGAAAAGCTTGATAAATTGCTTGGATTTAGTGAAAATATCTTTTGGAAGATAATTTTGCAAGTTTAGTTTGATTTTGGAATTTATGGTGAATTATTCATGAATTTTTAGAGATGGCTCCAAAGCCAAAGCGCGCTCGAGATAAGACAAAGTTTGATTCTGACAAATTTGTTAGTTTGAGGGCTGAAGAACGATACGTCGATGCATTGCAATCATGTAAGTTAGTTCCTGAGCGAGTGTTTAGTAAGCCAGGAGAGGTGATTGAAGATATGATTGCAAGAAGAAACTGGCAGAATTACTGTTGTTTCTCCGCTGTTGTTGTTGTTTCTGTGGTAAGAGAATTTTATGCAAATTTACCTGCTGCAGAGGAAAATCAAGTGATGGTTAGGAGGCATGAAGTAAACTTTTCTTCAGGTGCAATCAATCCCTTTTATGGACTACCTCCTGATATGTCTTGTTTTAATTCTAACTATCATCCTTCGAAAGGAGAATTAGATGAGATTATGGAGTTTCTGACTGATGGAAGAGGATTATGGAAAATTACAAATGATAGAAGAGTGAACTTTCCTGCTTCCAAATTGAATGCCATTTCTAAGGCATGGTATTATTTTATCTCATCTAAGTTGTTACCTTCAAGTCACACTAGTGAAGTGACGAGAGAATGAGCGGTGTTGAACCATTGTATTCAGCATGGGAAGCCTATTGATATTGGAGGGATAATTTATGATTATGTTTTGAACTGTGCTAGATCAACCACGACTGCAGGTATGGGATTTCCTTCTTTGATTCATTCACTTTGTAAAAGATCTGGAGTGAAATTTGAAACCTGGGAAGAGGTACTTCAGCCATTGAGACCAATTACTAGTGTAAACGTTGGTGCTTACACTATACATTCAGAGTTTGGTTGGAGAGGAGGATTTGGTAGGGTTTCTACTACTTATGCTTCTACTACTTCTGCTTCTGCTGCTTCTGCTTCACGTGCTTCATCATCTACTGATTCACAGACTGGTTTATTAAGAAAGATTTTGAAAAAAGTGAGTCTTACTTGAGAGCATGTGAGAGATATGGATGGTAAGCTGGATAATATTGAGAGATATATTGTAAAACAAGATGAATATGTGGAGAATTATCAGCAAAATTTGGATAGACTGATTAGAGGAGATCAGAGTGCTGAGATGCCACCTCATCCATTTTATATACCTTATGTGCCATCCAGAGATTTGAACGAGCAAGATGATGATGATGATGAGGATGAAGAGTAGTTGTATGTGTGTTTGTTTTAGTTATTGTGTTGTTGTGTTGTGTTTTTGTATGCTTCATCTAGTATTTTGTTTGATGATTGTATTGTGATGTAAACCTTGATAGTATGCAGACTGTAGTTGTACTGTTTATTTGTTATGCATATTCAGGTATTGTTGTTGTTTTATTATGGATTTATATGTTGTTGTGTGGTAGTGTGTAATTGTAAATATTTTTTATGTGTATGTTATGTCAGAGTTTTTAATAGTGTGTACTTTAATTCAAAAACTGTTAGGAGATTATAACCACTATTAGGAACTTCTACTTAGGAAAACTACATGTTTAAAATTCTTCAAATTCCACTATTATATGTTATCTGTATCAGTCTTTTATTTTAGTTGGTGTGAATTTGCTTTGAAAACCTCCACTACTGTAGAAGTCTTCTGAAATTTTTACTTTTCTTATTATAAAAAAAAAGAAATTTTTTTTGAAAAACTAAATTTGATTTCATATTACTCCTGTTATTTAAATTGTTATACTTGCATATTAGGAGATTAAAAATTCCTGCAAGCATGTTATGTCAGTTTTTTATTTTTCGCCCCTGTATCATTTCTTATGGTTAAATGTTTTATCTTAATTAAAAATTTAAAGTTTGGGGGGGGGGGATTTTAAAAACAAAGATTTTCAAAAACCTGAAATATTATTTGATTTTCAAGAATACTTAAAATAAATCTTATTTTTGATTGAGAACAATTATGTACATGAAGTTATATTAGGGGAATAAAATTTTGAATATAAAAATGAATAAAAGAATTTAGTTAAAATTTATAGTAATCATGAAAATCATAAAGTTAAAATTTTCTTAATGAAGTGGTGTTAAATAAAGTTAAATTATCTTTAGTAAGAAGTTTTGTATTTTTGGATAAATAGAAGATTTGACTTTTATTCTTCAAAGCTTAAATTTATTTTATTGAAGAGTAATTTTCAAATACTATTATTATGATTTTTAAGTGAAAGGTGTATATCCGACCTTTATTTTAAATGGAAGGGTGGAATTCAAAATCATTAAAGGCCTATCCAGATATAGTAATCCTTACCTTATAAAAAAAAAATAGAAAAAGTAAAAAATAGTATATGAAAAGGGAGGAGAAGCTTGAGGATTTAAGGGACTAATCAAAAATTGGTTTCATACCTAAAGTTTAAGATATAAGATCAGAGAAAATCTAAAGCTTAAAGTTGTAATATATTAAGTAAAATTATTTTTCAAATAGAGATTTTTAAGTGAGAAAAATAAATGTTTGAATCCTATATTTTGAAAAGTCTACAAATATTTCTGAAATAGATAGAGACTTATATTTATCATTTTCTTTTACATAAAAATTTTGCAAACTTTAAGTTGGTTTTAATTACTGAATTTTTTCCTAAATTTGACTATTCCATTTCTAGAACAAATATTTGTTATCTTCCTAAGAAACTCATTACATAATTTGTATGCTAAAATATTTTTCAGATTAACTGTCACTTGAGGTCAAGTAACATTTTAAGTTTGGGGGATTTTGATATACCTAAAATATATGGTATCTTTATGCACATTTTTATACCTATTTTTAATGATATTGCACTTTAATGGAAGGTATTTTGTGTTTTTCTTGCAGGTATGATGAAAATAGATGGTCATGATGAAAGGATCAAAATTGGATCAAATTTGGAGCAAAAAAATGAAAAATAAAAAATTTGGCACTGGCGGCGAAGCGCCGGCTAAGGGCCGCTGGGCCGGCGCTTTGCCGCCACAGTTATAAATTGAACTTTAGTTAGATTTGGCTCCAAATTCAAAAGGTAATGGATGCAACTCTTGGTAGTAACGTCCATAACTTCCTTTGGGCGGCAAGTTTGAATGATGGGGTGCGTTCCTTGGTAGATACATCGAATCTGGACAGATTTTGAAGAGACACCATGGCACCTTTTGGTTCACTATTTAAAGAGAGTCTTAGAAGTGAAGAAGTGAAGAATTGAAGAGGCTTTTCACTGTATTTCGAAGAGAGGAATTTAAGAGATTCTTCCACTGCATTTTAAGTTTTTATTTAGAGTAGGAGTAGACAGTAGAAAGAAGAAAAGAGTCGGAGTTAAGAGTTCTTCTCCAACTTCTTTTCTTTCTTTTAGTTTAGTTTTTATTGAAGTCTGAAGTCTGTATTCTGAGCCATCAGAGTTTGGAGATTTGCTCTGAGGAATAGTTTAGTGAACAGTTAAAGTTTCAGAGGAACTTCCTTAGTCTTGTGGAATGGATTTTCAGATAAGTGTTTTCTTTTATTTTGTTTATCAATACTTGCTTTCGTTTATTATTTTTCTTATCATTTTTAATTTCAAATCAATGTGTTTTTATATTTTCCCAAAGCATTCTGAGTAGTTTACTTTATCTTTTTCTTTCTTAAAATGGAGAAGTAATTAATTTAAAGAGAATTGTTGTGGAAAGTATCAGTGTTTAAAAGTTGGAAGAAGTTGTGGAGATTGATTTTGAGAACTTTGTTTTCTTATTAATTTGGCCTGTTAAGTTGTAAAATTTCTTGAGAATATGTAAGATCCAATGCTATATTTTCTCATTAAAGTTAGTCTGAATCACATGCAATTATATGGGTGAGAACTGTAGTCCATATAAGTGAATGTAATATTAGAAGATATTTTATAGAAGGGAGTAAAATTAGAGGATTTTAGAGTGACAGACTAAAATCCTCTAATTTGGTTTGAAGTTTTAAGTTTTTTTATGAGAAGTTAGCCCCCAGGTGGTGGGAATCGAGCGAACTCTAGAGCGTGAGACTAGTATCTTCCCTGTCTAACCATGTTCAAAATAATATAATTTTCAAATTAACCTATGTTCTTTATAGAACCAAGTAAGGGCAAAGAACACATTTTCTTCTATTTGTCACAACAAAATTTAAATACTTCCACAACAATACTTTAAGAATTATGTAATTATTTTTGGTGGAAAATAGGGATTTCCAAGGAAAATTTAATAATATGACCAAGGGAAAGTTTCGTCCTTAAGAAAATTATGGGACATTCCCGATGACCAGGAGGACCACTTGGACCAATTTTGGTGATTTTTTGAACTATATTATTTTTATTATAATTATTTTAAGTTTTGGAGTATTAATTAATTTAAAAAATAAAGTAAAGTTTGAAAAATGAATTTTATATTTTTCAAAAATCTCCCTGATATCAAGGAAATCAGAGAATCAATTTTTATAATTTTCTAATTTTTCTTTGATTTATTAGAATTATTTTAGTGGAAATGCTAAAAAATACATTTTTTTATTTTAAAATTACCTTAGGGCTTTAAAATTTAATATCTCACCAAATAGACCTAAGAAAAATATAGGATTTGTTCCTAAGTGATTAAAATTCAAAATGTGACATTTTGGTGAATTTTATTATTTTTGTGATTTTTATTATTTTTTAATTATTAAAATATTAAAATAATATCAAAAAATCAACTTTTTTAAAAAATTGAAATTTTAATTTTCTTAAATTCCCCTGATATCAGAGAGGCTCCAAAACCAATTTGGTGATTTTTTGAAAGGTATTTTGAAAGTTATGAATTTTTAAAGTTTAAAATGGCTAAATGGCTTAATCAACCCATTTAGTAGGGCTAACCAAGTCCAATTGACTTCAAATTTTTATGGTGGGTTCCTCTAATCCTAAAGGTCAGTGGAGAATTGATTTCAAGTCAATTTGATGTATGGTTAGCTCTAATTAATTAAGGAAATATTTTGAGTGCTTAAGCCAATTAGGGTTATTTTAAATAAATTAATCCAAAAACTATTTTTCCTAGGGTCCTCTGGTCATAAGAGACATCACAAAATTTTCCTAGAATTTATTTTACAACTTGCTAATTATTGTATTTAAAATACTCAAAACAGTAACATGAATTTGAAAAATCAATAACTTCTCATAGGGATGGCCTCTGACTTTGGAAAATTCAGGGAATGTTCCCAAATTCAGAGGCTTCAAAAGCCCTATGGTCTCATGCCATGGTGAATTTCCTATATGCATAGAGAATTAAAATAATGCAGAGGGGAAATAAATCATTAAAAATAAAATACTTGATGAAATTAAATGATTTCTTTTCCATATTATTCTCCTCTGTTCACTGAGCAAGATGATATTTTTATTTTATTTTTCTGATTTTTCTACACAAAGTTATGGATTTTTGAAGTTTAGGGAATTAAATAAATAAGAAAATACCCTAATTTTCTATTTATCCACGCGGCGCCGCGTCATCCTCGGCAGCTCCGAAACGCCGCGTGGCGCCTTCTGATTCGACGCCGCCATCCGACTCTGCGCTCCCGGGGCCCGCTGTATCGTTCCGTCTCCTCATCCGGCGCGATCCTGGCCGTCCGTCCGCGCGTGTATTAAATAAACGACATCCGTTCATCGTCCCCAAGCGTCCTCACCCGAGAGCCGTCCACACTAAATCCCTAATATCTCACTCAATACTTAACGGATTTTCGTGTTCTTATGCTCTATGGATTCGTCTTGAAGAGACGAATACATCAATACGGTGATCATGCATTGAAATTAAAGCAATTAAAATAGAGAATTTCCAGAAGCTCGGGATGAAGAATTAGCTCATACCTTTGCTCAGAGAAGTGTGGCTTCAATCTGAGGGTTGTGTCACCTTCGATTGGATCCGAGCAAGCTCCAGATGAAGTCTCCTGGTCTGATGAAACGCCTCGGTATGATTTCGACCACAACCGATCACAAAGCTTGGAGGCTGGAGCAACTGGGTGGCCTGGAGAGGGGGCTTTTGCTGGTGGACTCCTTCCCTTGGTCTGGTGAAGGTGTAGGACCAATCAATTTGAGGATTGATCCACTGTGGGGAAGTGTCCTGGTTTTGGGTGGAATTTTGGCTGAGAAATTAGGCTCTGTTGGTGGGGATTAGGGCAAATTGTCACTGGGGATCAACTGCTCTAAGTATGGAGAGTATTCTGGAACAATTTTGGTAGGGTTTCAGTAAGGTCTGGTTCAGCACCTCTCATGGCCGAGAGGAGGTGGTGTTTAAATAAGAGAGGGTGGAGGGCCTCCCAGGGAGAGTTAGGGCTTGGGATCAACTGCTCTTGGCAAGAGAAGAACATCTGCAATGGCCACTGGGGATGGGGCAGCTCAGTAGGTGAGAATTCCAAGTTTGGTCTCACATGTGAGCTCTCGGCCTGGTGGTTTCCGGCGGCTGTGGTGGCTGGTCGGCCAGGGTCAGGTCACCCTCAAGGTCAGGGAGGTCAGGGCTGGGGCTTAGTGCAGTCAATTGGCCATGGACATGTGTAAAGGAGTTGAATTGAAATGGAATGGGGGAGGAGCTCATTTTGGATCCAAATGGGTCAACCCACCTTTTGGGCTTGGTTCACCTCCCCATGGCTGATTTGGGCTGAGGGAGGATCAGATGGATCAGCTAGGAAAGGGTGGAGAAGTCACCATCCATGAATATTTTGATTAATCATGGATTAAGGTGAAGCATTAAAAGGGTTAAAACCTTTTTAAGGGGGCTTAAAAGAGGCTCCTCCTTTTGCCATTAATGGCTTGATCACATGTCAAACCTTCCATGGCTTCATGTGGCTTGTCCATGGCTTGCATGGGTTGTCTTTGGCTTGGGGAAAAGCTTGGTTAATTTCATGAAAATGGATTTTAGAAATTTTTGGTAATTTGATGGGAATTTGTATGAAGCTTGATTTGGAATGGTTTAATGATGGTTTTGAAACTTAGGGGTGATATCAATTAAAGGTATGATGAAAAGAAATTGCCATGTGGGCTTGGAAATGGACTTTGGGCTTTTAAAATTTGGTAAAGGTGGGCTTTTAGGAAGGTTTAAGGGAGTGGGCTTTTAGGTTAGATAATGGGCTTTTGAATAGAAAAATTTGCAATGGGCCATGCCAAATAAATGTTGAGTTTTGTCTAAGGATGTGTCATGATTGATTTGAAACAAGTTTGGAGTGATTTGGGTTTGAATTGGGTTGGATTTGGGCTTCTTTGGTAAAGGGGTTAATGTAGGTCAAATTGGGCTAACTTGGGCCAATGTTGGGCTAGGGTTGAAATTGTTGTAAAATTAATGTTGGTAAATGTTTATGGGAGTGTTTCAAAGAGGTTTTGACTTTGTTTGAGTTTTGATTTTGGGGTTTGGGCTCATTTGGGTTAGGTTCGGATTTAGGTCAAAATTGGGCCTTTTAGCTTTGGGTTGAATTTGAGTGGGGTTTGAGCCTAAATTTTGGGCAAATCATGTTAGTTTTGTGTTTGTGGGGATACTATGGAAGGTTTAGAAAAGATTTGGGGTTAATTGAAGTTGAATTGGGTGAGTTTGGGTTAGGTTTGGGTCATGGGTCCAAATTGGGCTTTAAGGCCAAAAGTGAAATTGGATCCAAATGTTAATCAAATTGGACTTGGATTTGGTCTAGATTGGTGTTGAAAATGTTTAATTGAAGTTTGGAATTGAATTGGACCAAAATTTGGGTCAATTGGGTAGGTTTGGTTTGACATTGGGTTCACTTAGGGTTAAAATGGGTCAAATTGGGGGTTTTGACAAAAGTGGGGTAAATTGACAAAATTGGCCCATGGTGTAGTTGAACAAAATGAAATTGGAAAAATTTGAGATTTTCTTGAATTTTTTGGGAATTTTTTGATTTTTTTGGATTTTTGGGTCAAGGGGGGTATTTTGGGTATTTGGAGGGTATTGGGAGGTATTTTTGGAATTTTTGGTATTTTTGGCTATGAATGATCAATTTGAGTGATGTGGAAATGTTTGGGATTGGCTTTGAGGAATTTTGGGTGATTTAGGTGATTTTGCAAATTTTGGGTAGTTTCAAGGGTCTTGGGTAGGCTAGGCGGGAGTAGGGTCCCGGGGGTCAAAAATTAAAAATTTGGGAAATTGAAGATTGGGTGAATGTAAGTGGAATGAAATCATTTTGGTTGAGCCATGAAGCCATATCAAGCCCACATGAGCCATGAAGGGACCCATTTGAGGCATCCACCATGTTGTTCCTAACCCTCTTAGTCATGGGCTTAGGGGTTAAGGACCATCCATGTGAATCACCTTCATGAGTGAGGAGATCAAGTTAGGTATGGGTGTGGTTTTAGGATGTGTGTGCAAGTGTGGTGCATGAGTGTAGTGTGTGTGTAAGTCAGCCCTTCACTGCACTGAGCCACCTGTGGCGATCCTAAGGCCAAAGAGTCCTATAGGAACTCATCCTTTAAACTTCCACATTTGATTTCAACCCTCTAGGTGATTAGTGGTCTATAGTCAAGTTTGGGGAGTTTGCAGGGAGTTAAGAAGTGGTTTGAAATTCTAAGTGGTGGGTCCCAATTCTAATCCTCTAGGATAGTCAAAGGAAAAGCCTAAGGCTAGATCCTAAGTACTAAAAAGAAGAAGAGATGACCTCATCAAAAATGAGGTCAACAAATGGACCCCCAATAGGTGTGGTGAGCTGACGAAGCACACCACGCGTATTTGCGTTGACCTAAAAGATCAACAAAACCAACACAGATGTCCAAGTGACAAACTTAGGATGAAGTAGAAGAGTTTCCGCTGGGGAGTGTCAAGTATATCTCTGAGACTGGATATTTCTGAACTCTCGCTGGGGAAAGGGAAAAGGAGGTGAATCCCAAATCACATGATCTGGGGGAATTTCAATTTAGATTTTATTTTGTTTTAGTTTAAGTTTTGATGTGTGAGCTTAGATTTTAGTTTGGAGTTTCAATTTAGATTGATGTTTTGCCAAAATTAATTTGAAGGGATCTAAACTGGAAGTGAAAATTGGAATTTTATGGTTTTAGATGTAACATCTTCAATCTCAAAAAAAAATTGAATTGATTGGATTGAATCATTACAATGAGGAGAGATCTCAGAGCAATGCGATATTGGATGTAAAATCCTTAACCTAAAGAGTTTGATTTTGATGTACTTCATCGCAATAGGGAAAGAATCCTAAAGTAATGCAGTTTCGGATGTAAAATCCTCAACCCCAAGAATTTGGTTTTGATGTATTTCATTGCGATAGGGAAAGAATCCTAAAGCAATGCAGTTTCAGATGTAAAATCCTCAACTCAAAAAGTTTCCTCAACTCCAAAAGTTTGATTTTGATGTATTTCATTGCGATAGGGAAATGATCCTAAAGCAATGCAGTCTCGGATGTAAAATCCTCAACTCCGAAAGTTTGATTTTTGATGTATTTCATTGCGATAGGGAAAAAATCCTAAAGCAATGCAGTTTCGCATGTAAAATCCTCAACTCGAAAAGTTTGAATTTGATGTATTTCATTATGATAGGGAAATGATCCTAAAGCAATGTAGTCTCGGATGTAAAATCCTCAACTCCAAAAGTTTGATTTTGATGTATTTCATAGCGATAGGGAAATGATCCTAAAGCAATGCAGTCTCGGATGTAAAATCCTCAACCCCAAGAATTTGAATTTGATGTATTTCATTGCGATAGGGAAAGAATCCTAAAGCAATGCAGTCTCGGATGTAAAATCCTCAACCCAAAAGTTTGAATTTGATGTATTTCATTGCGATAAGGAAAGGATCCTAAAGCAATGCAGTCTCGGATGTAAAATCCTCAACCCAAAAGTTTGAATTTGATGTATTTCATTGCGATAGGGAAAGTATCCTAAAGCAATGCAGTCTCGGATGTAAAATCCTCAACCCAAAAGTTTGAATTTGATGTATTTCATTGCGATAAGGAAAGGATCCTAAAGCAATGCAGTCTCGGATGTAAAATCCTCAACCCAAAAGTCCGAATTTGATGTATTTCATTGCGATAGGGAAAGGATCCTAAAGCAATGCGATCTCGGATGTAAAATCCTCAACCCAAAAGTTTGAATTTGATGTATTTCATTGCGATAAGGAAAGGATCCTAAAGCAATGCAGTCTCGGATGTAAAATCCTCAACCCAAAAATTTGAATTTGATGTATTTCATTGCGATAGGGAAAGAATCCTAAAGCAATGCAGTCTCGGATGTAAAATCCTCAACCCAAAAGTTTGAATTTGATGTATTTCATTGCGATAGGGAAAGAATCCTAAAGCAATGCAATCTCGGATGTAAAATCCTCAACCCAAAAGTTTGAATTTGATGTATTTCATTGCGATAAGGAAAGGATCCTAAAGCAATGCAGTCTCGGATGTAAAATCCTCAACCCAATAGTTTGAATTTGATGTATTTCATTGCGGTAGGGAAAGGATCCTAAAGCAATACAGTCTCGGATGTAAAATCTTCAACCCAAAAGTTTGAATTCGATGTATTTCATCGCGATAAGGAAAGGATCCTAAAGCAATGCAGTCTCGGATGTAAAATCCTCAACCCAAAAGTTTGAATTTGATGTATTTCATTGCGATAGGTAAAAGATCCTAAAGCAATGCAGTCTCGGATGTAAAATCCTCAACCCAAAAGTTTGAATTTGATTGATATTGGATTTGAAATTTGGAAAGATTGAATTTGAATTTGATTGAGATTTGATTTGAGATCTGGAAGGTTGAATTTGAATTTTGATTTAAATTTGATTTGAAATTTATGTTCATTTTGTTTGTCTTTAACGGTTCGAATTTATTTTATTTATTTAATGTCCATGTGAGTTTGGTGTTCGTCATTTTTAGATTTTTTACGGAAAGTTTTTTTTATTCTCTTTTTTTATTTCTTTTCTGTTCTTTGTTCGAAGTTCATTTAACTTTAATGGTGTTTCCCAGTCAATTTGCACAAAAGAGGTGAAGGCCAAAAATGTGACATGGTCACATTCATTCCAATCATGTCGAAGATACATCATACAACACGATCTGGAATACATCTCATACAATCCATGTAGACTCAAAACGGACTATGTATGATCTTTGTCGATCCATCTAAAAAGGCATCTGTCAGAAATCCATGTCTGAATAGTGAGGTACATGGTCAATAACATCATCTTCCAAGCCATCCTTGGCAAGGATGCCATATGGATGTACGTTGGAGGTGTGATATTTTCCATGTAACTCACAGCTCGTAAGGCCGGAGGCTTTCTAGCTCCGGGTCTAGCTGGAAGTGGTAAGGTGCTTTCCTGTCATCCATCCTTCTGAAAGTAACTGAGATCCGCTTCATTGGTACTCCCGGTATGCAATGTTTAGCGACGTCTGCTCCATTGCCCTTCAGTATCATGACGGAACCTACCGGTAATGGTATCTTTACTGGCCCTCGGAACTCACCTGGGCCTGCTATCCGGAGGTCAGATCCGAACATGATATTACACTCGTTCAGAAAAGAAACTGTGCAAAAAGGTCTGACAAAGTCGTGGTGATCTATGTGCGGGGGTATGCAGTCACCCCTCTTGTAAATGTTAATGATGCAACTGTTGGGTATGCAATCTGTCGGCAGTACCCTCCATGTTATCATTCTTTTTACCATCCTTTTGATGACTAATGGCATTGGATCCACCTGGCCATGAGGAAGTATTCCCGGTGGGTTTCCCTTCCTGTCTTCTGCGAAGTTGTAGCAACATCCACATTGTATGGTAATTCTACCTTTCCCTGGCATCCATCTCCGGGTTCCGAGTAGGTGTTTTCTCTTAGGCGGCCCGCTCGGCCCATTCTTTTCAAATCCCGGATGCAGTCCACGATTTGTTGTTGTTCGTATTCTGAGAATACGTCTGTATGTAGCTCGAGGCCTTCTAGTACATTGATCCTTCCGCCTCTGATTCTCTCGAAGTATTCAAAAGTTTTCTTTTCGACATTCTGCATTCTTTCTAGCTCGTATTCTGGAATAATCTACAAATGGCGGGGCCTGGTGACGTATTGTGGGATATACGGCTCAATCCCTTCACGTTCTCCTACAAACCTCGGCTCCTCGGGGATATGTCCATCGGGACATCCTCCGGGGTTGCTTCTGCAACAAGGCTATGCATTACTGGTGGCTTTATCTGGTGGCGTTGTAGCCTTCTTTCTTCTGATCTTCTTGAGATTTCCCTGGTCTCATCTGTTGTCCTAGGAGCTGGCCTCCTTTCTTCAGGTTCCTGGTGAACCGGTGTCCTTGAAGTGTATGTACTGGCAGTAGCAACAGCCTCATCGCGCTGGTCCGCGGCTAATTTAGTTAACATCTTGCGGATACGGCGATTTTTATTTCTTCGTTGGGTTGCTGTGAGAGTAGCTCTTCATACTTCCTGAGTCTCTGTGGGCGCGACACTGACAAGCCTGCCCTCTGCTGTAGCGACTACAGACTTGATTTTCTTATCTTCTTCAGTGTTTGTTTTTCTTTTCTTGCTGTTGGATTGGTGGCTTGGGCCACCCACTTTCATCACTGTCTGCCCGGGTAGTTCCTCTCGGTCAACTGGGATCCAGTCACTTTCCTCGTACTGTAGGCCTGCTGGTGCGAAGTCCGAGTCAATCTCGATTATCGCTCCATCTTTCACCCTCTTTTCATCGAGTGCAAGGCTTACGCCATTTCTAAAGTTCAGGACCAACCGCCCGCTCGACATTTCCCTGCGAAAAGACAAGGAAAAGGATCAGGGGCTGTACTAAGAACAAGAACATTAAGAAAATGTTTATTAAAGACAGTTTTTTTTTATTATTCTTATATTTTTAAATTTAACAGGAATGAAGTGGGATAAGATCAGGGAGGAGATTTTGATATGGAAGAGAAAACGAGGAAAACTTTATTATCATGATTTTATTTATTTTAGCACATTTTTTTTTATTATTTTTGGGTTCGGACCCAGTCATAAGTAATTACTTCACCCGTGCTTCTAGGGATGAAAGATCCATTCCTTCGAAACATTAGGTAGCGTAATACTTTTTCAAGTATCGTCCGTTGATCAGAAGCATATGTCGTTCTCCCTGGCAATTCACTAACTGGTAGGAACCTCCTGAGTATACTGCTTCAACCACGAACGGTCCTTCCCAAGTGGGTTCAAATTTTCCTCCTATCTTGCGGTGTGCAAGAATAGGTCTCTTGAGAACGAGAACTAAGTCACCAACTTCGAAGGTTCTCGGGCGGACTCGATCCGTCATGGGCTTGAACCATCTTAGCTTGGTATAATTCTAAATTCCGTCGCGCCGCAAGTCTTTTCCCTTCCAGTGCTTTCTAATTCTTCTAGTCGTAATTTGGCATTCTCTTCCGTCGTGATTTTGTATGCAATCGCAATTCCGAGTGAAGGAAGCTGGACCTCTAAGGGTAACACTGCCTCGGACCCATACACCAGAGCGTATGGTTTAGCTTGAGTAGGGGTTCTGAAGGTTGTCCGGTAGGCCCATAAGGCTTCTAATAACTTCTCGTGCCAATTTCTCTTATTATCGTTCAAAGTTTTCTTTAAGATTTGAACGAGGGTTTTATTAAAAGCCTCAGCAAGGTCGTTTGCTCTTGGGTGGTAAATTGTTGAATATCGCCCGTCGATTCCGTGTCTCCTGACAAAATTGTTGATTTGTGTGCTTCTGAATGCTGACCCATTATCTGAGATGATCTCGCGCGGCACTCCGAAACGGTAGACAACTTGGTTCTTGAAAACCGTAGCACGTGGTGTGCTTTCACTTCTCTAAGTGGAACTACCTCTTCCCACTGGAAAAGTAATCCGTAGCCGCAAGAATGAAGCGATGTCCTTTTGAAGATGGTGGTTCTATTGGACCCACTATATCCGTGCCCCAACATTCAAATGGCCACGACGCAATTGTCGGATGTAGCACATTTGGAGGTTGGTGTAGAACCACTCCGTGCACTTGGCATTGATGACAGCTCTTGGCGATTTTCATGCAGTCGGTCATCATCGAGGGCCAGTAGTACCCTAGTCTTTTAATTTTCATTTTCATCTTCGAAGCCGACTGGTGAGCGCTACAGAGTCCTGAATGCACCTCTTTAACAATTTCACGGGCCTTGGACCCGCTTAGGCATCTTAGCCACATTTGATCGAAAGACCTTCTGTATAACGTGTTATTTATTAATGCGTAAGACAGAGTTCTTTTCTTGATCTGATGGGCTATCGACTTATCGTCTGGTAGTTTTCTTGTTGGTAGGTAGTCTATTAACGGCTGTCGCCAATCTTCTGTGTTTTCTGTCACTGTTGCAACTGATTCTTCTTCTTTTTCTGATTTGTGTATTGTATCTATGTCAAGCTGTGACAGGACCTGACGTCCGTGAACTGACACTTCCACTGACTCATCTTGCAAACAGGCAAACTCTTTTGCGAGGCGAGCTAACGCATCTGTTAAAACATTTTCTTTTCTGGGAATTTTGTAGATCGTCACATTCGGAATCTGTTCCAACAACTGTATGGCATACTGGAAGTATTGCTCGAGTCTTGGCTTTAAAATTCTGTACTCGTCCGGCGATCTGTTGGATGATTAACTGCGAATCCCCGTAGATGTTGATGTCCGTTATCCCCATTTGAATAGTTAATTCCAGTCCTGTTATGAGGGCTTCGTATTCTGCTTCGTTGTTTGTACACGGTTCTGTCAAGTGGTAGGAGTATCTTATCATCCCCCGCTCTAGTGTTATAAAGATTAATCCGTTCCCTGCCTTACCGGGCACTATCACTTGCGATTCTTCTTCTTTGTGTGTTGAAGATGCTCCGTCGAATTATAATTCCCAACGTCGATCATCAGGGTCTTCTAGGCTCATTATTTGTTCATCTGGCAAATCGTCATTGAGGGGAGATTCTGCCGGCAAAGGGTGTGCAAGGAAGTCTGCTAAGACTTGTCCCTTTACGGCATGAAGAGGCACGAAAGTTATATCGAATTGCAATAAAATCATTGACCTTCTGGCAAGTCTGCCGGAAAGTGTTGGACGATTCATCAAGTATTACAATGGATTAAACTTCGAGATCAGGTTGACCTTATGAGAAAGCATGTAGTGCCTGAGCTTTTGAGAGCGAAGATCAGGGCCAAACAATGCTTTTCAATTGTGGGATACCTTATTTCCGTTGGAAGTAAACGACGACTTAAATAGTAAAGAGCATTTTCTTTACCCTCATCATTGACCTGGGCTAACAGGGCTCCAAGAGAGTCGTCTAAAGCCGCGGTATAAAGTATCAGCGGTCTACTCGAGACTCGGGGCTGCTAAGACGGGAGGTGTCATTAAATATTGTTTAATGTCCTCGAAGGCCTTCTGGCATTTCTCTTCCCAAATAAATTTGGCGTCCTTTTTAACTAGTGCCGAGAAAGGCTGACACCTACCTGACAAGTTCGAGATAAAGCGTCGAAGATATGCCAACTTCCCTTGAAAAGATCGTAGTTGTTTTAAGATTTTGGGAGGCGGCATTACTAAGATAGCTTTAATCTTTTCCGGGTCGATTTCAATTCCACGATGTCGGACAATGAATCCTAAGAATTTCCCGAAGGTGACGCCGAAGGCGCATTTTAAGGGATTCATCTTAAGGTTAAATTGTCTTAATCGTTCGAAAACAATTCTCAAATCATACAGTGGTTTTCCTTTACTTTGCTTTTGATGACCACATCGTCCACGTAGCATTCGACTTGATTGTGGATGAGATCATCAAAAATTCTTGTCATTGCTCTCCGGTATGTTGCTCCTGCGTTCTTCGGTCCGAATGACATTATCGTGTAGCAATATACTCCGATCGGCGTTCGAATGCCGTAAGCTTTTCATCTTCCGGAGCCATTTTTATCTGGTTGTATCCCGAAGATCCATCCATGAATGAGAATATTTCATGTGTCGAAGCGATGTCGATCATTAATTCGGGATCGGTAGAGGGAATTCATCTTTCGGACATGCCTTGTTTAAATCTCTCGAAATCCACACAAATTCCGATCCGACCATTCTCCTTTCTGACTGGTACTACATTGGCTAACCAAGTCGGGTATTGTTCTTCACGGACAAATTTAGCGTCTATTAGCTTTTTAACTTCAGCTATGACTTGTTGTTCAATTTCTAGACGCATTCGTCTGGGACCTTGTCTGACTGGGACGTAGTAGGATCCACCCCTAGCTTATGGATCGCGACCTCCGGAGATAAACTCGGCATCTCATCGTAGTTCCAAGCAAAACGATCTTTAAATTCCATTAATAACTTGATTATTTCTTCGGAGTCTTCTTTATTGAGCTAGGAGCTAACAAAGGTAGGTCTGGGCTCCTCGCTAGTACCAAAGTTAACTTCCGTTAACTCATCTATTGTAGATTTAATTTCTTCTTCGAATTCTGGTGGAGCGTCTCCAATTTGTAAATCTTCAAGTTCTTCTGTAGATTCCATGCAGCTTTTATTAGACTCGCAAGTGACAACCAAGCAAAATTTAATATCGTCAACTGATCCTACTGTGCCGAATCCGAGACCATGCTTTGAATTGGGTGGGCGACCGGAGTTATTCCATAATTTTTCAAAATGTTGTGATTGAACTTTTGTCCATTGTCGATGTAAGAAACCACGCTGAATTAAATTTTGAACACAGGGAGAGTACCACTCAAAAGGTAATTCCATTAATTCTGATGAAGTGACATCATTAAATTGTACATTATTTTTAGTTTTGGAGGAAGGATCACCACGGTAGAATTTGATTGACTTTGCACCGCTGCTACATACCTCTTTGACTACCATACCCTCGATCTTATTAGAATGAATCGGGGTCAGGGTCATAGTATGTACATAGTGGTTAATCTTCTCGTACATTGATTTGTATTCTTCGTTCTTCTCATCTTCGAGAGAGATTTTGAATTGCGGCTTCTTCCGACTTATTGTCGTTGCTTCTTGTTTGATCTCTTTTTCTTCTTCGAACTCGTCTTTCCAATCAAAATTGATGATCGGTTTCATCTGTCCAACTGTCCTAATGTCTATACCACGACCTCGTCCCCGGCCTCGACCTCGGATGCGAGTTGTGGAGAAACCTTCACCATCTCACCGTAAGGGAGTGGTGAGTGACTGTTGGACTAGAACTTCAAGTTCTTCATTGTCCCGAAGTTCTTTTGCTTTATTCGTTATGGTATCTCTGGAGAAGATTGTTTTCTTCGGAGGTGTATAATAAGCTGCATCTTCATGGATTCCAATTTCATGTACGGAGAATGGTTGTAAGTCACCTTTGATGCATTGTTCCCCTCCATCGTAGTATTTGATGCACTGATGTAGAGATGATGGTACCATCCTGTTTTCATGTATCCATGGTCGATCCAGTAGAGCGTTGAACGACGTTTTTGAATCAATTATGTGAAATTTTGCGGTCGTCTTTGCTAAGTCACCGATCTTCATTAGTAACGTTATTGATCCGAGGGCTCTTTCTCCTTTCTAGTTGAATCCTCTTAATAACATTTTGTCGGCTTTGAGCTCACGAGCATCAATTTTCAAATATGCTAGTGTTCGAATACTCATTATATTGACTGATGCTCCTGGATCCACCAATACTCTGGAGAGTGTAAACTTCCCGATTAGTAATCGAAATGTACAACGGTCGGTTGTGGTCTCGTCGTCCCAAGTAGAAGGTCATTGTCCGTGAAGGTGACACCGCGTTGTTCCTTTAACGAGCAAACCTCATCTAAGGAATCTCCGGCCATTTGAGCCAAGCAAATTTCTGGATCAAGTAAGGCCTTGATCAGAGCTTCTCTCATCTCCTTTGATAAGATGAGGGCGTCATAGATGCTCAGTTTGGCCGGTAGTTTCCTAAGATGGGCTAGCACATTGTAGTCCACTTTATTTTCATGTGTCTCGGTTTCTTCCTGAATGGGTATTTCTTCTGTCGAGGTTGATTCTTCTTGAACAACCACCTGCTTTCCTTTGTCCTTTGGACCCATTCTCGGAGGTAGAACTCTTCCACTTCTTAAGTTAACTTCTGTAATTTCTTCTGACTCTAGTGTTGGGCTTGCTGGTGTTTCTTCTTGAATCGGAATGACAGGTTCTTCCGGATTAGCTTCAGAGTCTGAAGGCTCTTATTCTATTGTGACTGGAGCTCCTCGAAACTCGCAAATAGATTCGTTGCTTGTTGAACTCTCGTAGCCTCCTTGATGGATGTCTTCTTCGTCGAGATTGTGTATGATTTGAGAATTGTCATTGGTATCAAAATCGATGTCCGGATTGTCGCTAGTTATGTAATCGTTAGAAAAAGTCAAAACGTAGTCAACGCCATCACCCTTATCATTATAAGATCCCACCGAAGTGAGCAGATAATCATACAGATTCAGAGGTTCGAGGGATTTCTCCCCCGAATCTGAAACAACTATCCTAGGATAAGCAGCCCCTAGCCTAGCCTTAGGAGCCTCGGTCTTCTCTTCTTCATCAATTTTCTTCTTCTCTTCAATCGTCTCCTGATGAGGTGGTTCTTCTATTGCAAGTGATAGTGCTGACTTGACAGGTTTCGAACTCTGAATTGAAGCTCGCACCGAAGTGGTTTGGATGCTGTCTAAAATCTTCTTCGAAGACTTTGTCCAAGCGGTAGTCCATCCATCATCAGTCGCATAGGGATCTATCGGAACAATGAGATCAGTCAAGACAACATGACGGAACCTCCTTTCTGGGGTTCCTTCATGTACTCCTTCGAGATCGTTATATTCCCCTTCCGAAGGTTGTCGTTGAGCCAACTTTTGAAGGTAATACAATCTTCTATCTTGTGCCCAAGCATCCGGTGGTAAGGGCAAAAGTTGGGATCACCTTTCTTGTTGACTTCTTCTGGTCTCTTAGGCTCGCAGCGGTTGAAATCTCGAGTATTCATCGATCGCGGAACATTTTTGGTTCTCGCCTCATTCTTGAACGGGTACTCCCTGCTCAGAAGCTCCCTTAATGTACGTTGCGGACGAGACAGTTGTTCATACTGTTGAGATGACTGATAGCTGGGTCGGGGTTGTTGATAATTCTATTGAGGTTGTTGCGGCCGTTCTGACGATATTTGTATCGGTTGCTTGCCTTTGTCGACTGCTGCAACAATCCCGGATTTCTTTTCAAAAGTCTTCACAAGCTTTTGCTTATCTGTCTTATCGACGAAACTTAATTGCTTCGCCTCCTCTTGCAAGCTTTCGGCCTTGCTCAACAACTTCTCAAAAGTCTTAATAGTAAATCCCTTGAGGAGAAGTGCTATCGGGCCGTGAATGCTCTTAAGTAAGATGCCGACCGCTTGTTGTTCTTGTAGTTGTGGCTCACACTTCATACTTAGGTTCCTCCATCGAAATATGTAATCCACCAAAGTTTCGTTCGGCTTCTGCTTCTCTACCACTAAATCACCTATGGTGATGTGGTGCTGAGCTCCGAAAAATCGCTTGATGAAGAGGTTCTCTAGTTCTGAGAATGTCTTCACCGAACCATTCGGTAATTCTGCATACCAATCAAAGGCGATCCCTGACAGGATGCTGACAAATTGTTGGAAGAGTAATGCATCACTTCCGCCAGCATTGCAAGAACTGGCACCAAAGTGTGCAACATGCTGTCGAGGGTTCTTGGTTCCATCAAAGGTCTTCGACAGAGGTGGTACGAAGCCTTTTGGGTATTGGACAGCGTCGAATTCTTCAGGGTAAGGTCTACCCGTCCGAATGGATGTCCCGCTCTTTGATTGTGCTAAGGCTTCTCGCACCTGCTGTTCCACCAAGCTTTTGATATCCTTTTCTGGAATCATGCTTTGTGTCGCATCCTTCTTTAACTGATCATCCCCGTTGATGGACGTAATCTCCTTTCCTCTGTCTACAATGTGAATCACCTCTGGGGGTGTCTCTCTTTGGGGTTGCACTTGACTCTGGAGAGTGGCTATGGCTACAGCCATCTCTTCCATCCTCTTTGCCATTTGGGCGATCGTGTCATCTTTCTCTTGAAGCTGCCTCCTCATTACTTTCGGCTCCTCTCTTTCTGTGGCTGTAGGAGCACCTTGTGAAGCTGACGAGCTCGTGTTTCGACCATGTTAATTTCTGCATGCTCATTATCCATGAATTCAGACGAATCAATCTCATCTCCGAATTTCTCTTCCCTTTCCTTGGCTAATCGTCGAATATCAATCCTTAACTTTTCCAAAGAATCCTCTAGCGGTCCTTTCTGCGCATCCTTGCAGTTGTCGTGTGACAGTTGTCGGGTTCCCTTCTCATGAGTCCCCTTTACTACAGTAGCGCTTTCTTCGGATTCAAGTCTCCTGACGAGACTTTCCTTCTCGAGCTGTTGTTTCAATCTTAATTGTCCATTAGTGGGACGCCACACCATCCTTCTAGCAACGAGAAGGTCTAGGACCGGATGGTCCGTCACCCAAATGCCTGGAAGGTGGTATCCTCCCTAATCTGTAACCCTGAAACAATGACAGGCGGACTAGCCTTCATCCTTTTATTTGGCTTTTCTGTAACGATGGCAGGTTCAACTCGTGGCCCAAGATGGGAATTGACTGGCACCCGCCCTATCCTTCTTAGAATCTCCGATACAGGGCACTTCTCTTTCTTTGCTAACTTCTCAATCACAGTCTGTAGTCGGGCAAATGGTGTAATCCTAGCCCTTTTCTTTCTGCTGTCGCTGTAGTATGCGGGTCGAGGTAATGTAGAAACAATCCTACAGACATTTTCCTCGTCAGCTGCGGCGAAAATGGGATGGAATCTACTTCCTTCCAAAAGGGGTGTATCTTCAGGCAATGATATGTATTCAGGTAGTGGTGTGTACTCGTGGATTTCGGGATTTCCTCCGGAAAGCAACTTCGTAGCTACGGCCTTCATGGCAATCTTCCCCGCTTCGTTCCTTCTTTGGGTCCGTATTAGTGATGGAATTCTTGAGCTGGACCCGATTTCAAAAACGAAGGTCTCACAGAAAGTCCGTACCCTCCACAAGAATGTGTTCACCATAGTTCCGGATTTCCTTCCCCTTTAATTTGCGTGAAGTCGGGGTAGGTGCGAGACAACTAGACCAGATGGGGGTAGCAAGAATGGTCCTCCTGCGGACGACGATGCTTCTCTCGACTGGAATCTTTTGCAGGGGCGGAAACTCTTGTGTTGACCTAAGGTTGAACTCGATCAACGGCTTCTCAGCTTCAGATACTTTGTTTGTCAATGCGAAAAGGGAAACGTCGGTGATCTTGACATTTGTGTTCTTGAATCCTTGTCCAAACCGGATGATCCCATTGTCGGGCAGCTCATCCTTGTAAACAGCGAAGTCCAGTCCATTGGTGAAGGAGAAAATCAGCTTTGGGGCTTCCATTTCTTAGGGCGATTCGATTGTCGATCCCAAGTTATGCTTCTTCTCATCAGGATGAAAAGAAAGGAATCGAAAAGAGTCCGAACACATTCTTGTTCATGTATTTATAAGAAGGAATTATTTGTTAAAAAAATCATTCATTAGAGGGTTTGTTTATTTAGAATGGAATGTTCAAAGGTGTAGAGAAAGTAATGAACCCGATTCAGAGTTGGAAAGGAAAAGAAAGTCTTATGCAAGACTTCTCGACTCGAAGGATTACTCCTAAACTAACACCTATTGGGGGTCCACCCCACCTCAGAAATGAGGTAAAAGGTTCTCTTAACCTCTCTGTTTAGGGGTGTCTAAACAGTGGCTTCTAAATCCGAGAGAATGTTGGCTATACTTGTTCAAGGAACAAATGAACATAGTATTCCAACGAAAAGAAGGGTAGTTTGATCTACAAGGGACATGGATACACTACCAATTGAAAGCAGAATTGTCTGATTAAAATGGAGAGAGGAATTGTCCCCAGCGGAGTCGCCAGAAGTTGTACGGCTTATTTTATAGGTTGTGTGTTTTATTTTAAAAAGGGGGTCGCCTACAGAAATTGTCGGCGAATTTTTTTAATATTTTAAATATATATATAGTTTAAAAGATAACATTTGATTTTTGAAAGTAATTTTAAGTTTAAAAGTTTTAAGATATGAAATCAAACTGATCTCACATCCCAAATAGTTTATATAAACGAGCACCGCACCACAAACCGTGTATCTATCCCGAAGAATAGACACACTGCTTGATGATGGGGCTCGATTAAATAAACTAGGAGATTTGTGACATCCTTTTGGTCTGCGAACCAATTTTATAAGCCGACAAATTCCCCTGCTTAATATGAAAGCATTAAACAGGGTTTATATTGCCTGGGTTCTTTAAAATTCCCTATAAGGGCAAGCCCCTATAGTTAATTACATCTTAAGTGACAGGAATCACCTAAGAAAACTCTCGATAATAATCAATAATTCTGCTCTCAAGAACTTCAAAGTTTAAGTTTTCAAAGGATTGAATTTTTGAATTTCAATAGGGAATGGTTCAAATTTGGAAGATTTTATTTTGGGATTTCAAAGGAAGAAAGGTAGGAGAAATTACGGATTCGAAGCGAACTTCGGTAATTTCCCGGCTATCCTATTGTTTAGCTTGAATTTAGGAAGATCCTAATTTCTATTTAATGTTTTGATCTTGCCAATTTTAATTAATTAGGACTTATATTTATATGATAGAATCACATAAATAGCCTCGAAGTTATGAGGGTTCATGTCGTATCAAACGACTACCTCGGAATCCTAAGACCTAGTTAGGGCTCAATATACATGACATGATCATACAAATGCCTAATGAAGAGTTGAGGATTTATGTTGCACTAGTGCAAACTACCTCGAGATCCTATGGCTTAGTTATTTAATTCTAAGAAGGTTTCTTCGAAGTAGACTCGGTGTTTTGCCGATGACGATGGTCGTGCTGCCCACCATGCTCCGAGCTCCTTGTTGTTGCAGAGGTTTAATTTTAGAAGTCATAAATCAGGAGATGAGAAAAGTGTTTTGGTTTAGAGAAAATCTTAATTTCCAAGTGCTTTTTATATTTTATTTAAAACAAATATTAAAGTTGATTATAACAACACCGGTTAAGATCCCACGGTTCCATCCTTCCGGCATCGTTATTTTTATCAGATTCACTTAGTCCAGATAAATTTGCAAAACTCAACTGAATGAGTTCCACACTTTCATTTAGACCGTGGGAAATCCCGTTAGCAACACGTAGGTTACATCATCCGAGGTATTCCCGATCATCCAACAGGACGTTTTAATTTAGTTGTAATTGTAGTTTTGTGTTCCGTTTGTGATTAAATTTTGAGTTGTTTTATATTTTGAAATGTTGTGGCGGTGAATTTTATCTTGCAATGACTTTTAATTTAGTTTTGGTTTCAGTTTTAGGGACTATCCTAAAGGTGTGGGTTTTCATGCAACAGTTGTTTATCATGCAAAAAAGTAAGTGCGATGCGATTAAATAAATTGCAATAAAATAAAATCGTACCTGAAGGGTCTTCCCGTCATCCCAAGCTTCACTTAAAACACAATTAGAATATTTAAGAAAGTTCCTAGGTAAAGCTAAGGGAAGGGTTATGGTTTTCTACCAAATTCCTAATCCTATAGCTAGTCATTTCCTATGACGTCTAGGTCCTTGTGTTTTGGTTTGAGGACGATTTTCTTCATCGAAAGAATAATTAAGTTCAGTTATTCTTATAAACATCCTATCACATTGAGAAAGTGTTTAAGAAGAATCTCAAACATCTTTTCAATATTGCTAGAATTGTTTTAAGTCCAAATGAATTTAATCATACAAATGAATTAATCGTCCAGGAATTCAAGTTTTGTTGTTATCTTACTCGATGAACTAGGACATTTGAATATCCTATAAGTGGAGTAACATTTCATTTAATGTTCTATTTAGGAGTTATGATAATAAAAGTTTTCGAAGGCAAGTTGGTGTTCCAATGATTTGTGATTTAGTTTAACTTCAGTTAAAGGGTTTAAATTTGGGATAGTGTTCAAGTTGTTTTATAATTAATTTCTTTATGTCTTAGGTGATGTTATTTAATTCAATTTAATTTAACTTTAATTTAATTTAATTTAGTTTAGTTTCAATTTTGATTCAATTTAACTTGATTTTAATTTTAACTTGATTCTATTATTTAATTTAATTTATTCAATTTAGTTTGATTTGATATGAACTTGATTTAATTTAATTTAATTTAATTTAATTTAATTTGATTTAATTTTAATTTAATTTAATTTAATTTAATTTAATATGTTTTAATTTAATTTAATTTAATTTAATTTAACATTTTTTTTAATTTAATTTAGTTTAATTTAATTTAATTTAATTTATTAATTTAATTTAATTTAATTTAATTTATTTATTTAATTTAATTTAATTTACTTAATTTGTTTGACTTAATTTAATTTAACCTTTAATTTAATTTAATTTTTAATTTTAATTTAATTGAAAATTTAAAAAGAGTTTAATAATTTAACTTTTTTTTTAATTTAATTTAATGATTAAGTCCTTTTAAATTTTAAAACTTAAATTTGAATTATCATTATAATTAAGAATTAAATATTATTGAGATGATTAATTTAGGGATTTTTAAATTAAAGAATAAATCTCTTCCTAATATTATCCCTATTTTAATAATTCCAATTTTATTATTCTTCCAAATTTAATCAATTATTTAATTAAGGTTTATTTCAATTATTTTAAATTGTTTAGTAGGTTTCTACCCTTTAATTATTTAAGTTTCAATCAACCAAATCAGATTAGGATCAAATATTTTACTTGTTAATTTTTTTATTAAACCTAAAGTTTTAATTAAGGATTAAAATTTTAATTACCATTTTGCCCTTCAAGCTTAATAATTTCATAACTCACTAAATTGAGCTTAAATGAACTTGAAATTTTTATGTGACTTCACACATATGCCAATAAAGACATGAGAGGAGAAAATATGATTTTTCTGTATTTAATTTATTTATGTAATTATTTTTGGTGGAAAATAGGGATTTCCAAGGAAAATTTAATAATATGACCAAGGGAAAGTTTCTGTCCTTAAGAAAATTATGACACATTCCTGATGACCAGAGGACCACTTGGACCAATTTTGGTGATTTTTTGAATTATATTATTTTTATTATAATTATTTTAAGTTTTGGAGTATTAATTAATTTAAAAAATAAAGTAAAGTTTAAAAAATGAATTTTATATTTTTTAAAAATCTCTCTGATATCAAGGAAATCAGAGAATCAATTTTTACAATTTTTTGATTTTTTCTTTGATTTATTAGAATTATTTTAGTGGAAATGCTAAAAAATACATTTTTTTATTTTAAAATTACCTTAGGGCTTTAAAATTTAATATCTCACCAAATAGACCTAAGAAAAATATAGGATTTGTTCCTAAGTGATTAAAATTCAAAATGTGACATTTTGGTGAATTTTATTATTTTTGTGATTTTTATTATTTTTTAATTATTAAAATATTAAAATAATATCAAAAAATCAACTTTTTTAGAAAATTAAAATTTTAATTTTCTTAAATTTCTCTGATATCAGAGAGGCTCCAAAACCAATTTGGTAAATTTTTGAAAGGTATTTTGAAAGTTATGAATTTTTAAAGTTTAAAATGGCTAAATGGTTGAATCAACCCATTTAGTAGGGCTAACCAAGTCCAATTGACTTCAAATTTTTATGGTGGGTTCCTCTGATCCTAAAGGTCAGTGGAGAATTGATTTCAAGTCAATTTGATGTATGGTTAGCTCTAATTAATTAAGGATCTATTTTGAGTGTTTAAGCCAATTAGGGTTATTTTAAATAAATTAATCCAAAAACTATTTTTCCTAGGGTCCTCTAGTCATAAGAGACATCACCAAATTTTCCTAGAATTTATTTTACAACATGCTAATTATTGTATTTAAAATACTCAAAACAGTAACATGAATTTGAAAAAACAATAACTTCTCATAGGGATGGCCTCTTACTTTGGAAAATTCAGGGAATGTTCCCAAATTCAGAGGCTTCAAAAGCCCTATGGTCTCATGCCATGGTGAATTTCCTATATGCATAGAGAATTAAAAAATGCAGAGGGAAATAAATCATTAAAAATAAAATACTTGATGAAATTAAATGATTTCTTTTCCACATTATTCTCCTCTCGTTCACCGAGCAAGATGGTATTTTTATTTTATTTTTCTGATTTTTCTACACAAAGTTATGGATTTTTGAAGTTTAGGGAATTAAATAAATAAGAAAATACCCTAATTTTCTATTTATCCACACGGCGCCGCGTCAACCTCGGCAGCTCCGAAAAGCTGCGTGGCGCCTTCTGATTCGACGCCGACATCCGACTCAGCGCTCCCGGGGCCCGCTGTATCGTTCCGTCTCCTCATCCGGCGCGATCTTGGCCGTCCGTCCGCGCGTGTATTAAATGAACGGCATCCGTTCATCGTCCCCAAGCATCCTCACCTGAGAGTCGTCCACACTAAATCCCTAATATCTCACTCAATACTTAACGGATTTTCGTGTTCTTGTGCTCTATGGATTCGTCTTGAAGAGACGAACACATCTATACGGTGATCATGCATTAAAATTAAAGCATTTGAAATAGAGAATCTCCAGAAGCTCGGGATGAAGAATTAGTCGATACCTTTGCTCGCAGAAGTGTGGCTTCAATCTGAGGGTTTTGTCACCTTCGATTGGATCCCAGCAAGCTCCAGATGAAGTCTCCTGGTCTGATGAATCGCCTAGGTATGATTTCGACCACAACCGATCACAAAGCTTGGAGGCTGGAGCAACTGGGTGGCCTGGAGAGGGGGCTTTTGCTGGTGGACTCCTTCTCTTGGTCTGGTGAAGGTGTAGGACCAATCAATTTGAGGATTGATCCACTGTGGAAAAGTATCCTGGTTTTGGGTGGAATTTTGGCTGAGAAATTAGGCTCTATTGGTGGGGATTAGGGCAAATTGTCACTGGGGATAAACTGCTTTAAGTATGGAGAATGTTCTGGAACAATTTTGGCAGGGTTTCAGTAAGGTCTGGTTCAGCACCTCTCATGGCCGAGAGGGGGTGGTGTTTAAATAAGAGAGGGTGGAGGGCCTCCCGTGGAGAGTTAGGGCTTGGGATCGACTGCTCTTGGCAAGAGAAGAACAGACTGCAATCGCCACCTGGGGATGGGGCAGCTCAACGAGTGAGAAATCCAAGTTTGGGCTCACATGTGAGCTCTCGGCCCGGTGGTTTCGGCGCCGTGGTGGCCGGCCGGCCGTGGTCAGGTCACCCTCAAGGTCAGGGAGGTCATGGCTGGGGCTTAGTGCAGTCAATTGGCCATGGACATGTGTAAAGGAGTTGAATTGAAATGGAATGGGGGAGGAGCTCATTTTGGGTCCAAATGGTTCAACCCACCTTTTGGGCTTGGTTCACCTCCCCATGGCTGATTTGGGCTGAGGGAGGATTAGATGGATCAGCCTAGGAAAGGGTGGAGAAGTCACCATCCATGAATATTTTGATTAATCATGGATTAAGGTGAAGCATTAAAAGGGTTAAAACCTTTTTAAGGGGCTTAAAAGAGGCTCCTCCTTTTTCCATTAATGGCTTGATCACATGTCAAACCTTCCATGGCTTCATGTGGCTTGTCCATGGCTTGCATGTCTTGTCTTTGGCTTGGGGAAAAGCTTGGTCAATTTCATGAAAATGGATTTTACAAATTTTTGGTAATTTGATGGGAATTTGTATGAAGCTTGATTTGGAATGGTTTAAGGATGGTTTTGAAACTTAGGGGTGATATCAATTAAAGGTATGATGAAAAAGAAATTGCCATGTGGGCTTGGAAATGGACTTTGGGCTTTTAAAATTTGGTAAAGGTGGGCTTTGAGGAAGGTTTAAGGGAGTGGGCTTTTAGGTTAGATAATGGGCTTTTGAATAGAAAAATTTGCAATGGGCCATGTAAAATAAATGTTGAGTTTTGTCTAAGGATGTGTCATGATTGATTTGAAACAAGTTTGGAGTGATTTGGGTTTGAATTGGGTTGGATTTGGGCTTCTTTGGTAAAGGGGTTAATGTAGGTCAAATTGGGCTAACTTGGGCCAATGTTAGGCTAGGGTTGAAATTGTTGTAAAATTAATGTTGGTAAATGTTTATGGGAGTGTTTCAAAGAGGTTTTGACTTTGGTTGGGTTTTGATTTTGGGGTTTGGGCTCATTTGGGTTAGGTTTGGGTTTAGGTCAAAATTGGGCCTTTTAGCTTTGGGTTGAATTTGAGTGGGGTTTGGGCCTATATTTTGGGCAAATCATGTTAGTGTTTTGTTTGTGGGGATGCTAAGGAAGGTTTAGAAAAGATTTGGGGTTAATTGGAGTTGAATTGGGTGAGTTTGGGTTAGGTTTGGGTCATGGGTCCAAATTGGGCTTTAAGGCCAAAAGTGAATTTGGATCCAAATGTAAATCAAATTGGACTTGTATTTGGTCTAGATTGGTGTTGGAAATGTTAAATTTAAGTTTGGAATTGAATTGGACCAAAATTTGAGTCAATTGGGTAGGTTTGGTTTGACATTGGGTTCACTTAGGGTTAAAATAGGTTAAATTGGGGGTTTTGACAAAAGTGGGGTAAATTGACAAAATTGGCCCATGGTGTAGTTGAACAAAATGAAATTGGGAATATTTGGGATTTTCTGGAATTTTCTGGGAAGTTTTTGAATTTTTTGGATTTTTGGGTCAAGGGGGGTATTTTGGGTATTTGGAGGGTATTGGGAGGTATTTTTGGAATTTTTTGTATTTTTGGCTATGGATGATCAATTTGAGTGATGTGGAAATGTTTGGGATTGGCTTTGAGGAATTTTGGGTGATTTAGGTGATTTTGCAAATTTTGGGTAGTTTCAAGGGTCTTGGGTAGGCTAGGCGGGTGTAGGGTCCCGGGGGTCAAAAATTAAAAATTTGGGAAATTGAAGATTGGGTGAATGTAAGTGAAATAAAATCATTTTGGTTGAGCCATGAAGCCATATCAAGCCCACATGAGCCATGAAGGGACCCATTTGAGGCATCCACCATGTTGTTCCTAACCCTCTTAGCCAAGGGCTTAGGGGTCAAGGACCATCCATGTGAATCACCTTCATGAGTCAGGAGATCAAGTTAGGTATGGGTGTGGTTTTAGGAGGTGTGTGCAAGTGTGGTGCATGAGTGTAGTGTGTGTGTAAGTCAGCCCTTCACTAGCACCAGGCCACCTGTGGCGATCCTAAGGCCAAAGAGTCCTATAGGAACTCATCCTTTAAACTTCCACATTTGATTTCAACCCTCTAGGTGATTAGGGGTCTATAGTCAAGTTTGGGGAGTTCGCAGGGAGTTAAGAAGTGGTTTGAAATTCTAGGTGGTGGGTCCCAATTCTAATCCTCTAGGATAGTCAAAGGAAAAGCCTAAGGCTAGATCCTAAGTACTAAAAAGAAGAAGAGATGACCTCATCAAAAATGAGGTCAACAAATGGACCCCCAATAGGTGTGGTGAGCTGACGGAGCACACCGCGCGTATTGGCGTTGACCAAAAAGATCAACAAAACCAACACAGATGTCCAAGTGACAAACTTAGGACGAAGTAGAAGAGTTTCCGCTGGGGAGTGTCAAGTATATCTCTGAGACTGGAGATTTCTGAACTCTCGCTGGGGAAAGGGAAAAGGAGGTGAATCCCAAATCACATGATCTGGGGGAATTTCAATTTAGATTTTATTTTGTTTTAGTTTAAGTTTTGATGTGTGAGCTTAGATTTTAGTTTTGAGTTTCAATTTAGATTGAAGTTTTGCCAAAATTAATTTGAAGGGATCTGAAGTGGAAGTGAAAATTGGAATTTTATGGTTTTAGATGTAACATCTTCAATCTCAAAAGAAAATTGAATTGATTGGATTGAATCATTACAATGAGGAGAGATCTCAGAGCAATGCGGTATTGGATGTAAAATCCTTAACCTCAAGAGTTTGATTTTGATGTACTTCATCGCAATATGGAAAGAATCCTAAAGCAATGCAGCTTCGGATGTAAAATCCTCAACCCCACGATTTTTGTTTTGATGTATTTCATTACGATAGGGAAAGAATCCTAAAGCAATGCAGTTTCGGATGTAAAATCCTCAACTCCAAAAGTTTGAATTTGATGTATTTCATTGCGATAGGGAAATGATCCTAAAGCAATGCAGTCTCGGATATAAAATCCTCAACTCCAAAAGTTTGATTTTGATGTATTTCATTGCGATAGGGAAATGATCCTAAAGCAATGTAGTCTCGGATGTAAAATCCTCAACTCCAAAAGTTTGATTTTTGATGTATTTCATTGCGATAGGGAAAGAATCCAAAAGCAATGCAGTTTCGGATGTAAAATCCTCAACTCCAAAAGTTTGAATTTGATGTATTTCATTGCGATAGGGAAATGATCCTAAAGCAATGCAGTCTCGGATGTAAAATCCTCAAATCCAAAAGTTTGATTTTGATGTATTTCATTGCGATAGGGAAATGATCCAAAAGCAATGCAGTCTCGGATGTAAAATCCTCAACCCCAAGAATTTGAATTTGATGTATTTCATTGCGATAGGGAAAGAATCCTAAAGCAATGTAGTCTCGGATGTAAAATCCTCAACCCAAAAGTTTGAATTTGATGTATTTCATTGCGATAAGGAAAGGATCCTAAAGCAATGCAGTCTCGGATGTAAAATCCTCAACCCAAAAGTCTGAATTTGATGTATTTCATTGTGATAGGGAAAGGATCCTAAAGCAATGCAGTCTCGGATGTAAAATCCTCAACCCAAAAGTTTGAATTTGATGTATTTCATTGCGATAGGGAAAGAATCCTAAAGCAATGCAGTCTCGGATGTAAAATCCTCAACCCAAAAGTTTGAATTTGATGTATTTCATTGCGATAGGGAATGAATCCTAAAGCAATGCAGTCTCGGATGTAAAATCCTCAACCCAAAAGTTTGAATTTGATGTATTTCATTGCGATAAGGAAATGATCTTAAAGCAATGTAGTCTCGGATGTACAATCCTTAACCCAAAAGTTTGAATTTGATGTATTTCATTGCGATAGGGAAAGGATCCTAAAGCAATGCACTCTCGGATACAAAATCCTCAACCCAAAAGTTTGAATTTGATGTATTTCATTGCGATAAGGAAATGATCCTAAAGCAATGCAGTCTCGGATGTAAAATCCTCAACCCAAAAGTTTGAATTTGATGTATTTCATTGCGATTGGGAAAGGATCCTAAAGCAAGTCTCGGATGTAAAATCCTCAACCCAAAAGTTTGAATTTGATTGATATTGGATTTGAAATTTGGAAAGATTGAATTTGAATTTGATTGAGATTTAATTTGAGATCTGGAAGGTTGAATTTGAATTTTGATTTAAATTTGATTTGAAATTTATGTTCATTTTGTTTGTCTTTAACGGTTCGAATTTATTTTATTTATTTAATGTCCATGTGAGTTTGGAGTTCGTCATTTTTGGATTTTTTACGGAAAGTTTTTTTTTATTCTCTTTTTTTATTTCTTTTCTGTTCTTTGTTCGAAGTTCATTTAACTTTAATGGCGTTTCCCAGTCAATTTGCACAAAAGAGGTGAAGGCCAAAAATGTGACATGGTCACTTTCATTCCAATCATGTCGAATATACATCATACAACTCGATCTGGAATACATCTCATACAATCCATGTAGACTCAAAACGGACTACGTATGATCTTTGTTGATCCATCTAAAAAGGCATCTGTCAGAAATCCATGTCTGAATAGTGAGGTACATGGTCAATAACATCACCTTCCAAGCCAACCTTGGCAAGGATGCCGTATGGATGTACGTTGGAGGTGTGATATTTTCCATGTAACTCACAGCTCGTAAGGCCGGAGGCTTTCTAGCTCCGGGTCTGGCTGGAAGTGGTAAGTTGCTTTCATGTCATCCATCCTTCTGAAAGTAACTGAGATCCGCTTCATTGGTACTCTCGGTATGCAATGTTTAGCGACGTCTGCTCCATTGCCCTTCAGTATCATGACGGAACCTACCGGTAATGGTAGCTTTACTGGCCCTCGGAACTCACCTGGGCCTGCTATTCGGAAGTCAGATCCGAAAATGATATTACACTCGTTCAGAAAAGAATCTGTGCAAAAAGGTCTGACAAAGTCATGGTGATCTATGTGCGGGGGTATGCAGTCACCCCTCTTGTAAATGTTAATGATGCAACTGTTGGGTATGCTGGCAGTACCCTCCATGTTATCATTCTTTTTACCATTCTTTTGATGACTAATGGCATTGGATCCACCTGGCCAAGACGAAGTATTCCCGGTGGGTTTCCCTTCCTGTCTTCTGCGAAGTTGTAGCAGCATCCACATTGTATGGTAATTCTACCTTTCCCTGGCATCCATCTCCGGGGTTCCGAGTAGGTATTTTCTCTTAGGCGGCCCGCTCGGCCCATTCTTTTCAAATCCCGGATGTAGTCCACGATTTGTTGTTGTTCGTATTCTGAGAACACGTCTGTATGTAGCTCAAGGCCTTCTAGTATATTGATCCTTCTGCCTCTGATTCTCTCAAAGTATTCAAAAGTTTTCTTTTCGACATTCTGCATTCTTTCCAGCTCGTATTCTGGAATAATCTACAAATGGCGGGGCCTGGTGACGTATTGTGGGATATACGGCTCAATCCCTTCACGTTCTCTTGCATACCTCGGTTCCTCGGGGATATGTCCGTCGGGACATCCTCCGGGGTTGATTCTGCAACAAGGCTATGCATTACTAGTGGCTTTATCTGGTGGCGTTGTAGCCTTCTTTCTTCTGATTCTCTTGAGATTTCCCTGGTCTCTTTTGTTGTCCTAGGAGCTGGCCTCCTTTCTTCAGGTTCCTGGTGAACCGGTGTCCTTGAAATGTATGTACTGGCAGCAGCAACAGCCTCGTCGCGCTGGTCCGCGGTTTATTTAGTTAACATCTTGCGTATACGGCGATTTTTATTTCTTCGTTGGGTTGCTGTGAGAGTAGCTCTTCATACTTCCTGAGTCTCTGTGGGCGCGACGCTAACAAGCCTGCCCTCTGCTGTAGCGACTCCAGACTTGATTTTCTTATCTTCTTCAGTGTTTGTTTTTCTTTTCTTGCTGTTGGATTGGTGGCTTGGACCACCCACTTTCATCACTGTCTGCCCGGGTAGTTCCTCTCGGTCAACTGGGATCCAGTCACTTTCCTCGTACTGTAGGCCTTCTAGTGCAAAGTCCGAGTCAATCTCGATTATCGCTCCATCTTTCACCCTCTTTTCATCGAGTTGAAGGCTTACGCCAATTCTAAAGTTCAGGACCAACCGCCCGTTCGACATTTCCCTGCGAAAAGACAAGGAAAAGGATCGAGGGCCGTACTAAGAACAAGAACATTAAGAAAATGTTTATTAAAGACAGTTTTTTTTTATTATTATTCTTATATTTTTAAATTTAACAGATCTTAAAGGAAAATATCTATGGTTCTTTGCTGCCCCTATCATGGCTTGTTCTGCACTTGAAGCTGAAATTATTGCTGTCTTTTGGGGTTTAAAGATCGTCGAAAACTCGAAGTTAAAATTTCTTCATTTTGAATTTGATTCCATGCTTTTGTTACTGATTTTTACACGTAAATCAGCAATACCTTGGTTCCTTCATATTTGGATAAAAAAGATCAAGGCTATCACTAATTCAATGCACATTATTTGGTCTCACATTTATAGAGAAGGAAATCGACTTCGCAAATCGGCTTGCATCTACCGCCTCTACTTCCTTTAATGTAATTTGTAGTTCGATATTTCTTGCTTTCCTTTATTTAGTTCTCTTGTACATGGGGACTTAATGAAGATTCCTCATGTTAGATGTACCAACTCTTCATCTTAATATAATATTATTATTGGTGCAAAAAAAAAAAATTTAACAAGAATGAAGTGGGATAAGATCAGGGAAGAGATTTTGATATGGAAGAGAAAATGAGGAAAACTTTATTATCATGATTTTATTTATTTTAGCACATTTTTTTTATTATTTTTGGGTTCGGACCCAGTCATAAGTAATTACTTCACCCATGCTTCTAGGGATGAAAGATCCATTCCTTCGAAACATCAGGTAGCGTAATACTTTTTCAAGTATAGTCCGTTGATCGGAAGCATATGTCGTTCTCCCTGGCAATTCACTAACTAGTAGGAACCTCCTGAGTATACTGCTTCAACCACGAATAGTCCTTCCCAAGTGGGTTCAAATTTTCCTCCTATCTTGCGGTGTGCAAGAATAGGTCTCTTGAGAACGAGAACTAAGTCACCAAGTTTGAAGGTTCTTGGGCGGACCAGTCTGTCATGGGCTTGAACCATCTTAGCTTGGTATAATTCTAAATTCTGCTGCGCTGCAAGTCTTTTGCCTTCCAGGCTTTCTAATTCTTCTAGTCGTAATTTGGCATTCTTTTCTGTCGTGATTTTGTTTGCAACTGCAATTCTGAGTGAAGGAAGCTGGACCTCTAAGGGTAACACTGCCTCGGACCCATACACCAGAGCGTAAGGTGTAGCTTGAGTAGGGGTTCTGAAGGTTGTCCGGTAGGCCCATAAGGCTTCTAATAACTTCTCGTACCAATTTCTCTTATTATCGTCCAAAGTTTTCTTTAAGATTTGAACGAGGGTTTTATTAAAAGCCTCAGCCAGGCCGTTTGCTCTTGGGTAGTAAATTGTTGAATATCGCCAGTCGATTCCGTGTCTCCTGACAAAATTGTTGATTTGTGTGCTTCTGAATGCTGACCCATTATCCGAGATGATCTCGCGCGGCACTCCGAAACGAGTAGAAAACTTGGTTCTTGAAAAACTGTAGCACGTGGTGTGCTTTCACTTCTCTAAGTGGAACTACCTCTGCCCACTTGGAAAAGTAATCTGTAGCCACAAGAATGAAGCGATGTCCCTTTGAAGATGGTGGTTCTATTGGACCCACTATATCTGTGCCCCAACGTTCAAATGGCCACGACGCAATTGTCGGATGTTGCACATTTGGAGGTTTGTGTAGAACCACTCCGTGCACTTGGCATTGATGACAGCTCTTGGCGATTTTCATGCCGTCGGTCATCATCGAGGGCCAGTAGTACCCTAGTCTTTTAATTTTCATTTTCATCTTCGGACCCGACTGGTGAGCGCCACAGAGTCCTGAAGGCATCGTAGCCATATAAGGTAAATTGCAATAAAATAAAAGCTTACCTGGAGGGTCTTCCCGTCATCCCAAGCTGCACTTAAAACATAATTAGAATATTTAAGCAAGTTCCTAGGTAAAGCTAAGGAAAGGGTTATGGTTTTCTACCAAATTCCTAATCCTATAGCTAGTCATTTCCTATGACGTCTAGTGTCCTCGTGTTTTGGTTCGAGGACGATTTTCTTCATCAAAGAATAATTAAGTTCAGTTGTTCTTATAAACATCCTATCACATTGAGAAAGTGTTTAAGAAGAATCTCAAACATCTTTTCAATATTGCTAGAAATATTTTAAGTCCAAATGAATTTAATCATACAAATGAATTAATCGTCCGGGAATTCAAGTTTTGTTGTTATCTTACTCAGTGAACTAGGACATTTGAATATCCTATAAGTGGAGTAACATTTCATTTAATGTTCTATTTAGGAGTTAAGATAATAAAAGTTTTCGAGGGCAAATTGGTGTTCCAATGATTTGTGATTTAGTTTAACTTCAGTTAAAGGGTTTAAATTTGAAATAGTGTTCAAGTTGTTTTATATTTAATTTCTTTATGTCTTAGGTGATGTTATTTAATTCAATTTAATTTAACTTTAATTTAATTTAATTTAGTTTAGTTTCAATTTTGATTCAATTTAACTTGATTTTAATTTTAACTTGATTCTATTATTTAATTTAATTTAATTCAATTTAGTTTGATTTGATATGAACTTTATTTAATTTAATTTAATTTATTTATTTAATTTAATTTAATTTGATTTAATTTTAATTTAATTTAATTTAATTTAATTTAATTTAATTTAATTTAATATGTTTTAATTTAATTTAATTTAATTTAATTTAACATTTTTTTAATTTAATTTAGTTTAATTTAATTTAATTTAATTTAATTTATTAATTTAATTTAATGTAATTTAATTTATTTATTTATTTTAATTTAATTTACTTAATTTGTTTGATTTAATTTAATTTAACCTTTAATTTAATTTTATTTTTAATTTTAATTTAATTGAAAATTTAAAAAGAGTTTAATAATTTAACTTTTTTTTTAATTTAATTTAATGATTAAGTCCTTTAACATTTTAAAACTTAAATTTGAATTATCATTTTAATTAAGAATTAAATATTATTGAGATGATTAATATAGGGATTTTTAAATTAAAGAATAAATCTCTTCCTAATAATATCCCTATTTTAATTATTCCAATTTTATTATTCTTCCAAATTTAATCAATTATTTAATTAAGGTTTAATTCAATTATTTTAAATTGTTTAGTAGGTTTCTACCCTTTAATTATTTAAGTTTCAATCAACCAAATCAGATTAGGATCAAATATTTTACTTGTTAATTTTTTTATTAAACCTAAAGTTTTAATTAAGGATTAAAATTTTAATTACCATTTTGCCCTTCAAGCTTAATAATTTCATAACTCACTAAATTGAGCTTAAATGAACTTGAAATTTTTATGTGACTTCACTCATATGCCAATAAAGACATGAGAGGAGAAAATGTGATTTTTCTGTATTTAATTTATTTATGTAATTATTTTTTGTGGAAAATTGGAATTTCCAAGGAAAATTTAATAATATGACCAAGGGAAAGTTTCTGTTCTTAAGAAAATTATGGGACATTCCTGATGACCAGAGGACCACGTGGACCAATTTTGGTGATTTTTTGAATTATATTATTTTTATTATAATTATTTTAAGTTTTGGAGTATTAATTAATTTAAAAAATAAAGTAAAGGTTGAAAAATGAATTTTATATTTTTCAAAAATCTCTCTGATATCAAGGAAATTAGAAAATTAAATTTTACAATTTTTTGATTTTTCTTTGATTTATTAGAATTATTTTAGTGGAAATGCTAAAAAATACATTTTTTTTAATTTTAAATTACCTTAGGGCTTCAAAATTTAATATCTCACCAAATAGACCTAAGGAAAATATAGGATTTGTTCCTAAGTGATTAAAATTCAAAATGTGACATTTTTGTGAATTTTATTATTTTTGTGTTTTTTATTATTTTTTAATTATTAAAATATTAAAATAATATCAAAAAATCAACTTTTTTAGAAAATTAAAATTTTAATTTTCTTAAATTCCCCTGAAATCAGAGAGGCTATAAAACCAATTTGGTGAATTTTTGAAAGGTATTTTGAAATTTAGGAATTTTTAAAGTTTAAAATGGCTAAATGGCTTAATCAACCCATTTAGTAGGGCTAACCAAGTCCAATTGACTTCAAATTTTTATGGTGGGTTCCTCTGATCCTAGAGGTCAGTGGAGAATTGATTTCAAGTCAATTTTATATATGGTTAGCTCTAATTAATTAAGGATCTATTTTGAGTGTTTAAGCCAATTAGGGTTATTTTAAATAAATTAATCCAAAAACTATTTTTCCTAAGGTCCTCTGGTCATAAGAGATATCACCAAATTTTCCTAGAATTTATTTTACAACATGCTAATTATTGTATTTAAAATACTCAAAACAGTAACATGAATTTGAAAAATCAATAACTTCTCATAGGGATGGCCTCTGACTTTGGAAAATTCAGGGAATGTTCCCAAATTCAGAGGCTTCAAAAGCCCTATGGTCTCATGCCATGGTGAATTTCCTATATGCATAGAGAATTAAAACAATGCAGAGGGGAAATAAATCATTAAAAATAAAATACTTCATGAAATTAAATGATTTCTTTTCCACATTATTCTCATCTGTTCACTGAGCAAGATGGTATTTTTATTTTATTTTTCTTATTTTTCTACAAAAAGTTATGGATTTTTGAAGTTTAGGGAATTAAATAAATAAGAAAATACCCTAATTTTCTATTTATCCACGCGGCGCCGCGTCAACCTCGGCAGCTCCGAAAGGCCGCGTGGCGCCTTCTGATTTGACGCCGCCATCCGACTCAGCGCTCCCGGGGCCCGCTGTATCTTTCCGTCTCCTCATCCGGCGCGATCCTGTCCGTCCGTCTGCGCGTGTATTAAATGAATGACATCCGTTCATCGTCCCCAAGCGTCCTCACCCGAGAGCCGTCCACACTAAATCCCTAATATCTCACTCAATACTTAACGGATTTTCGTATTCTTGTGCTCTATGGATTCGTCTTGAAGAGACGAACACATCTATATGGTGATCATGCATTGAAATTAAAGCATTTGAAATAGAGAATCTCCAGAAGCTCGGGATGATGAATTAGCTCATACCTTTGCTCAGAGAAGTGTGGCTTCAATCTGAGGGTTGTGCCACCTTCGATTGGATCCCGCGAAGCTCCGGATGAAGTCTCTTGGTCCGATGAATCGCCTAGGTATGATTTCGACCACGCCCGATCACAAAGCTTGGAGGCTGGAGCAACCGGGTGGCTCCGGAGAGGGGGCTTTGCTGGTGGACTCCTTCCCTCGTCCGGTGAAGGTGTAGGACCAATCAATTTGAGGATTGATCCACTATGGAGAAGTGTCCCGGTTTTGGGTGGAATTTTGGCCGAGAAATCGGGCTCCGTTGGTGGGGATTAGGGCAAATTGTCACTCGGAATCAACTCGCTCTAAGTATGTAGAGTGTTCCGGAACAATTTTGGCGGGGTTTCAGTAAGGTCCGGTTCAAGCACCTCTCATGGCCGAGAGGGGGTGGTGTTTAAATAAGAGAGGGTGGAGGGCCTCCCGGGAGAGTTAGGGCTTGGGATCGACTCGCTCTTGGCAAGAGAAGAACAGCTGCAATGGCCACTGGGGATGTGGCAGCTCAGCAGGTGAGAATTCCAAGTTTGGGCTCACATGTGAGCTCTCGGCCTGGTGGTTTCCGGCGGCTGTGGTGGCTTGCTGGACAGGGTCAGGTCACCCTTAAGTCCAGGGAGGTCAGGGCTGGGGCTTAGTGTAGTCAATTGGCCATGGTCATGTGTAAAGGAGTTGAATTGAAATGGAATGGGGGAGGAGCTCATTTTGGGTCCAAATGGGTCAACCCACCTTTTGGGCTTGGTTCACCTCCCCATGGCTGATTTGGGCTGAGGGAGGATCGGATGGATCGGCTAGGAAAGGGTGGAGAAGTCACCATCCATGAATATTTTGATTAATCATGGATTAAGGTGAAGCATTAAAAGGGTTAAAACCTTTTAAGGGGGCTTAAAAGAGGCTCCTCCTTTTGCCATTAATGGCTTGATCACATGTCAAACCTTCCATGGCTTCATGTGGCTTGTCCATGGCTTGCATGGCTTGTCTTTGGCTTGGGGAAAAGGTTGGTCAATTTCATGAAAATGGATTTTAGAAATTTTTGGTATTTTGAAGGGAATTTGTATGAAGCTTGATTTGGAATGGTTTAATGATGGTTTTGAAACTTAGGGGTGATATAAATTAAAGGTATGATGAAAAAAAATTGCCATGTGGGCTTGGAAATGGACTTTGGGCTTTTAAAATTTGGTAAAGGTGGGCTTTTAGGAAGGTTTAAGGGAGTGGGCTTTTAGGTTAGATAATGGGCTTTTAAATAGAAAAATTTGCAATGGGCCATGCCAAATAAATGTTGAGTTTTGTCTAAGGATGTGTCATGATTGATTTGAAACAAGTTTGGAGTGATTTGGGTTTGAATTGGGTTGGATTTGGGCTTCTTTGGTAAAGGGGTTAATGTAGGTCAAATTGGGCTAACTTGGGCCAATGTTGGGCTAGGGTTGAAATTGTTGTAAAATTAATGTTGGTAAATGTTTATGGGAGTGTTTCAAAGAGGTTTTGACTTTGGTTGGGTTTTGATTTTGGGGTTTGGGCTCATTTAGGTTAGGTTTGGGTTTAGGTCAAAATTGGGCCTTTTAGCTTTGGGTTGAATTTGAGTGGGGTTTGGGCCTAAATTTTGGACAAATCATGTTATTGTTTTGTTTGTGGGGATGCTAAGGAAGGTTTAGAAAAGATTTGGGGTTAATTGGAGTTGAATTGGGTGAGTTTGGGTTAGGTTTGGGTCATGGGTCCAAATTGGGCTTTAAGGCCAAAAGTGAATTTAGATCCAAATGTCAATCAAATTGGATTTGGATTTGGTCTAGATTGGTGTTGGAAATGTTGAATTGAAGTTTGGAATTGAATTGGACCAGAATTTGGGTCAATTGGGTAGGTTTGGTTTGACATTGGGTTCACTTAGGGTTAAAATGGGTCAAAATGAGGGTTTTGACAAAACTGGGATAAATTGACAAAATTGGCCCATGGTGTAGTTGAACAAAATGAAATTGGGAATATTTGGAATTTCCTCGAATTTTCTAGGAATTTTTTGAATTTTTTGGATTTTTGGTTCAAGGGGGGCATTTTGGGTATTTGGAGGGTATTGGGAGGTATTTTTGGAATTTTTGGTATTTTTGTCTATGGATGATAAATTTGAGTGATGTGGAAATGTTTGGGATTGACTTTGAGGAATTTTGGGTGATTTAGGTGATTTTGCAAATTTTGGGTAGTTTCAAGGGTCTTGGGTAGGCTAGGCATCCCGGGGGTCAAAAATTAAAAATTTGGGAAATTGAAGATTGGGTGAATGTAAGTGGAATGAAATCATTTTGGTTGAGCCATGAAGCCATATCAAGCCCACATGAGCCATGAAGGGACCCATTTGAGGCATCCACCATGTTGTTTCTAACCCTCTTAGCCAAGGGCTTAGGGTCGAGGACCATCCATGTGAATCACCTTCATGAGTCAGGAGATCAAGTTAGGTATGGGTGTGGTTTTAGGATGTGTGTGCAAGTGTGGTGCATGAGTGTAGTGTGTGTGTAAGTCAGCCCTTCACTGCGACCAGGCCACCCAGGGCAGTCCTAAGGCCAAAGAGTCCTATAGGAACTCATCCTTTAAACTTCCACATTTGATTTCAACCCTCTAGGCGATTAGGGGTCTATAGTCAAGTTTGTGGAGATTGCAGGGAGTTAAGAAGTGGTTTGAAATTCTAGGTGGTGGGTCCCAATTATAATCCTCTAGGATAGTCAAAGGAAAAGCCTAAGGCTAGATCCTAAGTACTAAAAAGAAGAAGAGATGACCTCATCAAAAATGAGGTCAACATCAACATTGGGCAAACTACCCAGTAAACCCATTAGGAAATTCATCAAACCAAGGAAATCCTAATTATAAAATCAAGGAACTACTATAAAAAATAATGAAACTCAACTTGGGCATATCACTATAACACTTAATAATAGAATTCCTGGAATATTTCCTATTAATGTGAAAATTAATCCTAAAGACCAAGGAAAAGAACAATTAAAAGCGATATAGTTATGAAGTGGAAAAGTGTTAGAAAAAAAGGTATAAAAAGAAACGAAAATTGAAAAAGAGAAAGTGGAAACTGAAAAAGAAAAGGATCAACAAGATCAAGATTTAGAATGTACACTAATACCTATGAAAATTACTATAGAAAAACCACCAGCACCATTTCCTCAGCGATTAAAGCAACATAAAAAGGATAAACAATTTTCTAAATTCATTGAAATCCTGAAGAAATTAACGGTAAATATTCCCTTTGTAGAAGCATTAGAACAAATGCCCAATTACGTGAAATTTATGAAAGATATTTTAAACAAGAAGAGAAAGTTCACAGACAATGAAACTGCTGCACTTAGCGAAGATTGTAGTGTAATTACTCAGAATAAGCTTTCTGAGAAATTAAAAGATCCTGGTAGTTTCACTATAACTTGTGCTATTGGAGAAACATTTTATGGAAAAGCTTTATGTGACTTGGAAGCAGCATTATTCTTATGCCTCTATCAATTTTTAAAAGATTAGAATTGGGAGAAGTCTCACCTACTTCTGTAACTCTTCAGTTAGCTGATCATTCAGTGACTTATCCTAAAGGAGTTATCAAAGATGTGTTAGTAAAAGTGGATAAATTTATCTTTCCTGTAGATTTATTGTTTTAGTAATGGAGGAAGATAAAGAAATACCTATAATTTTAGGGAGACCCTTCTTAGCTACTGGAAGAGCCGTGATTGATGTTCAAAAAAGAGAATTAACTATGAGGATAAATGATCAAGAAGTAACTTTCAACATTACAAAATCAATGGACTACCCTGCAATTGAAAAAGATGATGAATGTTTTCGAATGGAAATTCTTGAATATCTACGAATTAAACATTTTAAGGAATATTTTAAAAATAAATGAGAAATAGAAAATGCAAAATTATTTGAAGAAGCAGAAATGAAGAATTAGATTATATGCAAGAAAGATTTGAGATTCTAGATGTTACGAAAAATGCTGGAAAGAATATAGTTCCGTCGATTATAAAACTTCTTGAACTTGAGTTAAAAATTTCACCTACTCATTTGAAGTATGTATTTTTGGGAAATTCTTTAACTTTACAGGTTATTATATCTACAGAATTAGGCGAATTACAAGAGCAAAAACTTTAGACACATTAAAGAAGTATAAGAAAGCTTTTGGTTGGACCATTGTAGATATTAAAGGAATTAGTCTTTTAATCTGTATGCTCAGAATTATTTTTGATAATGAACATAAACCAAGAGTTGATCCCCTAAGGAGATTAAACTCGATTATGAAAGATGTAGTCAAGAAAGAAATATTAAAATTGTTAGACAATGGTATTATATATCCTATTTTGGACCGTGTTTGGGTAAGCTCAATTCATTGTGTTCCTAAGAAAGGAGGGGTGACTGTTGAAGCTAATGAAAACAATGATTTGATACCTATTAGACAAGTTACTGGATGGCGTATATGTATTGACTATAGAAAATTAAATGAAGCCACCAGGAAAGATCACTTTCCTTTACCATTCCCGAACCAAATGTTGGATAGACTTGATGAGTACGAATACTTTTATTTTTTAGATGGATATACTGGCTACCATCAAATTCCTATTGCTCTTGAGGATCAAGAGAAAATTACCTTTACTAGTCCTTATGGAAAGTTTGCTTTTCGAGGGATGCCTTTTGGATTATGTAATGCACCTGCAACATTTCAGAGATGTATGATGTTTATATTTAGTAAATTAATTGATGATGGAATTATTAGCAATTGTATATGCTTTTGATAAATTTAGATCTTATTTAATTGGAACTAAATATTTAATGCAAAAGAAGGATACCAAACCAAGATTAATTAGATGGATATTACTGATGCAGGAATTTGATTTTGTTGTAATAGATAGAAAGGGAACTGATATTCAAATTGCAGATCATTTGTCAAGATTAGAATATTGCGAATTTTCTGACACTGATTTTGAAATTACAAACAGTTTCTCTGATGAATAACTATAATATAAATGAGTGGAAAATACCTTAGTATGCTAATATAGTTAATTTTATTGTAAGTGATATTTTACCACCCATGTTAACTCTGCAACAAAAAAAAAATTCATTCATGATGCTAAAGCGTATTTTTGGGATTAACCATATCTATATAATCAATGGAAGGATCTTATTATTAGAAGATGTGTGCCTTATGAAGAAACTGAACTGATTTTTCAAAAATATCATGATTCTGAATTTGGAGGACATTTTGGGACTGACAAAACTACACATAAAATTTTACAAGCTAGATTTTATTGGCCTACTCTCTTTAGAATGTTTACAGATATATCAAAACTTGTGATAAATGCCAACGAGTAGGTAATATATCTAGAAGAAATGAAATGCATCTGAATTTCATATTAGAAGTTGAAATTTTTTATGTTTAGGGATTAGATTTCATGGGACCATTTATTCCTTCATTTGGAAACTCATATATATTAGTTGCTGTTGATTATGTTTCTAAGTGGATTGAAGCACGATCCTTACCTCATTGTGATTCTAAGAGTGTTTCAAAATTTTTAAAGAAAAACATTTTCACAAGGTACAGAATGTCGAGAGTAATTATCACCGACGGAGGATCCCATTTTAGGAATAAAAATATTCAAAGATTGGCAGAAAAGTTTAATATTATTCATAAAATATCTACTGCTTATCATCCAAAAACCAGTGGATTAGCTGAAGTTTCTATTCTAGAAAATAAACGAATTTTTGAAAAGATTGTAAACCCTTGTAGATTAGATTGGTCCACAAGACTAGACACTGCATTATGGGCATACATGACTGCTTATAAAACTTTGTTTAGAATGACTCCCTACAAACTTATTTTTGGAAAGACTTGCCACTTACTAGTTGAATTAGAGCATAAAGCATATTGGGCAATTAAAGAATTTAACTATAACTTGAAAGATGCTGGGGAGAAGAGATTGTTGCAGATGAATGAATTAGAAGAATTAAGGAATGAATCTTATAATAATGATAAAATCTATAAAGAAAAAATGAAGATATGGAATGATTGGAAAATTAACCAAAAGAGTTTTGAACTAAGACAAGTAGTTTTGCTTTACAATACAAGGCTAAAATTATTTCCTGGGAAATTGAATTTTCGATGGTTGGGACCTTTCACTATAACTCAAGTGTTTACATACGGAGCTGTTGAAATTGAAGATCCGAAGACTGGAAAAAGATTCAAAGTAAATGTACACAGATTAAGACCATAATTTGAGGGTAAAAGACCAAATCCAAAGAGGATTTAATGTTTAGTCAACCTAATTAACACCCTAAATAGGTCAGGCTGACGACGTTAAACCATGCGCTTTATGGGAGGCAACTCATAATTATCTTTATTTATATGCGATGATTGTATATTTATTTGATTTATTGTTAGTTTGTGGTATGAATGAATTATACTACTCTTATTTGCCCTTATGATAATCACGATAATTGGATCCATAGAAAAAATTGAAATACATTCGGACCAGAGTGAAACTAGCCAATTTTTACCTTGGCCACCGACGGCGAGATCGAGTCCGCCGATGGCGAGTTTTTCCTGCCAAGTTCAGTTTGTGTTATTAAAGAATCCTGTCAATGGTGAGATCGACTCCGCCGATGGTGAGATTGGCGAGTGGACGGTTCATGGAGTTATTTTGACGGTTTTTTGCTATTCTAAGTGGTTTTAACTCCTTTAAAACTCTTAAAATTTGATTTCTAAACTATCTATCTCCTAAAAATGAATTGAAACTACACCAAAACTCATCGCTATGGCATCCAATCACCCTGAAATCCTTAGATCTTGAGTGTTCAATAGAAGAAAATTTATCAGTTACGAGGCCCAACGAATCTTTAATAAGGTAATGATGAAAAAGAGATTGATCAAGAAATGAGGATTCGTGAATCGAGGATTAGAGAATTCGACAACACATATCAAAGAAATGATTGTGCGACGATGTTGGGAAGTGTTGTGCTATATCACCTCTGCAGTAGTCATCCCTGTGGTAAAAGACTTCTATGCCAATTTACATGGAATCAACTACGGAGTTGTCTATGTGTGAGGCAGATTGGTAACTTTTACATCTTCTAGAATTAATGAGTTATATTCGATAGAGAATACATCTGTTTGCCACCACTCCAACTTTGTCCCTACAATGAATAATATGAATGAAATCCATCGTTACTTGACTGATGAAGCTGAAGATTGGGAAATGAGAGAAAATGGGTATGTTAGTTTTTCTGCATCACTTCTAAACCCCGTTTTTAAACACTGGCACTTCTTTATTTCTTCAAAACTATTACCTACTATGAGGGTCAATAAAGTTTCTAAGGAGTGTGTGATTCTGAACTATTGTATTCAAACAGGACTACCTATTGATGTTGGTTCGATTATTGTGAAGTCTGCTTTAGGCCTGATTATTCATGGATCAATTTATGGGCTTGGACATCCTTATACAATTTTCACACTCAGCAGTCTGTACCAAGTTTCATATGAAGCATGGGAGAAGTTACTTCTGCCTTGGAAACCTTTAGATCCAACTGATATGTTTCCTACACTTGATGATGATAACGAGACAACTATTATTGTGGAGCAAACATCTCAGAGTTCTTTTTCAATTAGGCCCTTGACTGATAAAACTGATATGAACTTATGGAGAATAAAAAGACTGAAAAAAGGTACAAAATGTGATGACTTCAATTAATAACATCTCTGACTTATTTGATCATATTGAATAGAGGATGAAAGAATATTTCGATCATTCTGAACTTCTTGAAGCTAGTTTCATACGGCTTATGAAAACGAAAGGATAGATAGAAGAAGATTCTACTGAAGAGTTTCCTTACAGACCCTTCTAGAATCTTTTTGTTCATTTGCGTTCAATGGGTGATATCAGAGATTAGTTTAGCACTGATTCTGACGAGTAGAAGATGTTCGTAACTGCTTATGTATTGAAATAATTTTGATTTAAATTTTTCTAATTTGCACTTGTGTTATTTTAAATTTCAATATTTGATCTCAGTATAGATGAGATTATGCATAGTCCGTTTGCTTTCAGCATTTTAAGTGTTGTGGTTTGGATTGCGACGTTGAATTAGATGTATTAAGGTTGAGAAAATAGCTTGTTATAGTATGTTGTGTACGAATATTGTAAACACTTGGATTTTATATATAAATTGTGATGTTTGTGTTGTGTAAATCTATTTAAGTTAAAATAACATCTAATCACAGTAAAATATGTTTAAATCGATTGATCAGATGTTAATGAGACTTGAAATGAATTAAAAATTAAAAAGTTTAAATTTTAAATTTTTTGAAAGGGCCCGCTGGCAGCGCCCTCGACACCGCCGACAGTGGCTTTTTCAGAAACTCGAGCCTATTTGAATTAATTAGCCCTCCGAGGGCAAGATTTGTCCCGTTGATAGCGAGGACCCAAAAAATACCTTTATTTGACCGGTCAACCGCCACTATTCAACATCCCCTACCTCTAAAATTTGAAAAAATCGACCTAGGGCTTGAGAGATCTTGGATTTGGAGCATTTTTAACCCATTTTGACCACGAATTTCATCTTCCCTTGGTAAGAGCTTCACTCCCATGCAAAATTTTTTTATTTTCACCATGTATTTCTTCCACATTTAGGAATTTGGAAAAATAAAAAATGTGGAGAAAATAGATGGAAGAATTTCTTGGAATTCATTTTAAATTACTTTAAGACACCTTTGGAAGCCATTCTAGTGTTGTTTTGGAATTTAGTTGAGATTTTTGTAAATTTGATAGATCGAGAAATGGCTCCATGAAAAAAGAGGCAACTTGACTTTGACGAGACTCGATTTGTAAATGCTAAGGCTCAGTCAAGGTACAACTCTATCATCAAAGCAAAAAAATGCATTCAAGACAATGTTTTCAAGAACCCGGGAGGAGAAGTAGAACAGACTATTAAAGAGCGAAAGTGGGAAAATTTTTGTTGTTCGACGAACAGAGCTGCAGTTGAAGTTGTAAAGGAATTTTATGCCAACCTGACCCAGATAGAAGACACGCCTATAAAGGTCAGAGGATTTTTAGTTGATTATAATGCTGCTCGGATAAATTCTTTCTACGAAGTGCAAGATCATCATACCAGCGATTATGATACATTTGGAACAATGGAAGGTCCGCTGGAGAATGTGATTAACTTTCTTACTGATGGGAAAGGAACTTGGAAAATGATGCAGCGTGAACGGGTAAACTTCCCTCTTTCTGTGATGAACACACCTCTAAGGCTTGGCACTATTTTATTCGCTCTACTTTTCTACCTACTTATCATCATAATGAAGTTTTGAGGGATAGAGCAGTTCTGAATTTTTATATTCGGAACAACAAAAGTAGAAATGTGGGAAATTTTATTTATAAAAACATATTAGCCATTGCAAAAAGTGAAATAGGAGGAGGAGTGGGACATCCTTGTCTGATATATGCACTCTGCAAGTTGTCTAGAGTAGAGGCTGGAGATGATGAGGAATGGGTTAAACCTATGAAACCCAATACAAAGGATAATATAAAGACTTATGAATCCCACGAAGGATGGAGATCCAGGACAAGGAGTTCTGCACCTTCGACTAGTTGGGATATTCCCTCTACTAGTCATGACCCTCTTACCTATAGTTCTCCTACACTCCATGACTTGATGAATGAACTGACTCTGCAGCTAAAAAGTTTTGAGAAGCTTGATGAAAGGTTGGAGCATATAGATCAGAGGATTCGAGGATTAGAGTGGAGGCACGATTATGATAGTGAATATCTCCAGAGGTATTCTGAGTTTGAAATAGTTTACTATGATGCTAAGAATTGTTATAGGAGAGGAGAACTTGATGTGATATTTTCGGAGTGCCCATGTTATACACACTACCAACCCAATCCACCTGCTGACCAGGGAGATGAAGATATAGTATGGGATTTTGATGTTTGAGATTAGATTCTATGATTAGATACTTGTGTTATGTGTATGTTTGTTTTCTTTAATTTAGTATTTTTGTTCAGTTTTTGTATTTTGATTACTGTGTTGTGTAAGTTATTTACATCAGTGTAGTTGTTGAGTTTTTTTATTTTAGACTATGATTGTAACTCTGAAATTGAATTAGTAAAATGTATATGGATGTTGTTAATTGTGCTTTGTAATTTAATAGGTAAAGTAATTAAATGTAGTAGGAAATTGTGTTAGTATTGTGTACTTATATCAAAATTTCCTTACCCAGCAAATTATCTAATGTTATATGTGTGTAGAAAGCTCTTAACAATACATGTTAATTAAGTGATGAGATGTGAAAAGAACCTTCAAAAGAAATACCTAAAGCACGAAGGTATGATTTAAATTTACAGTATGTTTTCTTTCCACCTATATGATTAGATAGAAAAATTTAAATTTGGGGGAGGGAAAAACAAGATTAACTATTAAATGTTCTCAATTAAATATTTTCAAAAAATATTATAAAAATGATTTTCTGTAGTGAATTTAATTCAGTAAACTAGAATTAATTTATTTAACTATTATAGAAGGTTAAAAGAAATATTCTTAGTGATTAAACTAATTTTATGGATTAAGATATTTGGAATAAGAGGAAACAAATATAGTTAACTATTTAAAGTAAGGAAAACTATATTTTGAAATATTAAATTCTTAAGTATTTAGTTGAGAAAGAAAAGATTGGAACTCAATGATGTAAAAACTATGAAATACATATAAGTTAAAGAAATGTTTCCAATTTCAATTTTAGGAAGAGGAAAGTGAAGTTCAAAATCATTAACAGGCTATCCAGATATAGTAATCCTCACTTGAAAAAGAAGAAGAAGGATTGAAAAAAAAATTCCTAACAAGAAAAGGAAAAAAATATAGGATTGAAATGCAATCCAAATAAAAAGAAAAAATAAGTGAGGAGAAGCTTAAGGAGATGCCTTATCAAAAATTGGCTTCATTTGAATCAACCTAAAGGGTAGACTCAGTTACATTTCTGAACTTATATATATGGATTAATTTTTTTACTAATTATTGTTTTCATGAATTTCTTATCATCTGAATATCCTAAGTAATTTAATAGTGCAACATATAGTCATTCTTGAAATGAATAGAAGACTAGAACTCTTAAACTTGATGACTAGACAACCTTACATCTATAGTGTTTATTTAATTATCTGAAAATCATTCTAATAAGATTTACTATAATATTTATTTAAATCAAATTCAAAGTATTTCTGAATTACTACAAATAATCATTACTTTTATGTAGTATCAAGATTACTTGAGGACAAGCAATAGTTAAGTTTAGGGGATTTTGACCAAAGAAAAATATTTTGAGGAATTCATACCGATTTTATATTAATTTTGATGATATTGCACTTTAAAGAAAGGTATTTTCTATATTTTATTGAAGGTATGAAGATTTATAGACAATGGAGCAAAAAGATGAGAAAATAAGCAAATCTGGAACAAAAAGGACCAAAAGAGACAAAAGTTTATCTTGGCTGCCGACGGCGAGGAATAGGCCACGAACGACATATTTTTCCTAAGAGCATACAAATAAATTATAAAGGAGCCCGCCGACGGTGCGTCTTAGCAGTTGGCCCATGTTCTAGAAGCCCGCCGACGGCGCCATCGAGCCCGCCGACGGTGAGAAGGCCGGTTAAAGCACATATTCATCGAATATGGACGCCTTTTGAAGAGGTGCTTAAACAACCTTTGGAAATATTTCTACCACTTTAATAAGAGACGAAATTAGGCTGAAAAGTGTGTCGTCGTGTGTGTGTAGGTGTGTGTAGTGTGTCCTAAAGAGTCTAATAGAGAGTAAGTGAGTTTAGTTGAGTGTGTTGTACAGGAAGGAACAGTCAGAGGAACTTCAAGGAGTCTGCTTGGAGAGAAAAATTGAGATAAGTTGTGTTTACAATTTTGTAACTTTGATTTTATATGAAATCGAAGTTTTGTGTTATTCTTCCTATGCATTCTGAGTAGTCTTCTCTGTCTTTCTTCTTGTTCCGAGATTTTATGAAATGGAAAATTGAATTTGTTGTGCCATAAATAGTCAATAAAGATTTTAATAATCTTTTATACTTAAATCTTAATTTACTTTCAATCTAGCCAATTGATCTATTAAAATATGTTGATTTCACAACTAAAGTAAAGATTACATCTGAGATTTTGGGAGGTCAAAGTCCTTGAAAAGAGGGTGCAAATAAATAGGAAATTATTATTTGTCAGGCGTAGAATTGGAGATTTTAGAGTGACATACTAAAATCCTCAATTTGGTCCTATCGTTTGGGTGTTAAAATGTAGATGTTAGCCCTCAGGCGAGGGGAATGTGGGAGCTCTGAAGTAAGAGCCGGTATCCTCCCAACCTAGCCGCAGATTCAGTAACCAAACATAGGATTAGTCAATGTTCTTTATGCTTGGACCAAAGGGTAAAGAATAGGAATGCTCCTATTTGGCACAATATAAATCTAACTAATTTAATTATCCATTCACTTAATTCTCTTAACAAGGGGAAAGATACTTTTCTATATTGCAACTTTCCGTTCAACATTAGTAGTAGAATTTAGTATACTTGTTCTTTATTTACATTTACTAGACAGTTATTTCAACTGTTGTAATTAGTTCATAATCTCTAAACTTCCCTATGGGATCGATATCTAGGACTCCATTAGAGCCCTGTAATACTTGAATGATACGGATACTTGCGTTGATAAGGGCTAACTTTGCTATTATTGAATATTTATTTTTATTTTTACACTTGTTAACACTTATAAAGTTACACATCACACCTTGTTAGTATCATACAGATGTAATCCCTAAATATTAAAATTTGCATGATGAAACATTAAATAATTTCTCACTTAAATTGAAATAAAACCATATGATAGTTTTAGATGTCACCGAGGTTCTTCTCAGAATTTGTGACATCCCCTAACTTTCTCTCTTTGGATTCCACAATAAACGTTCCCATTTACACATTTTCCATTTGATATTTTCTTTGTCTGACCTTGAAAATACTAATCCTTTTGAATTCATGAAGAAAATAATTCCTGAACATCATCGAGGGTTCTCTTAAGTGACTTCAGTTATTTGAGAGGTAATTAACTATAGTGGCTTATCCTTCTAGGAAACTTTAAGAACCCAATTAAAATAAACCATATCTAATCTTTTAATTTAGATATGAGAACTTGTCGGTCAACATAAATGATTCGCAGACTAAACAGATGTCATAGATTCTTTAGTTTAATTAAGTGAGCCTCATCGTCAAGTAATGCTTCTGTTCTTTAGGGAAGATGTATAGCTTGCAATGTTGTGTTTTCTTTAACTATTGCATATATGAGATAGGTTTGATTTCATATTTTCAAATTAAAATGTTACTTTCCAAAATTGCATATATATATATATATATATATATATATATATATATATAAATGTTTTTGGTGGCTAGGTTTGCTTTGCTAGGGTTTGGGGGTCAGGGATGACCCCCTAGCGACGCCGTCGCTCCTTCTGGCCTGGTAAGTGCTCTCCTTTTGGTGGCTGGCTGTTTGTTCCTGGCTTGGTATGTTTTGGGCTTCTGTGCTTGGTTTTGCTGCTGCTTTCCCCCTTCCCGGGCACTCCCTGGTTTGAATTTTACTGTTACATTGAATTTGGTGTGGTGATTTTCCCTTCTGGCTTTGCCCCTTGTGGTCTAGTTGATTTCTGGAATTTCTGGTGGAGTTTCTTATTGGCTTCTGTAGTTTCTAGCTTGGCATCTTTCAGTTGGTTTTACTTCTAGTTTTCTGGTTTTTGTCACTTTGTTGGTTGGGGCTTTTTCTCTTTGGCTTATGGCTTCTCCTGTGGATCTTTCCACCAAGCTGGAGTGGGCCAAGGCCACCTATGCTGGAGTGGTTGGCAAAGGCCCCTCCCCTCTTAAAGACAGTGCCCGACTTGTGTTTCCTCAACAACGTCATGATGCTGCAGCTGGAAAGGTATCTTGCCCCTTTATCAACCCTCTTGGTGAAAAGGATCGCTGCCCTGCTATATTTTTCTCTGATAGTGAACGGGATTTGCTTAATGATGAAGTTAAAGTCACCTTAATAGGGAAATTTGCTCTTGGCCATCCTAAAATGGATCTGGAGAGAGCCTTCTTTGAATCTTTGGCCTTCATAGGCAATTGGAAAATGGGCCTTTTGGATGGTAGGCACCTCCTAATTCATCTCTCCACTGAAGAGAATTATGCCCGGCTCTTTGTTAAACAGATGGTAACTATTGCAGGTAGAGATATGAAACTCTTCAAGTGGACACCTGACTTTGATCCCAGTAAGGAACCACCAATAGTCCCCATTTGATTTCAATTTCCAAATCTCCCTTATAGATTCTTCAACCACGATGCTCTCTTCCAGATTGAAAGAGCCATTGGCACCCCCTTGAGGATGGATGTTGCTACTTTTAATAGAGCTCAACCTGAGGCTGCTAGATTATAAATTGAGAGGGACATATCCTTACTAGAAGATAAAAAGATTTGGGTGGGTTCTGCTTCTGATGGCTGCTGGCAGGAAGTCATCATGCAACAAAAACATTACTACTGCTCCCATTGTAAAATGTTTGGTCATACTTTAGAAAAATGTTACGGACTCCATCCCCCTCTAAGGAAGACCACTCCCAGATTTGAAGCTGGTACTATGGTTAAAAGCCAAGCCCCCTATCCACAGACACTGCTATTGCCAATAATGAAGTTAACTCCCAGACACCTCACTCTGGCCAAGTGTCAGATGGTATTCTCCCACTCCCCAATTTGATTCTCAACCCCTTCCCTGTCCCCAATTCCACTCCTCTTCCTACTGGGACTGATCACATTGCTAGCTCCATTAGAACTCCTGTTAAATTAGACAATTTTGCTTACTCATCCCTCTTCTATTTCCAATCTCATTTCTGACACCAATCTACTGGCTGGGGAGGTTGGCCCCCTGCCTGTTGAGCATCAGACGCTGATGGCTCCTTCCCTAGAAAAGTGTCTAACCCTCCAAAATAAAGTGGGATCAGACTGGCAAGTGCAGAAAGCCAAAAAGAAAAATAAGCTGGCCACTGGTTTGTTTGAACCAGTTCTTTCTCCCACTGGCTCTCCACCTAGTGCAAGCAGAGTTAAAACCAGATCCAAGTCTCATTCTCTCATCCCCACTCCCACCTCGTCCCGACCCCCTGATGTTTAAAATTTTGTGTTGGAATATCAGGGGTGGTTCTCACCCCTCTTCCCTCAAAATACTTCTTTTTCTTTTTAAAAAACACCAACTTTGGTGCACTGCCATTCTTGAACCTCTTGTACACCATAATCCCCATAAATACCTTACAAAGTTTCCTGGCTATTCCCTTTTCATTAATACCTCCAACAAGATTTGGATTATCTGAAGAAAGGAAATTTAGTGGACTGTTACTTTGGATCACCCCCAATTTGTTCACTTGGAGTGCAATTAAATGGCCACCGTTTTGCTGCTAACTTTGTCTACGCTGGTTACACTAAAAGTGCTAGATTTGAACTATGGACTGAACTGTTAGCCATTAGCTCCTCCATCAATACTAGCTGGATTGTTGGTGGGGACTTTAATTGTTTGGGATCTTCTGCTGAGAAGCTTGGGGGAAGATCTCCTGCCATCCCCACTATGACTGACTTTATTGACAAAATATCAACTGCTGGGCTATTTGATCTGGGGTTCAAGGGTCATCCTTTCACTTGAAGAAGAGGTAAGATCTGGGAGAGATTGGATAGATTCCTAGCTAATAGTCTTTGGCACCAGAACTTCCTTCACACATTTTTCACTCATCTGAACCTAGCTGGGTCATACCATAGAGCCTTATTGATCACCATCACTGCTGAAGGCTCCAACAACCCCCTCCCCCCTTTCAGGTATCTTAACTGTTGGTCTACCCACCCCACTTTCACAGATATTGTTGCTGCTAACTGGTCTGGGTGCAATCACCCCAACCCCCTCAAAAATCTTCTGATGCTGCAGGTCAAAGTGAGTAAGGCTCTTAAGAAGTGAAGTTGGAATACTATTGGGGATTTTGCTAAGAATGTTGATAAGGCTGAGAAAGAGGTGCAGGAATTAGAAGTTCTATCATTGCTCATCAAGAAAATTATGGGGAACTGATTGCTGGTCAGGAGAAGTTACTGTTGGCTATAGAGCTTCAAGATCTTTTTCTTAGACAGAAAGCTACCAATTATAAATTTAAAGATGGGGATAGGAATACTAAATTCTACCATGCTTTTATTAAATATAAAAGAAAATGTAACTCTGTCCATTCCATCAAAAATGAGATGGGAGTCACTCTTCATAATGGAGAAGAAATTGCTAATAGTGCTGTGGAGTACTTCAAGAGACTTCTTTCTCACAACAAAGTGAACAAGTCTACTATTGATGTCAGAATATTCTCCAGGGAATATCACCTTACTCACTCTCTAAAGCTGACTGAAATTCCTACTGAAGAGGAAATCTAGGAGGTTTCTAATTCCATGGATGGTTCCAAGTCTGCTGGCCCTGATGGGTTCACTGTAGATTTCTATAAGAAAACTTGGGACATATGTAAAGGGGATGTGGTCAAGGCCATCCAAGGGTATTTTCAGGGTTCTGAATTGCCTCAGTATTTTTATGCCTCCACAATTGTGCTTATCCCTAAGTCTGATAACCCTACTGATTGGTCTCACTTTAGACCAATCAGTCTTACTTCTGTGCTCAGCAAAGCTATCAGCAAGATTTTGGTAAGGAGACTCCAACCTCATTTAGACCTGATTATCAGCCCCAGTCAACCTGCTTTTGTGCATGGCAGGTCCATCTCTGACAATGTGTTACTGGCTCAGGAATTTTTGTTAGATTTGGATAGACCCTGCAGGGGTGGGAACCTTGTGTAGAAACTTGATATTATAAAGGCTTATGATACTTTAGATTGGAATTTCATTTTGGGTATTCTCCAAGCTAGAGGTTTCCATCAGGAGTTCTGCATTTTAATCAAGAGATGGCTTATTGATAATAAGCACTCCATCTTGATCAATGGTAGCTGTTGTGGGGCTTTTCTGCTACTAGGGGCCTCAAACAAGGATACCCCTTGTCTCCCACCATTTTCATTATTGTTATGGATTTCCTTTCTAGACTGCTGGATTCTCAAATCTCTTCCCTACAGTATGCAAGATATCATCACAGGTCCATTATTCCTATCTCTCACATAATTTATGCTGATGACATGATTATATTTTCCAGAGCTTGCAAAAATGCTGTGAAGAAAGTCACCAAGTGCTTGGAAACTTTTCAAGAGGTTTCTGGACTTGCCTGCAATCCACACAAATGTACCCTCCTCTTCCCTAAGAACTATCCTCCATCCATCACCCACTGGATTTTGAATCACACTAGGTTTTCCAAAGCCAGGCTCCCTCTGAACATTTTGGGGGTCCCTATCATAAAAGGCAGGCATAAGCAAACCCAATTTGATAGCATCATTCAAAAGCTGCAGACCCAACTGGCAAACTGGGATCATTCTTTTCTATCTACTGGAGGAAGAATAACTCTACTGCACAGTATCCTTACTACCTTCCCTTCCTATGTCCTTCAAATGAATTGTATGAAAAAAGCACCAGAATTCAGATGGAGATGATCTTCAACAGATTTCTTTGGACGGGAAAAAGAAAGCAAATGCAGTGGGCCAGTTGGCAAAAGCTAGCTAAACCAATTGAGGCTGGGGGTGTGGGATTCAAAGGACTTCTTCAACTTCAACAAGTCAATTTTTGTAAACTCTGCATCACGTTTAGGCAGCAAAGTTCTCTTTGGGCCAAATACATGATGGGGAAGTATTGTAAAAATACCTATCCGACCACTGTTCAAGATAAATTGGGGTCTTCTGAGTCTGGAAGCAAATGCTGCAATGTAGGCATCTTACCACCAACTTATTCAAGTGGGAACTTGGGAAAGGGAAAATTCTCTTCTGGCAGGATGAATGGTGCCCAGCCGACATGCTTATCCCAATTGCCAACACTGAAAAAGCTCAATTTCCTGTGGCTGATTGCTGAACTTGGGATGAGTGGTCTAGGGATGCCCTTAGGCTCTTCCTACATGAGAATTTTGTGGAGCAGGTTTCTAGAATCCCTTTCAACAGGAAGATTCGTCACACCATAAACTGGTATCATGGGTTGCATCATAGCATAACTAAGCAAATTTACAATGTCATCCACTCCTGGGCTAAAGTGGATTGGGGGACTGTAATATGGAACTCCTTCCTTTCCCCATCCATCTCCTTTCTGAATTGGAGAATTCTACACTGCTGCATTCCTACTGATGATATCCTTAAACTTAGTAGTTTGAGGGGACCTTCCAAATCTTACCTCTATGGCACTGAAGCTGAATCTATTTCCCATCTTTTCTTCAGATGTAACTTTGTTCAACAGGTCTGGAATGAATTTATTACCTCCCTGAACCTGGAAACTTTGCAGCTGGACTGGCTGGATCTTGCCACCTGTTGGAAGTCTTGGCACCAAAAACAGCTGGGAACTATTCCATTTATTATCTCTTGGTTTATCTGGATGCACAGAAACAGGAGCTAGTTTGATGCCAAGTCTCCTTGTGTGAAGACTGTAGTCAGAAACTGTCATTCTTATATCTCCAAGATAATCTCTCACAAGAAGTTTCCTAACATACTTACCATATCCCCTAACCATCTTCCCCCTCAGGTCAAGGTTATTCAAGTCAAATGGAACACTCCACACCACCCTTTCATTAAGGTTAACATTGATGGGGATTTTATTGATAATGGGGCTGGGATCGATGGCCTTTACAGAGATACCAATGGTAAATGCCTTTGCTTTTTCCAGGCCCTTGCTGCTATAAGTGACCCTTTTGAAACTGAACATATGCTGTGTTTTGGGCCATCAAGCTAGCTATTTACAACAACTGGCATCACTTGGTGGTGGAGGGGGACTCTATGCTGGTTCTCAATCATCTGAAGAGAGACCTTCATCCTCCCTGGAACCACTCCTTGTGGATTAAAAGAATTCATTCTTTGACCTCTCAAGCTGTCATCTGGCTCTCTTTCATTTATAGAGAAGGGAATAGGCCTGCTCACTGGCTTGCTCAGAGAGGGCTCAGCTCTATGAACATTGTGGTGTCTGCTGTTCCTCATCCCCAACTATCCTTTTTGATTGAAGCTGATATCTATGAGGCCCCCCACTTCAGAGTTGTTAAAGTTTAGGGGCTAGTTTTGTGGGATCCTCTGTCCTTCTAGTTTTTTGAGAGTTTTTCTTCTCCTTTTGGTTTTGTTTTATTGGATGAGATCCCCCTGTTTCCTTACTGTTTTTCATTTTGTGCTTGGTAGGGAACCTAGGGGCTAGTTTTTGTGCTGGGCTTCCTTACCTCCAAGTGTATGTTCTCTACATGAATGAAAAGCTATAGTTCTTCAATATATATATATATATATATATATATATATATATATATATATATATATATATAATTAAACCTATTTTAAAATGAATGACGAAATTTCCATTCCAGCGACCGACATTCATGAAGAATCAGAAGATTAGGGTAGATAATAACATGAAAAAATGAAAGAAGCGTGTGTGGAGAAGCCTTCATGAAGGTTAGGTGTTTGAATCTTTAATGCATATGTTATGAATGTTTTTAAATTCATAATTGCGAAGGTGTTCTTATGAAAGCTGATAAATAGATAATTTGAATTTATATATTCATTTTGGAGGTCTTTTTTTCCTATAAGGGAAAGTATCTATATTTAATTACATCTTAATCAATTAATTCTAGTTATGAAAACCCCTGAATAAGGTTAAAATGTTTGCAAGAAATTTAATTGTATTGTCAATGAAAGAAACTTCAACGTCTTGTCCTAATAGTAGTAGATTCCTAAAGATTCCAAAATACCCTATAGATTTATTTTTAGTTGAAGTTCACCTCCTTTCCATCCCTGTAAAACAAAGTTAACACACCTTAATAACATATAAAGAAAATCTAAGATGACGATCTTCTTGTTTTCTATAGTCCTGCTAGTAGAAAACTATGTTTTCTGTTTAGTTTGTTTAATTATAAAAATTTTAAACAACCTGGTCAAGATGTCAATGGCTCCATTTTCTCGGGGTTATCGGGGGTACCCTGATCAACTTTGTCTGAGAGGTAATTAAACCAACTCTATTCCAAAGACTTGTCAGCAATAGTAGATTGCATCATCCAAGGGGTCTTCATAGACCCAAATATCTGGGGCTAATGTTACATTCGATGATCTTTATTCATTACGATTTCATTTAAGTTTTAATTTCTTTTTCGTATTTTAGAGTTTGAGAAATTTAGGTTGATTAAGTTTTAATTTTTTCATTTTGTTTATTTTTGTTTAGAATGACTCTATCAAGGTCCCTTAGTTCTGCCCTCCCAGGTCATTTAAGATTTACGGTTTGATTTCACAAGTGATTGGAAGATATTTTGTTAGCAATCATGGGTTGCCTCATCTTAAATATCTTCTCCAATGAAGTTGAATCTTTGGGTTTAAATTTAGGTTTTGTTGACTTTTAAGGTGGATTTTATGTCATTTAGGTTGGTTTGGCACTTTACCTCAAATTGTCCCTAACTGAATTTAAGTGTTCTTTTATTCTCATATGAGAAATCAAAACCTGCTTAATCTTTAGTCACCTTAGTTTAAGTTAAATTTTAGAGTAGTTCAAGTTAGGTTTAACTAATCTAAAGTGAGATTCCAAGTAATTCGAGTTAAACTAGATTGGGTTGATTTTTCCTTGAATTTTTATTAAGCTTGTTTAAATTGACCATATTTTAATAAGATTGACCCAGTTTTAGTTTGATTAAAATCAAACTAATTTTACTTGCTTTTATTTGACTTAAGATAAGCCAAATAAAATCAAGTTGGATAACTTAAGAGTGGCCTACGTTAAGTTGAACTAGTTCATGTTAAGCCTCTAGGTTTCATCAAATTTAAGTTAATTAGACTTACATGAAGTTTAAATTAATTTAGACTTGAATTATCTTTGATTAAACTGGGGTTGCGACTTTAACTCAATTTTAAAGTGGAACCTCAAATCAGGTTAATTAAATTCAGATCAGAATAACCCAAAGTTTGAGGTAAACCAAGTTAGATTAGTGTTAACTCAATAACTTAATAGGTTAAACTCAGATAGGTCATGTTGACTTGAGTTAACCTGAGTTTGGTCAGTTGACCCAATGATTTGGTTAGTTTAGTTTAACCTTGAGTTAGATCAGGTTACCTTGATGGTTCAGTTGATGTGGGATACTTAAGTTAAGTCAAATTGACTAGATGATTTAGTGGATTTGGGTTTTTTACAAATTTAAGGCAGGTGATTCAGTTGATTTGGCTTAACCCGAGTTAGGTCAGATTGACACGATAATTTGGTTGATTTGGGTTAACCCAAGTTAAGTCTAACTGACCTAATGATTTAGTTGATTTGGTCTAAATCTAAGTTAATTCAGACATAGACCAATTTAAACTAAGTCTAATTTAGATTAGACTTAGGATTTAGGTTCAGTGAAGGTAGAACCTAAATGGTTTGCTGAGTCTAATATGGGTTTAGCTTAGGGTTTAGGTTCAATGTGGATAGAACCTAAAATTTGAGATTAGATCTACGGTCAGTTAGATCTAGAGTTGATTTTAGGTCCAGTTTAAATTGGGCCTAAGGCTGAAGATTAAGTTCAAATATGTTAGAGTTAAGGTTTGACTTGAGTTCAATTTAGGTTGAACTTAAGTTGAGTTAGGTTCAGTTTGGATTAAACCTAACGTTTAAATTGACTTAGGCACAATTTGTGCTGAACCCTTTGATTTAGATTAACTTAGGTTCAATTTAGGTTAAACCTAAAGTTTAGATTGATTTAGATTCAATTTGGATTGCACCTAAGGTTTAGATTAAATTAGGTTCATTAAGTTGAACCTAAGTTTTCGATTGACTTAGTTCCAATTTCGGTTGAACTTAAGGTTTAGGTTGATTTCGGTTCAATTTGGGTTCATCTTAAGGTTTAGATTGATTTAGGTTCAATTTTGGTTGAACCTAAGGTTTAGGTTGACTTAGGTTCAATTTTTGTTGAACCTAAGGTTTTGGTTGACTTAGGTTGAATTTGGGTTGAATCTAAGTTTTAGTTTGACATAGGTTCAGTTTGTGTTGAACCTAAGGTTCTGATTGACTTAGGTTCAAATTGGGTTGACCTATGTTTTGGGTTGACTTATGTTCAATTTGGGTTGAACCTAAGGTTTGGGTTGACTTTAGTTCAATATTGTTTGAACCTAAGGTTTTGATTGACTTACGTATAGTTTGAGTAGAACCTAAGGCTTGGGTTGACTTAGGTTCAATTTGGGTTGAACCAAAGGTTTAGGTTCACTTAGGTTCAATTTGGGTTGAATCTAAACTTTTAGGTTTAAGTCCAATTCACTATGAACTTAGGTTTAGGTTCACTTTATATTGAACCTAAACATTTAGGGTTAAGTCCGAATGGGTTTGCAATTAATTTTAAGTTCAATTTAGGTTAAACCTAAACATTTATGGTTAAGTCCAATTTAGTTTAGACATAGGTTTATGTTAAATTTTGGTTGAACCTAAACATATAAAGCTGTCCAATTTCATTTAGACTTAGGTTTAGGTTCAACTTAGGTTGAATCTAAACATTTAGGGTTAAGTCCAATTTGGTTTGGACTTAATTTTAAGTTCAATATAGGATGATCCTAAACATTTATGGTTAAGTGCAATTTGGTTTGGACTTAGGTTTAAGTTCAATTCAGGTTGAACCTAAACATTTAGGGTTAATTTCAATTTGGTTTTGACTTACGTTTAGGTTCAATTTGTGTTGAACCAAAACTTTAAGGGTTAAGGTTTAGGTTGGATTTTAGGTGATTAGACTCAACATTTAGGGTTTGATTGGGTCCATGGTAGCTAAACCCAACATTTTAAGGAATAGTTGGGTCCTTGTTGGTTAGACCCAACATTTAAGTTTTGGTTAGGTCTAATCTGGTTAAACCCAAGAATTGGGGCTTGGGTTGGGTCTAAGATGGCAAGATCCAACAATTTAAGGCTAATTCTAGACATGATTGAGCCTTAGACTTAAATCTAATTAGATTGTCTACTTTATAATCTTTTAGACCAAGCATAGGTTAGGTTAAGCCTTAACAAGGTTTACATTCGATCAACTGTAACCCTAGATTATTAAGGGTAAACGCATGTTTAAAATGGGTAACAATTTTGTTAGATCCCTAAAACCAAGGTTTAATAGTTTAAACCAAGCTTCGGGAACAATTTGGACTAAAGTGTAAAATTAAAAATTTATGATTTTGCACCTAAATTCCTAAATTTTCATTTTAATTTTTTATAGGTTGGAAGTTCTTATTTTAGGGTTTAAATTTATTACCCTAAATTTCCTAGCCAATTCCCATTTTAATTGTCATTTTTTTGATTTTTTTGTAATTATTTTTCAATATAATTGTATTTTTGGAAAAAATTGGTCATTTTTATTTTAGGGACTTTCCTTAACCTTAGAAAAATCAGGGAATGTTTCCAAGTGTAGGAAGAATAATCCTTGCAAATTTCATAATTATTTTATTTTATTTTTTAAATATTAATTGTTTGAGTTTAAATGATTTTTTAGTTTATTTTTAGGATTTTTCTTCATCACGTTATGCATTATTAAAGATTTAATTTTGTTTTTGTATTTATTAAATAGGAAAAAGGGTATTTTCCTACTTAAACATGCAGCGACCTCATCATCCTAAACAGCTTCGAAACATCACACAGTGTCATTTGATTCTTCACGTTATCCACACCAGTGTTGAGGTGGCCCGCGGTCCAGTCCTCTCTTCCGCAAGGGTGAATTGTTCAGCCCAATCGATGCCATTCATTTCCAGCACACAAAAATGGACGACATCCTTTCACCATCTCTACAGAACTATTAACCGAACACCATTCATGATCAGATGAAAATATATCCCCCATTGCTCCTTAAAATGTCACAGAGTTTGTTCCTAAAGTTTCAAATAAGCAAGTGGAAGACATCAATATGGTTGATCAAACATGGTGAGTTAATCTCTTTCACAAAAGAATAAATCTGAGATAAGTTTTAAGGTATTCAGTCCATACCATATCCTAAGAGGTGTGGCCTCAATTTGGCTTGACAAAACGATCTCTTGGGCCTCACGAAGCTTGTCCTTGGCTCAACTTACTTTAAATTGTCTTTATCTATTAAGTAGGCCAAAAGGTGGCTCAGTTTGGTTTCGATCTAGGTTTGAGGGCTCAGGATGGCTCAATTTTATTGAAAATGCCAACGTGAAGCTTAGATATGCTTTTGGGAGGGTTAGTTTGTAGTTTTGGTAGGTTTAAGTCAGATCTAAAATTTGTCTTGGATTTAGGTTGGAAAATTAGGGTTTCACATAGAAGTTAAGGCCTTGGAGAGATGGGGAAATTGCTGCCTATACCTTAGGTATTTTGTCTCTTGAAGACCAAAGGTTTTGGAGTCTAATTGAGAAACCTTAGTTTTTTGAGTTCTCTAGTTTGCCATTTTATGGCCATGGAGAAGCTCAAAAAAATGACCATACTAGTCTGAGGTTAATCATGTGATTCCTCAAAATTTTGCAATGTTATGGAGAGGACTTAAGGATAATAACTCTCATTTTGGAAATTTTAGCCAAGGTGGATCCAACGGAGGAAGAGAGAGAGAGAGAGAGAGAGAGAGAGAGAGAGAGAGAGAGAGAGAGAGAGAGAGAGAGATGCATGGCCTTAAGGCATTGGGGAATGGTAGAGGTGTAGTTGGTTTAGCTTGGTAAAGGTCTATCTTGACCCAAGCTTGTAGAAACTTCAGTTTAATGGACAATGGTGCCAAGTGTAGGAGAAAGGGGTAAGTGTACTCCTCTTTTTCATCTTCTCCTTTAATTTATTTTGCTTTTTGGTCTCATGTGGATATGGATCATTTAATGGCTTGGTGGGTTGGTCTAGGTCATGAGTGAATCACTTAAGGTTGGGCCATGGGCTTGAGTTTTTTTTTTGGCTTGAATTTAAGGTTTGGATTTAAAATCTTACCCTAATTTAAAGCCCAACGGACCTTTAAAACTTCTTTTTTCATTAATTAATTTAATTAATTAATAAAAAAAGAAGGTGACCATGTGGCCTTAAGGTTGATCACATAGTGATAGGTTATCCAAAATGATCATGATGACCATATGAGGGTAAAATTAGCCATATAATCATGTAGTTATCCATAGGGTTGTGATCAAGTTGATCATATGCTCAAGGGAGGATGACCACTAAATTCACCAAAATGGTCAGATTGATCATATAGTGATGTGTTGATCACATGAGGAACAGTGTTGACCAAATTGGTCATATGGTGTAGGTTTGAGCATGTTAGCCAGAGGGTTGACCATATGGTTCATTGTTGACTATATGATGGTTTGTTGACCATAGGGTCAATGAATTAGTCATATGGTTCAGTGTTGACTATGTTAACCAAAGGGTTGACCAAAATAGTTAGGTTAACCATATGGTCCATTGTTGACCATATTGTTCGTTGTCGACCATATGGTGGTTGTGTTGACTACATACTCAATGGATTCGTCATATGGTTTAGTTGGTCCTACTTAGGTCAAATTAGGGTTTTGATTTGATTTTTATGTTTAGCTGGGTTAAGGAGACCCATGGTCAGGTTGTAGATGAATTTGAGTAAATCCCTCTTCAAGGTGTATTTCGGGGTCACAATGGTCCTTAAGGATTTCAGGCATGTTTATAAAGTTTCATACTAAATTAGGGGGCTAAGGGAAAACAGAAAAATTCATAGGGTTTCAAGTTGATCTAGGTGATCAAGAGCAGGTCTGATCTTTGGTAGTCAATTTTGATTTACCTAAGGCATGTATAGCCACTGGTGACCAACTTAGATTCTTACCAAGTCAAAACTCTAAACCCACTCAACGAAGAGGATTGGGAGCTTGACCTTATACAGGTGAGGTCCAGTTATAACCCTTATTTGAGGTTATGTCTAGATGGGTGGAATGAGTCCTCACAAAAGTGAGGTTAATAAACCAACCCTTAATATGTGTGGTGTACCGTACAGGTATGCCTTACATATTGGCATTGACCGAACTGGTCAGCTAAGTTATGGAATACAACGTGTTAAGGATATTATTGAGAAAAGAATTAGCTAGTTCAAAAAGGAATGTCATTATTATGTGTTTAGAGGGTCTTATATCCATTTATTTTTTAACTTGCTGGTGGAAGAGATGTTGAGATTCAGTAAATGGTCTCAATGGTATCCAAGTATCCATGTCATGCCCTTGTTTCATTATGAAGGAATTTCTTTAGACTTACATTCAAATTAAAAGAAGAATAGGTAAACTAGAATAATACCATGATTCTATGTCAGGAAGGTTGCAGCTCCTACTACAAAAAGAAAATGAATGTTGTATTCCATTAAAGGATGTCTTATACCAATTTTTGAGATGTTGAATGTATATCCCTATCTTGTTAGGAAGGAATACCACTGGACTAACATCTTAACTAATAGGAGATCATGTAAACTAGAGTAGAGCCGTGCTTTCGTATCTAGCAGCCTATAACTCCTACTAGTAAAAGAAAATAGATGCCATATTCCATTAAAGCATGTCTTATACCAATTTTCAAGATGTCGAATGTTGTATACTTGTCTTCTTAGGATAGAATGCCAATGAACCTATGTCCTAACTAATAGGAAAGTAGGTAAACTAGAGAAAAGGCATGATTCGGTGTCAAGAAGGCTATCGTTCCTACTAGTAAAAGAAGTTGTGTGAGAGTCACACTAGATTTTATTTTGTTAATTCATGAAAATTCTTAACATTTGTTGGGCTTAAGCCATCCGAAAAATTACACTTTACCCATAGTTGTCATTTAATTGGTGATGTCCTTCATGATTGGTTTAAAGATTTTCATTTGTTTGTTGGGTCTAGGTCACCCAAAAGAATTTAAACTTTAACCATATTTTTTTGTTTAGTTGGCAAAGGTTTAGAATTGATTTTAGTTCTATGTCAACTTTTATGTCATGTGTGTGTCTGCTCTAGCCTTTTTGGACCTATAAGTGAAATTGTCAATGATAAAACCAAAATATAACAAAAGGTATTCCATTAAGATTGTCCAAAATACATATGATAATAAGTTGATATTACATCAAACATAACATAAAATCATATATATCGATGTACATCATAATGATCAGTCAGACTCATCTTGTAGTAATGTGTACCGCTACAAGGCCTACTAAAGACACCTTGCACTCTGAGATACTATGGGAGAAACAAAGTGCTTAGATGTTCATAGGTTTATGGTAGCTCTAAAGGTTGTAACCCTTGAAATTCTAGTTCAGGTAGATAATGAATCGGACATTTGTCTAGACACAATCTCTGGAGTGTTCTAAAAATCCTTTGTCGGCTTACTCCTGGGATACAATGTTGAGCCACATCAGCTCCATTTCCTGGTAAGATGAGAACATATTCAAGTGGAAGGAGTAAATATGACACATTCACTTAGAAGCAAAATTGTGTAGAATGGTCTTTCAAAATCTTGATGGTCGATATGAGATGGAATGCAATCTCCTTCTTCATAGATGTTGACAATGCAACTATTGGAGATGCAATCGGGAGGTCGTTTACTCCAAAATACTAACCTCTTGATTATTTAAATTATTATTGAAGGCATCAGTTCTACTCGATCATATTTCAAGATTCCTGGTGAAAATAACTCTTTCTAATTATCCCCGTTAACAACAAAGTTGTAACAACATCCATATTGCATTGTAATTCCACCTGTCCCTCTTTTTTACCTACTAGGTTCAGAATAAGTCTTTCTCTCTAGATATCCGGCTCATCCTCTGTCCTGAGACTCCATCACATGCTTAATCATAATTCCTTGTTCATCTTCGTTGAACACACTAGTAAATCACTGCATGCCCTTCCTTAATTTTTTCACCATTGACTCTCCGTACATGTTGGAAGAATAGCCTCTTGATAGTTTTCATGAGTTTTAATTCTTCTTCATAGATAATTTCTTGGGCAACAGACTCTACTGATGCCAAAGGGTCGAAAACCTGTGTGGTATATGGGTTAGGCGTAAAATTTTCCCTTCCACCTCATCTTACTCGTGGTCAAAATTTTTTATTCCAAGGATAGGATATGCCACTTCGAGAGTGTATACATGGAATTGGAAATTTGAACTCTGGTGGGATCTCATATTGTATCATTTCTCCCTCCACAGGCTCTAGTAGAAGCTCTAGCTCTCTTTTCTTTTCGACCCACTTTAACTTTTTGTTCAAATTCCTTCGTTGGGTATGGGTAAGCCCTTTACTTATTTTACTCAACCCTACTATAATAGCATCCGTATAACCCTGGGAATCAGCAACCACTACTGACTTTAGTCTACCACAATTATTTGTTCCATTGGAAATTTGTTCATTTTTTATCATCTTTCTCTTCCATTCAATAGGTTGCTGTGTATGAAAGTGAAATTCTAGGATAGGTTCTTGTCAGTCACTTTTTTGAAAAGATGATTAATTTAATATGTATATAATTTTGATTTTCAAAAATAGTATTATAATTTTGAAAAATATGAGGCCAAACAGATTCTATATATTCAATAGTTTAAATAATCAATCACAACACCACAATTAATTATTCACATCCTAATATGGGTATACTACTTGACGGCGGGCTCGATTCTATAAACTGCATAATTTGTGAAATCTGTTTGGTCTGTGAAACTTTTGTGTGGCGGATAAGTTTTCTTACATATCATAAATCGTAGATTTGGTTTATTTCACCTGGGTTCTTAAGTTCCCTTTATGGGTAAGCCTTTATCGTCAATTACATCTAACTGAAGTCGCTTAAGAAAACTCTCAATAATGATTAGAGGTACTAGAATTGAAGAATTCAACATTTAGGTTTTCATGATTATACACGGAAAGTCAAGTGGGAGTGGCTCAAGTAGGAAAAATTGATCTGGGAGTTCAAAGGAAGGAAAATTAGGGGATGTCATGGATGTGAGGAGAGCCTCAGTAACTTCCCAGAACATCCTATTGTTGGGCTTTACATTTAAGAATGATGTTATTTTAGTGTTCACTCCTACCAATTTTATTATTTAGGGCATAAACTTGCATGATACCCAACCTTACAAATGGCCTAGAAAATTAGGAGGGTTATGTTGTACCAAATGAAAACCTCAAAACCTAAAAAGAGTTAAGTCTTATGTTGCACAACACGGTTATACAGGATCCTAAAAATAGTTCATGGATTTATGTCATTCTAGAAGAACTACGCTAAAGTCATATGATATATGTTTATTAAATCTAAGGAATAGTTTTGTTGGAGTAGGACTTGTTCATGAAGAGTCTTAATTTGTTGCCCATTTGCATCCTCGTCGAGCTGCCCACCAAGCTCATCCCCAACTTCTTATTGTAGTGACTCGGGTTTAGGGATTCACGTGTGAGCAAGTAAACTTGTTTTGTCAGTGACCTATCGCAGTATGCCTCCTAACATATGTCCTACTATTTTCTAACCTAGGGGGGCTAGCATGGGTATTAAAGTAAAACATTATGAAAGCATGCTATAGAGTATAGTATATAAAAGTAAAGCATCCTATAAATACATCAAAGAGACATGTAGTAAAAGAAAAGTAGTGTCGCGTACCTACTACCTCCAATGTCACTGCAAAAAGCGGTCATTATCTCATGTAAAAGTAAGCAAGTGTTGCGAAGGATTTAACTAGCAAGACAAACATAAGTGAAAGAGCATGTGACACATATATGAATGATTGAAGTAAGCCATAGAAGATCAGGGTCATGTAGGCTCAGAGCTGTGTTGTGTGCTTTATAAACCAACCTTAGATATAAGCTACCAACCAAATTATCTAAGGAGGGCAATATCCGACCTCAATCAATGTGATTAGCAAGTGGACTATTGTAGCATCGTACCCAAAAATACTTTGACGTTGTCATGCACGTAGAGTTTACTTAGCACTCAAAAGTAGTTGTTTTATGAGAAAAGTATATACATATACATACATATATATATATATATATATATATATATATATATATATATATTTGTTGGACACAACTCTATTGGAAACTATTTACATGTATACCCCAAACTTCAAGTGTTCCTCGGCCAAAACAAAAGACCTGCTAGTACGGGAATGCAACAGGGAATATAGGGGCCGACTACTCCATGATCCCGAAGTGAGGAGCACCGGAAAACATCAGCTTCCAAGCAGCAAAAGTAAATGAGGAGGAGGCTTTGTAGATACCAAAATGTTTTGAGAGCCGACGGCAGTCCTTGCTAACCGCTTAGCCGGTCGGTTGCCCTCCCCGAGAATGAATGAAAATGTAATATGCGGATTTTGTATAATCTCCTTGATTCCGTTCTTCCACGATAAGTGGTGCCAAGGTGGGGGAACAGTATCATTCATATATTGCAAAACCATCCTAGAGTCTCCCTCCACAATTAAGTAATTCCAGTTATTGAGACGAGCAAAGGAGACTGCCCAGTAGATAGCAGACAGTTCAGCCTCCAGGGGGTCAGCCACATCTGTAGGAGAATAGAAATAGCAAATACATTTTCCATAATGGTTCCTGAAGATCCCTCCAAACCCAGCATCATTTCCAGAGAATGCTCCATCAGTGTTGACTTTGATATATGGGGAACTAGGAGCTTGCCATGTAACTTTTAGAATCCTGAACTTTTTGAGTGAGTCTTAAGAGGAATCTTTAAGGATGTTAGGGAATTTTTGAATCCTGATAAGTTTAGAGATGTATGAATGACAATTAGCCACTACAGTAGTGACTCGGCTTTGAAGTTCATCAAACTTCACACCATTCCTCTGTAGCCATAAAAACTAGGCCACAATAAACGGTACTACCCCTAGTTTGATCTTCTGCCACGACTTCCAACAGCTGAAAAAGTCCAGCCAGTCTAAGTTCATAGTATTTAACTTAAACAGGTTAATAAGCATGGTCCAAACCTGTTGGGAGAAGGAACAAGTGAAAAAAAGGTGTTGAATTGATTCAGATTGCTGGCCACATAAAGAGCACTTAGACGGTCCTCTAAGTCCTTTTAGTTTGAGACTATCATCAGTGGGTAAGTGATGGAAAAAGATCCTCCAGTTCAGAAAAGACATGGATGGGGTGAGAAATTTATTCCAAAGTGCAGTCCCCCAGCCAGTAGGGCTCCAGTTGTTAATTTTCAGATATAGTGTTTTAGTGAGGCTCTGATGCTTCCCATTTTTCCATATAATCCTATCAGGCTGAGATCTATCAAAAGGGATCTTCACAATTTGCTTTAAAGAATGGTCCTGAAGGAGAAGCTGGAAAGCAGAAGTATCCCATTGATCATAGTTCCAACATTCAGCAACAGGAAACTGAGTCTTGATCAGGTTTGGCAGCCCACTCAGCATATCTTCAGGACACCAATGGTCCTGCCAAAATGAGATCTCACCTCTTCCCAGCTCCCAAATGTACATAGACTCGCTGACTCCCTATTCTTCACCATTTGTTTCCGGATTCGGAGTCACCAGTGTCGACCTGTATTATAGTCAGGTGCTTCCCTTTGCAATACTTGCCATTCATATATTTAGCCCAGATGGATGTCTGTTGCTCGAATTGAATCCAAAGCTTGCAGAGATTTACCTGTTGTAGTTGTTTCAGACCTTTAAAGTTCAAACCACCAGCACCATAGGGTTTAGCCAACTTTTGCCAACTTGCCCAATGTATTTGCTTCCTATTGCCAGCCCATAGGAATCTATTAAAAATTCTTTCAATTTGAATTCTTGTGCTCTTCTTCATACAGGTCATTTGAAGGATGTAGGAGGGGAAGGATGTCGAATACTATTCGAATGGTAATTCTCCCACCATTAGACAAGAAGGAGTGAGCCCAATCGGTGAGGTTGGTATGAATCTTGCCAATGATGTCATCAAAATGAACTTCGTTTGGATCTACCTTTAATAAGAGGGACCCCAAATATTTGAATGGGAGAATAGCCTTAGAAAAGCTCGTGGTCCGAGAGATCCGAGTGAGAGATATCAGCTGGACGAGTGGTGAGGGAAAATTAACTCACTCTTAGCATGATTGAACCGAGAGCCGAGGTTTGCTTGGAATAGCCGTGACAGTTGATAGCTCTTTTCACCTGCAGGTTTGTTAGCCCTAAAAACAGCATAATGTCATCTGCATACATGAGGTGAGAGATGGAAATGTTAGATTTATGGTGGTAATTGGCATATGGATAAGGGGAGACCTGGGCTTCCAACAATCTAGAGAAGTAATCCATGCTTAAGAAGAATACAGTAGGAGAAAGTGGGTTTCCTTGTTTAAGACCCCTGGTGGCCTTAAAGCCACCCCAACGAGTTACTCATTGATGAGAATGGAGTGATGATTCTAGTGCGGCCACTGTCGATAAGATTGCGAAGTTCCGTGAGAATCCTCCGGCATGGAGCACCTCCAAAACAAAGTTCCGATCAACGAGTGTCATATGCTTTCTTTATATCTAACTTGTAGATCAGATTGCCCCCCCTACAGGGTTTATCCAGATCCAACAGTAACTCTTGGGCTAGAAGAACATTATCAGATATCGATCTTCCTTTCACAAATGTAGATTCGTTAGGAGAGATGAGCTTATCCAAATGGGGTTGTAACCGGCTCACCAATATTTTACTAATAATTTTGCTGATTACTGAAGTTAGGCAGATGGGCCTATACTGATTCCAGTCCTTAGAGGTAGCATTCTTTGGGATTAGAATCATTGTAGAGGCATGAAAATACTGGGGTAGCTTAATTCCCTGGAAGTAGCTCTGGATAGCTTTGGTGACCTCTTCCTTGCATATGTTCCATGTCTTCTTATAAAAGTCAACAGTGAACCCATCAGGTCCAGATGCTTTAGAACTGTCAATTATATTGAGGGCTAACCAAATCTCTTCTTGTGTTGGAATACCATCCAGCTGGAGGGACTGGGTGTAATGGCATTCCTTGTTGAACAGCTGTGGATCAATGTGAAGTCTGTTAGCAGGCTTGAGGGTAAGAAGGTTAGATATATATATATTGGGATGAAGACAAATTGAATGAGGTTGTGGATTTTTCATCCATTCAGAATATCAAGGAGATCCCCATCAATAGAGTACAGGAGAATTCTGATCAGCTAATTCTCAAGAAAGCTTCCTCTCAATTTATTAACTCCTACATCTACCAGTCCTTACATCATTGGCCTCAAAACAATTGGGGTTGTCACCTATGGAATAAATATTTGACCCCTTCTATGTCATTTTTCAGCTGGAGATTGTTTCATAGATTCTTTCCTACAGATGATATACTGAAATTGAAGGGCCTTAGACTCGGTTTCCGAGATGCCATCTTTCGTCGTGCTCGGGAGGAATCATATGACCACCTACTTCTTCGATGTCTTGTGATTAGGGAGGTATGGAATAGAGTGTTGGAACATTTTCAACTTACACATCACTTCGGGGATCGGATATCTGTGGAGGACTGTTGCGCTGATTGGCTAGAACTGAAGCTTTCAATGTATCCACTGATCATTTGGTGGTTTGTCTGGATGGCAAGGAATAAAAATAAGTATGAGAAATCTTTTTTAGTTCTATAAACCTAATCTTTGCTAATTGCTGCTCCTTCATAAACAGGACTAATAATACATATGAATTGAAGAACAAAACCAGGATCCAAATTAATTTATTTCACTAGAACCCTCCCTCCACTTCTTGGGTCAAAGTTAACATTGATGGGAGTTATTCCCCTCTTTCTTCTGGATGTGGTGGTGTGTGTAGAAACCATCAAGGTAGATTATCGTGGGGATTTCAAACTTCTATTGTCTCGATTCCCTCTTCAATCCGAAATGACTCGCTCGCTATTTGGGCTCTAAAGTCTCGCTAAGGCCGCCGGGCACTCTCTTATCCGGATGGAATGCGATTCCCTTCAACTAGTCGATATAATGAATGGCACTACCGATGTTCCATGGATGCTTATATACCTTCACGGAACCCCGAAGGACTTAACAAAGGAAGTAATCGTCTACTGGAGTCATCTGCATATGGAGGGAAATCAGCCAGCCAATTGGCTAGCTAAAACGGCTTCAAAAACTGTAACTTTCAAATGCTTTAAATTCTCTTCTGGGTATCTAAAATAGTTACTTTTTGGTGATTTGCTTTCACTTCCTTTTATCGGATGTAACTAAACTTTTGCTTCATTAATGCATATTATATTTTGTTGAATATATATATATATATATATATATATATATATATATATATATATATATATATATATATATATATATATATATGGAGAAGGAGCAACTCGTGGCTCCCTACATGTTAATGAAGAGAAAGAAGTACATGAAAAAGGAGGGATATGGTTCCCCTCAAGAACAAAAATAGACCTTGTAAACCTATGGGAACCTCAATCCACATTACTACTCCACACAAATAGGAAAATAAATAAAGACCAATAAAAAAAAATACAAGGAAGGTTCGGAAGCCAGGGCACCCAAATGGTGAAATGCCCAAGAACCTAAAGGACCCTCCTAGATGAGACCAAAGATCTAAAATATTTGAGGGGTGATGGCAGCAGCTGAAGAAAACAGTCAACTCTTGTCGGCGTATTTTTAGGTTTGTTTGTTGTATTTTGAAAAGGGGTCGCCTACAGAAATTGTCGGCGAATTTTAGATTTTAAGTTTAATTTAAATATATATATATAATTTGATAAGTAGCATTTGATTTTTGAAAATAATTTTTATGTTTGAAAATTTTTAAGATATGAAATCAAATCAATCTCACATCCCAAATAGTTTATATAAACGAGTACCACACCACAAACTGTGTATCTACCTTGAAGAATAGACACACTGCTTGAAGATGGGGCTCGATTAAATAAAAGAGAAGATTTGTGACATCTGTTTGGTCTGCGAACCAATTTTATAAGCCGACAAGTTCCCCTGCTTAATATAAAGGAATGAAGCAGGGTTTATAATACCTGGGTTCTTAAAGTTCCCTATAAGGGCAAGACCCTCTAGTTAATTACATCTAAAATGTCTGAAAACATTTAAGAAAACTCTCGATAATGATCAGTGGTTTTGCTCTCAAGAATTTCAAAGTTTAAGGTTTCAAATGATTGGATTTTGGAAATTTCAATAGGGAATAGCTCAAATTTGGAACAATTATTTTCAGGAGTCCGAAGGAAGAGAAGTAGGAGAAGTTGAGAATCCAAGAAGAATCTTGGCAACTTCCCAAACTATCTTATTGTTTGGCTTCAATTTAAGAGTTTATTTAATGTTTCAATCTTGCCAATTTTAATTAATTAGGACTTATATTTGTATGACATAATCATACAAATAGCCTCGAAGATGTGAGGGTTTATGTCGTACCAAACGACTATCTTAGAATCCTAAGACGAGTTAGGGCTTAATTTGCATAATATGATTATGCAAATGCCTAACAAGAAGTTGAGGATTCATGTTGCACTAAGCAAACTACCTCGAAATCCTATGGCTTGCTTATTTAATTTTAAGGAAAGTTTTGCCGAAGTAGACTCATGTTTTGCTGATGACGATGGCCGTGCTGCCCACCGTGCTCCAAGCTCCTTGTTGTTGCAGATGTTTAGTTTTAGAACGTGAAAATCAAAAGATGAGAAAAGTGCTTTGTTTTAGAAAATTTTTAAAGTACAAATTTCTTTAGTGTTTTATTAGGGGAATCTTAAAGTTGATTATAACAACACCGGTTAAGATCCCACGGTCCATCATTCCGTTACCGTTATTTTTATCAGATCCACTTAGTCCAAATGAATTTGCTAAACTCAAATGAATGAGTTCCACACTTTCATTTAGACCGTGGGAAATCCCATTAGCAACATGTATGTTACATCATCCTAGGTATTCCTGATCACCCAAAGAGATGTTTTAATTTAATTGCAATTGTAGTTTTGTTGTTCTGGTTGGGATTAAATTTTGAGTTGTTTTATCTTTTGAAATATTATGGCGGTGAAATTTATCTTGTTGTGACTTTTAATTTAGTTTTGGTTTCAGTTTTGTGGCTATCCTAAGGGTTTTCGTTTTCATGCAACAAGAGTAAAGTGCAGCTCTTATAAATAAATTGAAATAAAGTAAATTGCAAAAAAATAAAAGCGTACCTGGAGAATCTTCTCGTCATTCCAAGCTGCACTTAAAACACATGTTAAGGGATTTAAATATTTATAACAAGTACGTAGGAAAAGCTAAGAGAAGGATTTTGGTTGTCTACCAAATTCCTAATCCTATTGTTAGTCATCTCCTATGACATCTAGGATCTTGCATTTTGTTTAAGGATGATTTAATTCATAAAAAAACAACTAAATTCAATTATTCTTCTTAAAACACCTAATTGTATTAAGAAAGTGCTTAGAACGGGTTATAAACATCTTTTCAATACTTCTGAGATTATTTCGAGTCTAAATAAACTTTTATTGTAGAGACGAATCAATCATCCAAAAATTTTTAGTTAAGTTTTAACTCTTGCTCAGTGAACTTAGGACATTTGATTATCCTATAAGTAAAGTGACATTTGACTTGATGCTTTACTTAAGAGTTATAATAATGAAAACCTTTAAGGGCAAATTAAGGTTCTAATGATTTAAAATTTGAATTAATGTTTTAAGGTGATTTAATTTAGTTATAAAATTTTAATAAATTTAAGTTTGGAATAGAGTTCAAGTTGTTTTATTCTTAAGTGTTTTAAACTATTTGAATAAAAGATGAATTTAAATTATTATTTAATTTAGACTTTAATGATTTAATTTTAATTTAAATATTTAATTTTAATTTAATTGCAATATTCTGGATTAACATTTAATTGGTTTGATTATTATTATTTTTTAATTAAGAATTTATTTTTATGAAATTAATTTTTTATGTTTCAAATTTGCATTAAATTTGCTTTCAAGTGATTTTTCAAATTAATAATTTTTTTGTTTTAATGTTTTAAATTTATTTCAATTTAATTATCAAGTTATTTAATGTTTTAAGTTTTAATTTAATTAAGGTTCATTTTCCTTTTATTTATTTAATTATTAATTTCAATTATCCCTTTAAATTCAATAAAAAGTTAAATATTATTAAAGTAATTCATTTAGGGATTTTAGTTTAAGTTATCATAGTCTCTCTAAATTATATTCCCATTTTAATAATCCAGATTTTAACTTACTCTTCCAAAATTTAATTGTTTAATTAATTAAGGTTTACTTTAAATATTTTCAAGATGATTAATGGGTTTCTACCCCTTAATTCTCTAGGTTTCAATCTTCTAATGAAAATTTTAAGATCAAACATTTTACCCTCCCCTTGATTAAACATAAATGTTAATTAGGGTTATAATCTTTTAATTACTTTTATGCTCCTTTAGGCTTATTTATTTCATAACTCATCAAATCAAGCTCAAATGAACTTGAAATTTTTATGTCACTTTACTCATATGTCAATTAAGACATTAGAGGAGAATATGTGATTTTTCTGAATTTAATTAAGTTTATATAATTATTTTTTATGAAAAATAAGTGTTTTTAATGAAAATTCAACAACATGACCAAGGTAAGGTTTCTATCCCTAGGAAAATTATGGGGTGTTCCTACTGACTACAGAACCACTTGGACCAATTTTAGTGACTTTTTGAATTATATTTTATTTATTATAATTATTTTGAATTTTACAGTGTTAATTAATTATAAAATAAAATAAAGGTTAAAAATTAAGTTTTATATTTTTCTTAAATCTCTCTAACCTCAAGAAGTTCAAAGAAATAAATTTATAATTTTTTGATTTTTCTTTGATTTATTAGAATTATTTTAGTGAAAAGTTTGGAAAATTCATTTTTTAATTCAAAAAATTGTTTTAAGCATTTAAAATTCAATATCTTTACTTTGAGACTTGGGAAAAATATTTGGTTTATTCCTAAGTGATTAGGAGTTAAAATATGACATTTTTATTATTTTTAACATTTTTATGAATTTTATTATTTTTTAATTATTTAAAATATTTAAATATGGTGAAAAATGAAGATTTTTAAAAAAATTTAATTTTAATTTTTTAAGACTCCTTTAATATCAGAGAGGCCTCAAAACCAATTTGGTAAATTTTTAAAGTGTATTTTTGGAGTTATGAATTTTTAAATTTTAATTTTAGCTATGTGACTTAATTAATCCATTTAGTGGGGTTAAACATTTCCAATTGATTCCAAATTTTTATGTGAGGTCCCTCTGATCCTAAAGATCAGTGGAGAATTATTTTCAAGTTCGTTTGATATGTGGTTAACCCTAATTAATAAAAATTTAGTTTTGAGTAATTAGGCCAATTAGGGTTATTCTTAATGAATTAACTCAAAATATAATTATCCTAGGGTCCTCTGGTCTTAAAAAACTTCCCCAAATTTTTCTAGAATTTTCTAAATAGTATGTTAATTAATGGAATTAAAATACCAAAAACAGTGACATAAACTTGAAAAATACATAACTTTCCATAGAGATGGCCTCTGACCTTGAAACATTCAAGGAATGTTCCCAAGATCAGAGGCTTTAAAAGCCTTATGGTCTCATGCCATGGTGAATTGTCTATGCAAATGGAGAATTAAAATACTGAAATGAGTAAATAATTTATTAAAAATAAAATAATCATCAAAATAACTTGATTTCTTTTTCACATTATTCTCCTCTGTTCACTGAGCAAAAGGGTATTTTTAGTTTGTTTTTATGATTTTTCTACACGAAGGTATGGATTTTCTAAGTTCTGGGTATTTAAATAAATCAAAAAAATCCATATTTTCCTACTTCTCCACGCGGCGCCGACTCATCCTCAGCAACTCCGAAATTCCATGCGGCGCACTCCCATTCGACGCTGCCATCTGATTCAGTGCTCCAGAGGTCCGCAGTTCATGTAACATTCTTTGGTCCGGCGCAATCTGGACCATCCACTCAATACACTCTCGATCGGACGTCGCCTGGTCATCGTCTATGACTGGTGTGCACCCATGACCATCCACACTAAAACCCTAAGAACTCTCTCTTTTCTCAATGGATTTTCGTTTTCTTATGCTCTATGGATTCTTCTTGAGGAGACAAACCCATCCATACGGTTTACATGCTATGAATTTAAGACAATCAAAATAGAGAATCTCTAGAAGCGCGAGAGGAAGGATAGGTTTATACCTTGGCTCTGAGAAGTGAAGCTTCAATCAGAGAGTTGTGGCACCTTTGATTGCACCCAAGGAAGCTCCAGATGAAGTCTCTGGCTATGGGGAATTTCCTAGGTACAACTTCCACAAAGCCCGATTTCAAAGCTTGGTCGATAGAGAGAATGGCTGGCCTGGTGAGGGGGCTTCCACTTGGGAACTTCTTCTCTTGGTCCTGTGCAGGTGTGGGTGAGTTTAAATTGATTATGGTGGAGGTTCCAGTGATATCCTGTTCTGGGCTGAGAATTGAGCAAAAAATTTGAGCTCAATCAATGAGGTTTAGGGCAGGAGAACAGTGAGGATCAATTGCTCTAGGCAAGGAGAAGGTCCTAGAGCAATTTTGGCAGAGTTTTGTTTAGGACTGGTTCATCACCTTGTTTGGCCGAGAAGGTGGTGGGTTTAAATAGACATGGCTGGAGGGCCTCCCAGGGGGAGTTAGGTCTTGGGATCAGCTGCATTGGTCAAGGGAAGAACAGCCATGGAGTCCAATTGAGTTGGGACAGCTCAGCTAGTGAGTTTGAATATTTTTGAATCAAATGTGTGCTCTCGGCCTGGTGTTTTCCCACAACTGTGCTGGCCGGCCGGCCAGGCATGGGTCACCCTTAGGGTCAGGGAGGTCAGGTCTTGAATTTGGTGCAAGCAATGGTGGTTGGCCATGTGTCTAAGGCTTGATTTAAATGGAAAGAGGGGAAGGATAATTTTGGGCTCATTTTGGTCCAAGGAGTGGTTTCGGCTAGGTGCACCTCCCCAAGGCTTGACTTTGGGCTGGGAGGAATCATTTGGGTCAGCCAAAAGAGATTGGTGAGGTCTCTTTCCATGGTGAGGTGGCTAAGCTTGGTTTAGAGTGTGACATGAATGGGGTTAAAAAGCTTAATGAAGGATTAAGAAAGTGGCCCCCTCCATTTGCCATAAATGACATGGTGAGGTGTAAAGTGACTCCCATGGCTTGCATATGGCTTATGCATGGCTCCATGGCTTCATTTGGCTTGGGAAAAGATTTGGCCAATTTCATGAAAGAGGATTTTATGAATTTTGGCATTTTGGTGGAAATTTGGATGAAGCTTGATTTGGAATGGTTTAATGATGATTTTGAAACTTAGGGGTGATATCAATTAAAGGTATGATGAAAATAAATTGCCATGTGGGCTTTAGAGCCAACTTTGGGCTTTTGGATTTGGTGAGAATGAGCTTTTAGAATGGTTTAAAAAAGTGGGCCTTTATGTTTGTAAACAAATTGGTGGACGGAAATTTTATGAAGGATTGGTCCAAACAAATGTTGGGTTTAGTTTAGGGATGTGTCATGAACATTTTAGAAAAGATTTGGTATCATTTAGAGTGGAATTGGATTTAATTTGGGCATTATTGGTAAAGGGGCCAAAGTCGGTCAAATTGGGCTAACTTGGGCTAAGGTTGGTATAAGGTTAGATTTGATGTAAAATTAATGTTGAGAAATGTTTATGGGATTGTCACAAAGAGTTTTCAACTTTGGTCGGGCTTTGATTTTGAGATTTGGGCCCATTTCGGTTAGGTTTAGGTTTAGGCAAATTTAGGGGATTTTTGGTTTGGGCTAGGTTTGGGTAGAGTTTAGGTTCAAATTTGGGATAAATCTTGTTAGTATTTTGTTTGTGAGGATATTAGGAAGGCTTAGAAAAAGATTTGGGGTTAATTAGGGTTAGTATGGGTTAAGTTTAGGTCATGGGCCAAAATTGGGCTTTAAGCTTCAAATTGGAATTGGATCCAAATTTTAATCAAATTGGGCTTGGATTAGATCTAAATTGATATTTGAGATATTGAATTGAAGTTTAGAATTGAATTGGATCAACATTGAGGTCAATTGGGTTAGTTTAGTGGGACATTGGGTCCATTTGGGTTAAAAATGGGTCAAATTGGGGGTTTTGGTAAAAGTGGGTTAAATTGACAAAATTGTCCTATGGTGTAGTTGAACAAAATGAAATTGGGAATATTTGGGTTTTTTAAGAATTTTTTGGGAATTTTCTGAATTTTTTGAAATTTTTGGGTTAAAAGGGTATTTTGGGTATTTGGAGGGTATTGGGGGGTATTTTTGGAATTTTTGGTATAGTTGGCTAAGGATGATCAATTTGAATGGTGGGAAATGTTTAATATTGGTTTTGATGAATTTTGGGTAATTTAGGTAATTTTGCAAATTTTGGGTAGCTTCAAGGGCATTTGGTAGGCTTGGTGGGTGTAGGCCTCGGGGGTCAAAAATTGAAATTTTTGAAAAATGAAGATTGATCAAGTTTGAGTAGAATGGAATCACTTTGGATGAGCCATGAAGCAATATCAAGCCCATAAGATCCATGAGAGGACTCATTTGAGGCACTCACTATGTTGTTCCTAACCCTCTTAGCCAAGGGCCTAGGGGTTAAGGTCCATCCATATAAATTACCTACATGAGTCAAGAAGTCAAGCTAGGTATAAATGGTTTTAGGATTGGAATCTGTGTGAAAATGTAATGTGTGCAGGTTAACCCTCACCAGACCAGGCCACCCAGGGTTGTCCTAAGGCCAAAGAGTCCTATAGGGAACTCATCATTTAAACCTCCACATTTAATCTTAACCCTCCAAGTGACTTGGGGGTTTACAATCAAACTTGTGGGGTTTTAAGGGAGTTTAAGAGGTGTTTAAATTTCTAAGTTGTGGGTTCCATTTCTAGTCCTCTAAGATAGTCAAAGGGAAAGCCTAAGGCTAGATCCTAAGTACTAAGGAAAGAGAAGAGAAAAGACCTCATCAAAAATGATGTCAACAACTCTCAGGATAAAGGCAATCAGCAAAAGATCAGAAATGGCCACAATTTCATGGCAATGCTATGATAAAGAGCCTGGATTATTCATCCACGAGAAAGTATTACTGATGGGAGACATTGCAAAGCCCAGAGATGAAAAATCCCATCTAGTTAGCCAAAAGGCTAGTCTGAACCCAAACCCAGTGGTAAAAATACCCATAATTCTGAGAAGTTACAAGGCATGTGAACCTTCAGGGCAGGAGAGGTGTATCCAATTTGAGGTGTGGGACCTCTAGTCTGTCCCCAGCTAACAAAAAAAGGAGGGCAGGAGGGGGGAGGGGAGAAACCACCAACTCCAAAGTAGCAGCACCTGCACGGGCAAGCCAGTTGGCTGGTTGGTTTCCCTCCCTGTAAATGAAGGAGAAATGAGCATAAGGAGACCTGATAGTATGAATTTTCTGTAACCAGTTGTTGTTGTGCCAATTGATTTAGGTATAATTTTCCAAGATTTGTAACAGCACAGTGGAGTCTACCTCCAACCAGATGTTGTTCTAGGAGACATTCCTAGCAAACTGCAATGCCCAAGTCACAGCTATCAGTTCAGCTTCAAGTGCATCATTAGTAATTACTGAGGCTTGAATGAATAACAAGCAGTGTCCTTGATGATTTCTGAATACTCCCCCCACTCCCACACTGTTGTTAGAATATCTGCCATCAGTATTGATTTTAATAATGGGGTGATTTGGGGGCTTCCAAAAAAAAGCTTTAATAAGTGGAGGAGTAGCATATGGTGGAGCAGTCTCAAGGATGTTGGGGAACTTTTTATAAGTGATGATTTTGTTCAAGTAAGAAATGCAATTTCTCACCACTTGAAGGACAGTAATTGTTTTCCCTTCAAATTTAGATTGGTTTCTAGCCATCAAAAGAAACAAAGTCACAATAAAAGGAACTGCAGAACACTTTTGATCTCTCCAGCTTAGCCAACAAATATTGAGTAGGTCCCAATGTATAGTAGATCTCCCCAGATGCAAGTGTGGGAGCAGCTCCTTCCAAACAGCTTGACAATAGGAACACCTAAAAAATAAATGAGGGATGGATTCCTCATGAGCAAGGCACAAATTGCATCTTGATGATCCCATAAGCACTTTCATTTTTAAATATCATATGTAGGAAGAAGGTTATGAAAAATTGTCCAACAAAAAAAGGACATAGATGGGGACATGAAATTTCTACAGATGATGTCCCCCCAAGGTGCTTGAGTCCAAGAGTAAGATTTAGAGTAGATTGCTTCGGTGACACTTTGATGGTTATAGATTTGCCAATTGATTTTGTCAGGTCTGTTTCTGTTAAATTGGACAGTAGAAATCTGAGTAGCAGAAGAATCCTGAAGAATAGCCCTAAGGTGAGGGAGTGACCAGTGCTGTCCATCACAGCAATCAGCAACTTTGATGCTAGTGTTTGCTGGTTCAATTCTTGGAATGGGTTATTCTTTAGGGCACCAATTATCAAGCCAGAAGTTGATTTCACCATTTCCCAGTTCCCAGACAAATAGGTCTTCAGCAATTTGTCTGATCTTGAGCATCCTGACCCAAATTTTAGAGTCTCCCAATTTCCTAATAGTGAGTGAGGGGTGCTAGTATCTACCGTATTTCCCTTTCATGAATTTTGCCCATAGGGATGTTTGAGATCTAAATTTGATCCAAAGTTTGAAAGGATTAACCTGTAATAGTTGTTGGAGCCCTTTAAATCCCAGACCCCCAACATTGATAGGCTTTATCACTTTTTGCCAAGAGGCCCAATGCAGTTGATGTCTTTGGCCTGACCACAAGAATCTATTAAAAGTTCTCTCCAATTGCAGCTGGGTGCTTTTCTTCATAGTTGTCATTTGAAAATTGTAGAATGAGAAAGTGGTGAGTATACTCTTTAACAAAGCAATTCGACCCTCATTGGAAAGGAATGTATAAGTCCAACAGTTCAACTATGAATTGATTTTGGCAAGGACATCATCAAATTGGGTTTGCTTACATCTTCCAGTAATGAGAGGAATCCCTAAATATTTAATAGGGAGAGTGCTGTTTGAGAACCCAGTATAGGTGATGATCCAGTCCTTAGTATTAAGAGAGACCCTTTTAGGAAAGATCAGCTGTCATTTATCAGGATTAAACAGCATGCCTGAATGAGCTTGGAACATGTGCAGGCAGTGTCTCACTTTTTTGACAGTATTTCTGTGTGCACTTGAGAAAAGCATAATATCATCTGCATAATTGAGGTGGGAGATAGCAATATAAGATTTATGATGGTACCTGGAGTAGTTCTGATTGAGGAGAGTCCTATTGAGCATTCTGGAGAGGTAATCCATTGCAAGGATGAAAATAGTTGGAGATAGTGGATCCCCTTGTTTGATCCCTCTAGTTACACTGAATTCGCCCCAAGCTTTTTCATTTATCAGTATGGAGTGCTCATTAGAGAGCAGCCATCTCCTTATAAGTGTGCAGAAATGTGAATTGAAGCCTTTAGCAGTAAGGATAACCATTATGAAATCCCAGCTTATGGTGTCATATGCCTTTTGTATATACTATTTATAGATCAGGTTACCTCCTCTATGAGGTTTATCCAAGTCCAACAGTAGTTCCTGAGCAAGTAGAACATTGTCAATAATGGATCTACCTTTAACAAAGGCAGATTGATTAGGGCAAATCAATCTATCAAGATGCGGTTGAAGTCTCCCCACAATAATGTTGTTGATTGTCTTACTAATCATAGAAGTAAGACAAAAAGGCCTGAAATGCTCCCATTTCTGCAGGATGGCATTTTTAGGGACCAAAACAAATTTAGATGCACTAAAATAACTTGCAAGTGGGTGTCCTTGGATGAAGCTTTGAATGGCAGTAACAACATCCAATTTAATGTTATTGCAAGCTTTCTTTGTAAAAATCTGCAGTATAGCCATCTGGCCTTGCAGTTTTAGAGCTGTCCACTGAATTAATGGCCATCCAGATTTCCTATTCAGATGGAATCTCAGTTAATTCCAGGTTATTAGTGTAGGCTGATTCTTCAGTGAAGTAGGAAACATCAACATGCAATCTATGCTCAGTTGTGAGGGTAAGTAGCTGTTGAAAATGATTAACAGCATCCTGGGCAATTTCAGAATTGTCCTGGAGGCATCTACCCTCAACAGTATGAATGGAGTCTATAGTGTTACACTTTCTCCTGTATTTGATGTATGCAAGCTAATAGTTTGTATTCCTATCCCCCTCTTTGAAGTGGTTGACTGCAGCTTTTTGTTTTAACAGCAGATCCTGTCTCTCAATGGCAATCAGAAGTTCATTTTGTGCTAGGAGTAACTGATCCTCATTAGCAATGCCATTCTAGACATCAATTTCTAATCTCTTCACTTCTTTTTTGGATTTAGTAATAGTTTGGAATACATCTCCAAAGGAATCCCATCCCCACTTTCTAAGTGCTTTATTGAGCTTAATCTTTAGGAGACTCAGTTTAATAAAGGGATTGGAGTCTACAACATCACACCTGTGGGCGGAGACAAAGTATTGGAACTCAGGATGGGATGACCACAAATTAAGGTATCTGAAAGGAGGGGGGGTTACTTGGTTGGGTGGGGGAGTTAATGGAGATAAGGAAAGGTCTGTGGTCTAACCCAACAAGGCTAAGATGGGTAACATAAGTGAGGAACCAATTTGACAGCCAGCTATTATTCACCAAAATCCTGTCTAGTCTCTCCCAAATCTTACCCCTCTTCCAAGTAAAGGAGGGGCCTCTAAATCCAAGGTCAAAGAGATTGGCAGATTGAATATGATCATAGAAAGTAGTCATCTTGGCTATGTTTTTAGCCCTGCCTCCAATCTTCTCAGCAGATGAACTGATGTTATTGAAGTCTCCTCCAACCAACAAAGGGGAGGACATATGGTCTCCAATACTATGGAGGTTGGCCCAAAGATTTTGTCTATCTCCATTGCTGCAACCTGCATAGGCAAATGTGGCAAAACCTCTTTTCCCATTAATTTGAAAGGAAGAATGAAAAAACTGCTGATGATCCACAATTATTGACAAAGAGATCTCCTTTCTACAGAAAATCCGGATCTTATTATTGTAGTTAGCATAGTGAGTGAAGCCATTGAGTTTGTTGAAGATTTTTTGGGGATGTTTGTGAACCAAATGTTCAAGGATGGAAATGCACCATAACTTGTGTTTTTTGGTTAAGTAAAAGGAGCCATTTAAGGAATAGTGGGTGTGCAATTCCCCTAATATTCTAGCAACGGAAGTTAATCATTTGAATTGGGAGGTGGGAGTGAGGGTTGGGAACTGATCTAGTCCTTCCCCGATTCTTGGAAGTTCATGCCAACTCCCCCTCAAATAAGGGTACCCCCAATTTTTGAATATCAGACATGCTCTTCTTTTTCTTTCTTGATGTTACAATGTGCCAAGACCTTTCCATATTGGTCTTCATATTAGTGATAGTCTCCTTTAAGGGGGCCACGACTGCTAGTTGAGCATCAACTACAGGTTCCACCACTCCCTTAAAGGAATCTAGAGACAAAGTGGGAGTAAAAATTCTGATTTCCTCATCTTTCCTCCTATACCTGTGTGTGGAAGCATGTTTATTAGATTCAACTAGGGATCCTAAAGCATTAGGTGTATTAGGAGAAGACCCCCCAGAAGGGGAATGCTCAATAGCAGGTGCCTTAGGTGTAGGAATGGATTTGTATAGCTTGACTGAAGCTGCCTTATCAATGGTGCAAATTGGAGAGGGGGGCTGTTCAGGGAAAATACGATGTAAAGTAGGTGCAGCTGCCATGGAAGGATTTGAAATAACAGGAACTTTCATTACAGTGGGAGATTGTGGAATGGGGGGTTGTCCAATGGTAGAAGGAGGAATAGTAGGGGCAACAACCTTGGAAGGGGGTTTTTTTGAGGGAGGGTGGAGTCTGTAGATATGCCCAAACATCATGCAGTGGTTGCAATAATAGGGATTTTTTTCCATTACTGCTGGTTTCCAAGCTGCCTCTGAATCAGAGCCAACCCAAATTCTGTGGACTTCAAGGAGGGTAATGTCCCTCACAATAAGAACTCTAGTAGCAGCAGGTCTTGACTTATACTAGGTTGGGGGTCAATTTTCAGAGGAGTGCCAAGGACTTTAGCAATATTAATGAGAGCATTCTTGTTTTAATATCTGAATAAAAGGCCAGGGAATTTGAACCAGATTGGGACCACAGGTGGCTCCTTCCTTGGGTCAAAGTCTGGTGTCCGCTTGATTAATTTCATTTCAGCTCTTGCAATGGTAATGGCCTGTTTCCCAAACAGTCTTGCATAGTCTTCATCTGTTGAAAGCTATATTAATAGGTGTCTACCATTAAGTAATCCCAGTTTCCATGAACCAGTAAATTGGAGGGACTCAAAGTAGCTCCTTACAAGATCCATCTTGGGATGCCCCAGTGTAAATTTTCCTATCAGTGTTAGCTTGACTTCATTATTGAGGGTATCTAATTCTTGATCAGTGAAGTAGGCTGCAGGTTCACCATCCTTTACTCCAGCAGGATGGATGAAAGGACAATGAGTTTTGCCAGCAGCCGCATCATGTAAAGCTTCTGAGAAGACAAGCTGGTCAGGGTTAAGGGGGCCATCATTACTTTTTCCCACCACACCTGCATATGTGGCTTTAGACCACTGCACATTACTTTCCATCTCAATGGGGAACTCCATGGAAGATGGAAAGCACAAGACAAACACAAGAGAGATAAAAGGAGACTTCAGTAGAACAGTGAAATTCAAAAGTAGAGTTGCCTGAGAAGGGCAAAAAGCCCCTAAACTCAGCAAGAACACCACTCCACAGGGTTGCTAAGCACCCAAAGACCCAGCTCCTGCCAACACTCATTTAACTATATTGTTATGTTATATATAAGTATTTTGGTAAACTAGATAGTCCATAAGTTATTCATGTCAGTCAGGCAAGAACTACCGATAACCGAAGAAAGATAAGGGAAACTTCTCACCAAGAGTTGGTGAATAGTATCGCCATCCTGTCATTCCCTTTCTGAAGTTCATCAAGCCATGAAACATTATTCTCATATCCCACTCGACACACATAAGCGTTCTTATCATCACCCTTAAACCATGATCCATCCAACTTATAGCCTTCTTGATGATTCAACTATCTCTACCCTATATGCACTTATATTAGAATATAAGCATAAAAAATAAGTCATCAAGCAAGGAAAAGAAAAAAGAACAAAACAAAGAAAAGAGAGGAGACTGGCCCAAAAAATGTTTCAATTTTTCTAAAACAAATGCTTCAAAAGCTTCCAAACCTTCACAAATCCAAATTATTGCAATTTTAAACTTTACCAAAAGAAATAATATTTTAACCTTCCCAAAATGGTGAGTGATAAGTCTAAAAGTGGTGCAGAATTAGATAAAAAATTAGCATTTAACCGGTTTAAAATGGCGAGCACATCTTTTCACATCATTTCAAGTGTTAAATCCCTCCAAACATCAAGTAGAACAACCCCCAAAATGTGATGTTTAAACCCTTAAAATAACAAGTATATAACCCTCAAATATCACCAAAATAGTGAGAAAATTGCGTCAACAATAGCGCCCAAACAATGGGAATATTCAGTCAGAAACAACACCCAAACAACACATAAACAGTGGGAACATTTGGTCAAAAACAGCAGGAGTACCTGGCCAAAAACAGTAAGTGATGTATGTCAAATTTTTGTAAGAGCTTTAGTTTTGCTTAACATCGACATATATGCATTTCAAATTTCAGTCAACCAACTCATATGACCTTCAAATTTGCATAAACCGGCTTATGTTATTTCAGTTTTTCATAAAACTAATCCATGCGAACTTCCAACTTGCATAAAACCAGCTTAAGTGAATTTCAATCTTGAATAAATTTCAAGTTTGTATAAAGCTAATTCACATAACCTTCAGATTTCCATGAAACCGTGGTTATCAAGAATTTCAACCTGTTTTTAACATATAAAAAAATCACTAATACAGGTTTCTTATGTAAATAAATAGCAATTTGTGGTATGTATGTAAATCTTCTTGAGAAATAGACAAAGGTGAGTGCTAGATTTATAAATAACAAGTCTCCGGTTTGTATAAAGCCATGTTTCTTTCTCGTTCTATTAGAATTCATACATGATAGCACAAGCTACCACAATGTTTCGTATATAATGCAGACTTCAAGTGTCAGGTATACAAATATATTGACAACTAATGGGCATAGATGTGAAGGAATATAAAGTTTAGAAATTAGACATGAATATCATTTTTCTACCATGATATAAAGCTTTGATTCGACATTATACAAGATTTCAGACTTCCAAAATAAACAAGAAGCTTCATATATATATACTCGCTTGCACATTGGTTAATTCTTTATGTATTCACAAATCTAATACCTTGAGTTAAACATTCACCCTACTTATGCATAAAAAAAGATGTGTTTCACATTTTAAATGTTAAGTTGCTAGTAGTTTAATGTGATAATAAAGTTTTAGGTGGTAAAAATGTATAACGCGATGTTTAGGTCTTAGAAATGCAAATACATAGGAATTGGTTGGTATGTAAATGAAGCTTTGGAGACCATATGCAGCACAAAGTATGAGAGGTGTTGGAAGTAAAGAAATCACAAATAACCACTGCAGTGAGAATTTTAGTATTTGAAAGAATGGGTAGCTAACTTGGAAGCTCGACTGAGGAGAATCAGTTTAAATTCATTAGCGTTGGGCCAAGTACAAAATGAAATTATTGTGAATTTTTCATGCTCCAAACAAATTTCTAACTTGCATAAAACTAGTCCGTATAACTTTAAATTTGCAAAAAAATCAAGTATCAAAACATTCAAATTTTATTTTTATTATTCCATTTTATTTATAAACAAGGCATCGAAAGTCCTCAATATTTACAAATAAAACATAGAAGCTCTCAGATTTATCAAAAGTGAAATACAACAACTTTCTAACCTTTGGTAATGAATCTAAGAAGAAGATAATAGAATCCCAAAATAGCTCTTCAATGTTTCAAGAATTTTGGGCCATATAAAAGAAATAATATCCTATGAGCTTTGATGTAAAGAATAATATATCCTTTCACAGAATTTTAATATGAAGATGAGGAAAACTTCACAAACATCTTAACTAAAAAGAACTAGAATCCATTTTTTTAATCCACATTAGCTAAGCACATGCCAGGAGACCTGAATCCTTATAGCTCCAAATAGTAACTCTAAAGAGGAGCTACGATCCTTCATAAATCCAGAAACCAATAAAGGAGGCAATCAATCTTACTTTAAATCAATTAATCGACACATTAGAGACAAATAAAATGAAATTTAAACCATTGTTTGTGATTTAAGAAAGAAAATATATGTTTAAAGTTCACCCTCCTAAAATATTTTTGATAGAAGCCAAGAGAGATGGGAAAGCTTGTGCAATTTGGGTTTTGAGGGGGGAAGAGTCGAACGAGAGGATGAGGCAAACATTGGAGAGGTTTTTGGTGCCGAGAGGGAGTGGGTGCAAATGAGGAAGGGCTGAGAGTTTTGTATGTAATGCTATTCAAAACAGTCGTTCAGGGATAAAGGCGGGAAGATGATTTTCCTTTCATGGATGGGCTCAATTTGAAATTGGAAATAATAGCACTACTTTCAGTCAGAGTAATGGCTCAATCCGCTCATGTGTTATGATCTAGAGATTTGAATTTGAAAACTAAATTAATGCTAAGGATTACTTACGATGTTGTTAAGTGTCGTATCGCGGTGTTATTGGCTCAGGAACACGACGCGCAGAAGATGGTGTTATTCATCATGTTAATATACATTGTATGGAGGTGTTATTGACTAAGGAATGTGATCCCCAATTATAATATACAAGAGTTTAATCCTGTAATATTATTGTTTAAATTTCTTCCTTTAAAATTGTGCTAAAAACTTGATCCCAAAGCAAAGTAAAATTTAAATTTTGTCTTTAAATTTTAGGGATTTTATGCAAGTATACGTATCGTTATGAAGTAATATAGAGCTTCTGATTAAGCCCTGAATATCGATCCCACAGAGATTGCGGTTAATCACGGCGGCTTTCATGATAAATTCTAGTCTACAATAACATGCCCGAGCTTCGAAGGTCGATAAAGGTCTAGTTTTGATTATATCCTTTAATTATCACTATAATACTACTTCTAATCCTAAACTAAAATACTTAGTGAAAATCAGAACATGGAGTTTAATATTTTAAAAGTACTCTTTCTCATACAATGAAATTAGTGATATGTGTAAAAGTAAAACAAGTAGCGAGAGAGATTGTGACAAATAACAACATTTATATTATTTACCCTTACTTGATTCTATAAAGAATATAAGTTAATTTGATGATTTGTAATCTTGAGGATGGGTTAGGCAGGGAAGATGCTAGCTCTCACTCTAGAGTACCCTCTTCTCCCTCCACCTAGGGGCTAACATCTCATACCAAAACTTTTCACATCAAACCAAATTAGGGGATTTAGTCTGTCACCCTAAAGTCCTCTAATTCTACACCTCATAAACAAGCATATCTTCTTATTTATTTAAACTCAACCATATGGACTACATTCTCACCCATATAATCTCATGTGATTCTTACCAATAGTTTACTGATACAATACCGCATTGGTTCTTACATATTCTCACAACAAATTTTAACATGCAAGTTAATCAAATTTACATGTAAATGAAGATCAAAGTAAAATCATCACAATATATTCTAACTCTACTCAATTCTATATCCTACACATGCATAGTAATTCATTGTAAGAGGGAAGAGTAAAGAAAACTTTTCAATACACATGGAGAAACAACATAAATTTTCATTGGACAAGTCTTTGAAACCATACAAAGAAACTACTAAATTCAAATCAAAATATAATTGAAAATTCTTATCTTTAATGGAAATCAAAATCTCCTTATATAGAAAAAGCAATCTCCTTGCAATCCTCTCCAAGAACCAAGTGAAAAAAAAGAAAAAAGTCTCTCACACTCTCTCTTTCTCTCTCACCTTGTCATCCCACTTGGGGCTCACGCCTAAGTGATTTTCTTCTCCAAGCCTTATTCTCCTCTTCTCTACTTCTTCACCTCTCTAAATCTTCTTCTTCAAGTGATTCCAAGCTATAATTATATTTTCCCAGAAGATGCTTAAGTGTCTCTTCAAAAAGAGTCCATATTCAATGAATCTTCTAATGGGTGCCTTAAGTGCCTTTTCACTCCAAGAGACATATCGCTTCCATAATAATTCCCTCAAAAAGACCAATAATCTTCTACAAAGTTTATTTTATCATTCATAATGAATTCCTCATGAGGTACACTTCGTAATGCTTCAATAATTGTCCAAATCCGACATATATTGAAGAAGTTGTGGAAAAAACCGTCACTGGCGCCTATGCGCCATCGGTTTGGCTCATAGGCACCAGTGCCTGGCGGCTATGCACCAATTGGTGGTGCCTAGGTGCCAGACACAGGTAAAATTGTGTCCGATTTGACCCGTTTTGCTCCAGTATGCTCCGGATCGACCCGTTTTGCTCTGATATGCTCCATTTTGGTCCACTTTTGTTCCTTTTGCTGCAATCACTCCAAATACTTCAATTTGATGTACCTACAACCAAAAACATAAGAAAACATACCTTTGAAGTGCAATATCATTATAAAATGTAGCATAAAAAGTAGTGCATTTTTAGGTTTATCAGAATGCAACAAGCATAAGCCGGTGTTATTTTGCATTGTATCGCGGTGTTATTGTCTGAGGAACGCGTCGTGCAGAAGCTAGTGTTATTCAAGGTTGTATATTGGGTGTAGTAAAATGCTACCACCACTCTGAGTTGTATTTTTGTTTAGATTTTAGTGTTATTGACCCTAAATTCATTGCGTAGTAAATCAACATTATTTAGCTATTTTAAATGTAGCGTGCATCGTTATTCTAGGATTAAATCACGGTGGGTATTATTCAATGAGCGTTTGGGCACGTTTTGGTGTTATTTGCAATTTTTGGTATTATTAGGTTTAGTGTCATGAATGAAGGCTTATTGCAAGTGTATTTCGATAAAATTTAGCAGTATTAAAAGGTTTGGTGGTGTTATTGGCATGAATCAAACTTGACCCTAAATTAAGCTCTTTCTCACTTTAATTTGGCTTATGTAGACACAACATGAAGCAAATAAAGGCTCAGTGCATAAAAAGACCATTATTTCTTTCGTGCATTTATTTTCATGCAAATTGCTCGAGCACGGAAACACGACAATATGTGTTTCCTTCCTAAGTAAAATTGACAATCTCAACGCACTCATGTTGTTCATCATCTAGGGTCATCTGGAAAATTTTATTAATGATCGAGCCAATTTAAATGATAATTTGTGTTGTGAGAGTTTTCAATTTATTTGAATTAAACTTTGTGTCAGCTAGTGAATCGTGTGTGAATGTGTAAATTTCAGTGGTTGTGTGTGTTTGAGACGTAGAGATTTTCCCTAGGGCTTTTAAATCTGTTGGGAATCATTTTTGGGCCCTCCACATGTTGCGTCTTAGCTCTTGCTTTGAGTGCTTGGGGCCACTGACGAGGTTTTCACAAGGTTCAAGAAGTGGTTTGAAGTTTTATGTAAGGTGGGTTTCATTAATTGTCCTCTATGATAATCAATAGGAAAGTCCTATGGCTAGATCCTAAGCTCTAGGAGAAAAGCAAGAACTCACCAAAATGAGGTCAACAACTCTCTATCCTTAAATCTTCCTGCTCAACAATCGTCAACAGTGGACCATTATATAATAACTCCATTTGTATAAAATCAACATCTAAGTGGATCCTTAAACCTTTTTGCATGCATCTACAATCTAAGGCCAAGCACATACCACTACGAAAAGTAAACATAAGTCTAGGATCAGTCATTTTCCTATAGAGAACACGAAAAATGTCAGCTTGTATATCAAATTTATCATACTGATTGGTTGTTTGTATGTTTGTTTAGTTTTAGTTCGTTTGTCATTTTTAGTTTTGTATTCAAGATTTATTTTTTATTATAGATATCAATCTAATAGGCGCAGAAATGTTTTTAGAAAGAAAAGATTTTTATTTGCAAAAAAATAAATTTAAGAGAGATAAACCTCATTCAAATTTATTGATTTATGTTAATTATCCCCCAATTTACAAAATAGGACATTTTTCTTTTTGTGATGCATTATAAATTTTCAAAAACCACTTGTTAATTGGGGGTATTATTATTTATCCTTGGCAATCAACCAGCTGATAGGATCCCTCCGAATATGTTTTTTCAACATAGTACAGGCCCTCCCATGCTAGTTTGAATTTCCTATCTATTTTTTAATGGGTGAAGAATGGTCTATGAAGTATGTGTCAGCATATTTTTAGGTTGTGTGTTTTATTTTGAAAAGGGGGTCGCCTAACAGAAGTTGTCGGCGAATTTTTAATTTAATTTCAATAAATAATTTTGAAAAGTAGTATTTGATTTTGAAAATAATTTAAAATTTGAAGGTTTTAAGATATGAGATTAAACCGATCTCACACCCCAAATAGTTTATATAAACGAGCACCGCACCACAAACCGTGTATATATCCCTAAGGATAGACACACTGCTTGACGGTGGGGCTCGATTAAATAAACTAGAAGATTTGTGACATCCGTTTGGTCTGCGAACCAATTTTATAAGCCAACAAATTTCCCTGCTTAATATGAAAGCATTAAACAGGGTTTATATTACATTGGTTCTTTAAAATTCCCTATAAGGGCAAGCCCCTATTGTTAATTACATCTTAAGTGACGGGAATCACCTAAGAAAACTCTCGATAATAATCAATAATTCTGCTCTCAAGAATTTCAAAGTTTAAGTTTTCAAAGGATTGAATTTTGGAATTTCAATAGGGAATGGATCGAGGTTTGGAACATTTTGTTTTGGGAATCCAAAGGAAGAAAAGTAGGAGAAATCACAGATTCGAAGCGAACTTCGGTAATTTCCCGACTATCCTATTATTTGGCTTAAGTTTAGGGAAGTCCTAATATTTATTTAAATGTTTTGATCTTGCCAATTTTAATTAATTAGGGCTTATATGTGTATGATAAAATCAAACAAATAGCCTCGAAGATGTGAGGGTTTATGTCGTATCGGACGACTACCTCGGAATCCTAAGACCGGTTAGGGCTTAATTTGCAATGCAAATGCCTAACGAAGAGTTGAGTGTTTATGTTACACTAGGCAAACTACCTCGAAGTCCTATGGCTTTGTTATTTAATTCTAGGAAACTTTTGCTGAAGTAGACTCAGGTTTTGCTGATGACGATTGCCGTGCTGCCCACCATACTCCGAGCTCCTTGTTGTTGCAGAGGTTTAGTTTTAGAAGTCATAAATCAGGGGATGAGAAAAGTGTTTTGGTTTAGAGAAAATCTTAATTTCCAAGTGTTTTCAATATTTTAATTAAAACAAATCTTAAAGTTGATTATAACGACACCGGTTAAGATCCCACTGGTTCCATCCTTCCGCATCATTATTTTTATCGTATTCACTTAGTCCGTATGAATTTGCTAAACTCAACCGAATGAGTTCCACACTTTCATTTAGACCGTGGGAAATCCCGTTAGCAACACGTAGGTTACATCATCCGAGGTATTCCCGATCATCCAACAGACGTTTTAATTTAGTTGTAATTGTAGTTTTGTGTTCGTTTGTGATTAAATTTTGAGTTGTTTTATATTTTGAAATGTTGTGGCGGTGAATTTTATCTTGTAATGACTTTTAACTTAGTTTTGGTTTCAGTTTTAGGGACTATCCTAAAGGTGTGGGTTTTCATGCAACGAGTTGTTTATCATGCAAGAAAAGTAAGTGCGATGCGATTAATGAAATTGCAATAATGTAAATTGCAAGAAAGTAAATTGCAATAAAATAAAAGCGTACCTGGAGGGTCTTCCCGTCATCCCAAGCTGCACTTAAAACACAATTAGAATATTTAAGCAAGTTCCTAGGTAAAGCTAAGGTAAGGGTTATGGTTTTCTACCAAATTCCTAATCCTATAGCTAGTCATTTCCTATGACGTCTAGGTTCTTGTGTTTTGGTTTGAGGACAATTTTCTTCATCAAAGAATAATTAAGTTCAATTGTTCTTATGAACATCCTATCATATTGAGAAAGTGTTTAAGAAGAATCTTAAACATCTTTTCAATATTTCTAGGATTGTTTTAAGTCCAAATGGATTCAATTACACAAATGAATTAATCGTCCGAGGTTTAGTTAAGTTTTGTTATTATCTTGCTCAGTGAACTAGGACATTTGAATATCCTATAAGTGAAGTAACATTTCATTTAATGTTCTGTTTAGAAGTTATGATAACCAAAGCTCTCGAGGGCAAGTTGGTGTTCAAATGATTTAATTTAAGTTAATGGGTTTAAATTTGGAATAGTGTTCAAGTTGCTTTAGATTTATTTTGAATTCTTTATGTCTTTGGTGATGTTATATTTAATTCAACTTAATTTAATTTAATTTGAGTTTTAATTTAATTTAATTCAATTTAATTCAATTTAGTTTGATTTGATGTTAAATTAAATTAATTTGATTTGATTTAATTTTAATTTAATTTGATTTAATTTAATTTAATTTAATTTAATTTAATTTAATTTAATTTAATTTAATACGTTTTAATTTAATTTAATTTAATTTAATTTAATTAATCTTTAATTTAATTTAATTTTATTATTTAATTTAATTTAATTTAATTTAATTTAATTCAACTTTTAATTTTAATTTAATTTAATTTAATTTAATTTAATCCAATTTAATTTACTTAATTTAATTTAATTTTTAATTTAATTTTATTTTTTAATTTTAATTGAAATTTTTAAAAGAGTTTAATAATTTAATTTTAGTTTAATGATTAAGTCTTTTAATGTTTTGAATTTGAGTTATCATTTTAATTAAGAATTGAGTATTAATGAGATAATTAATTTAGGGATTTTTAAATTAAAGAATAAATATCTTCCTAATAATATCCTTATTTTAATAATTCCAATTTTATTATTCTTCCCAAATTTAATCAATTATTTAATTAAGGTTTATTTCAATTATTTTGAATTGCTTAATGGGTTTCTACCCATTAATTATTTAAATTTCAATCATCCAAATCAGATTAGGATCAAATATTTTATTTATTAATTTTTTTTATTAAACCTAAAGTTTTAATTAAAGGTTAAAATTTTAATTACCATTTTGCCCTTTAAGCTTAATAATTTCATAACTCACTAAATTGAACTCAAATGAACTTGAAATTTTTATGTAACTTCACTCATATGTCAATAAAGACATGAGAGGAGAAAATGTGATTTTTCTGTATTTAATTTATTTATATAATTATTTTTGGTAGAAAATAGAGATTTCCAAGGAAAATTTAATAACATGACCAAGGGAAAGTTTCTGTCCTTAAGAAAATTAGGGGACATTCCTAATGACCAGAGGACCACTTGGACCAATTTTGGTGATTTTTTGAATTATATTATTTTTATTATAATTATTTTTTGTTTTGGAGTGTTAATTAATTTAAAAATAAAATAAATGTTGAAAAATGAATTTTATATTTTTCAAAAATCTTTCTGATATCAAGAAAATCAGAGAATTAAATATTGCAATTTTCTTATTTTTCTATGATTTATTATAATTATTTTAGTGAAAATGCTAGAAAATACATATTTTTAATTTTAAAATTACCCTAGAGCTTTAAAATTTAATATCTCACTAAATAGACCTAAGAAAAATATGGGGTTTGTTCCTAAGTGATTAAAATTCAAAATGCGACATTTTGCTGAATTTTATTATTTTTGTGATTTTTATTATTTTTTAATTATTAAAATATTAAAATAATATTAAAAATCAACTTTTTTAGAAAATTGAAATTTTAATTTTCTTAAATTCCTCCGATATCGAGAGGCTCCAAAACCAATTTGGTGAATTTTTAAAAAGTATTTTGAAAGTTATGAATTTTTGAAGTTTAAAATGACTAAATGGCTTAATCAACCCAATTAGTAAGGCTAACCAAGTCCATTGACCTCAAATTTTTATGGTGGGTTCCTCTGATCCTAAAGGTCAGTGGAGAATTGATTTCAAGTCAATTTGATGTATGGTTAGCTCTAATTAATTAGAGGTCCATTTTGGGTGTTTAAGCCAATTAGGGTTGTTTTAAATGAACTAACTCAAAACCTATTTTTCCTAGGGTCCTCTGGACATAAGGAAGATCACCAAATTTTCCTAGAATTTATTTCACAACATGCTATTTATTGGAATTAAAATACTCAAAACAGTAACATAAATTTGAAAAATCAATAACTCTTCATAGGGATGGCCTCCGACTTTGGAAAATTCAGGGAATGTTCCCAAATTCAGAGGCTTCAAAAGCCCTATGGTCTCATGCCATGGTGAATTGTATACATGCACGGAGAATTAAAAATATGCAGAGAGTAAATAAATTATTAAAAATAAAATACTTGATGAAATTAAATAATTTCTTTTCCACATTATTCTCCTCTGTTCGCTGAGCAAGAGGGTATTTTTATTTTATTTTTTTGATTTTTCTGCATAAAGTTATGAATTTTTAAAGTTTAGGGAATTAAATAAATAGAAAATACCCCTAATTTTATATTTATCCACGCGGCGCCGCGTCAACCTCGGCAGCTCCGAACGCACACGCGTCGCGCTCCCATTCGACGCCGCCATCTGAGTCAACAGCCCGGGCCCCGCGGTTCTCGTACCGTCTCCTGATCCGACGCGATCCTAGCCGTCCGTCCCCACGTGTATTGAATGGACGGCATCCGTTCATCGTCCCCAAGCGTCCTCACCCGAGAGCCGTCCACACTAAATCCCTAATATCTCTCTCGATACTCAATGGATTTTCATGTTCTTATACTCTATGGATTCGTCTTGAAGAGACGAACACATCTATACGGTGATCATGCATTGAAATTAAAGCATTTGAAATGGAGAATCTCCAGAAGCTCGGGATGAAGAATTAGCTCATACCTTTGCTCGGAGAAGTGTGGCTTCGATCCGAGGGTTGTTGCACCTTCGATTGGATCCCAGCAAGCTCCGCATGAAGTCTCCCGGTCTCGGTGAATTGTCTAGGTGTGATTTCGACCAAGCCCGATCACAAAGCTTGGAGGCCGGAGCAATTGGGTGGCCCGAAGATGGGGCTTTTGTCGGTGGACACCTTCCCTCGGTCCGGTGAAGGTGTAGGACCAATCAATTTGAGGATTGATCCACCGTGGAGAAGTGTCCCGGTTTTGGGTGAAATTTCGAGTAGAGAAATTGGATTTTGTCGGTGGGGATTAGGGCAAATCGACACCTGGGATCAACCGCTCTAAGGGTGGAGAAGGGTTTGGAACAATTTTGGCGCAGTTACGGCAAGGTTTGTGCAACTCTCCTCTCATGGCCGTGAGGGGGTGGTGTTTAAATAGAGAGAGGGTGGAGGGCCTCCCGAGGAGAGTTAGGGCTTGGGATCAGCTGCTCCGGGCATGGGAAGAACAGCCATGGTGGCCATCGGGCATGGGGCAGCTCGGCGAAGGGAGAATTCCTAGGTTGGCTCAAATGTGAGCTCTCGGCCATGGTGTTTTCCGGCGGCATGGTGGTCGGCCGGCTGGGCATGGGTCACCCTCAAGGTCGGTGGGTCAGTGGCGGGACTTGGTGCAAGCAATTGGCAAATGCCATGTGTAAAGAGCTTGGATTGAAATGAAATGGGGGAAGACCATTTTGGGTTCAAATGAGTCAACCCATGGTTTTGGGCTAGGTTCACCACCCAAGGCCCGGTCTTGGGCTGAAAAGGGTCGCTTGGGTCGCCCAAGAGAGAATGGTGTGGTCTCCATCCATGATGAGGTGGCTAAGCATGGTTTAGTGTGTGACATGCTTAAGGTAAAAAAGGGTTTAAGGAGGATTAGGAAAGGGGCCCCTCCTTTTGCCATTAATGGCTTGATCACATGTCAAGCCTCCCATGGCTTCATGTGGCTTGTCCATGGCTTGCATGGCTCACTTTTGGCTTGGGAAAAGTGGAGTCAATTTCATGGAAATAGATTTTAGGAATTTTTGGTAATTTGATGGAAATTTGTATGAAACTTGATTTGGAATAATTTGATGGTGAATTTAGGACTTAGGGAATGTCTTTTATTAAGTGGATGGCAAGTGGAGATGTCATGTGGGCTTTAGGGTAGATTTTGGGCTTTTTAAAATGGTTTTAGATGGGCTTTTAAGATGGTTTAGGAAAATGGGCTTTTGAATTTTAAAAGGGATTTTGGGATGAAATTTTGTAAAGAGGTTGGGCCAAATAATTGTTGGGTTTAGCTCATGGATGTGTCATGAGTGACTTGAAGCAAATTGGGGTGATTTGGGTTTGGATTGGGTTGAATTTGGATTCTTTTGGTGAATGGGCCAATATAGGTCTAAGTGGGCCAAGTTGGGCCAATGTTGGGCTAGGGTTGAAATTGATGTAAAATTAATGTTGAGAAATGTTTATGGGAGTGTTTCAAAGAGGTTTTGACTTTGGTTGGGCTTTGATTTTGGGGTTTGGGCTCATTTGGGTTAGGTTTGAGTTTAGGTCAAAATTGGGCCTTAATGCTTTGGGTTGAATTTGAGTGGGGTTTGGGTCCAAATTTTGGGCAAATCATGTTAGTGTTATGCTTGTGGGGATGCTAAGGAAGATTTAGAAAAGATTTGGGGTTAATTGGAGTTGAATTGGGTGAGTTTGAGCTAAGTTTGGGTCATGGGTCCAAATTGGGCTTTAAGGCCAAAAGTGAAATTGGATCCAAATGTCAATCAAATTGGACTTGGATTTGGTCTAAATTGGTGTTGGGAATGTTGAATTGAAGTTTAGAATTGAATTGGACCAGAATTTGGGTCAGTTGGGTAGGTTTGGTTTGACATTGGGTTCACTTAGGGTTAAAATGGGTCAAATTGGGGGTTTTGACAAACGTGGGGTAAATTGACAAAATTGGCCCATGGTGTAGTTGGACAAAATGAAATTGGGAATATTTGGGATTTTCTGGAATTTTCTGGGAATTTTCTGAATTTTTGGATTTTTGGGTCAAGAGGGGTATTTTGGGTATTTGGAGGGTATTGGGAGGTATTTTTGGAATTTTTGGTATTTTTGGGTATGGATGATCAATTTGAGTGATGTGGGAATGTTTGGGATTGATTTTGAGGAATTTTTGGTGATTTAGGTGATTTTGGAAATTTTGGGTAGTTTCAAGGGCATTTGGTAGGTCAGGCGGGTGTAGGGTCCCGTGGGTCAAAAATTGAAAATTTGAAAAATTGAAGATTGGGTAAATTTGAGTGGAATGAAATCATTTTGGTTGAGCCATGAAGCCACATCAAGCCCACATGAGCCATGAAGGGACTCATTTGAGGCATCCACTATGTTGTTCCTAACCCTCTTAGCCAAGGGTTAGGGGTTAAGGACCATCCATGTGAATCACCTACATGAGTCAGGAGGTCAAGTTAGGTATTAGGTGTGTGAAAGTGTAGTGTATAGGTGTAGTGTGTGTGTAAGTCAGCTCCTTCACCAGACCAGGCCACCTGTGGCGTCCTAAGGCCAAAGAGTCCTATAGGAACTCATCCTTTAAACTTCCACATTTGATTTCAACCCTCTAGGTGATTAGGGGTCTACGACCAAGTTTGTGGAGTTTGCAGGGAGTTAAGAAGTGGTTTGAATTTCTAAAAGGTGGGTTCCAATTCTAGTCTCCTAAGATAGTCAAAGGAAAAGCCTAAGGCTAGATCCTAAGTACTAAAGGGAAGAAGAGAAGACCTCATCAAAAATGAGGTCAACAAATGGACTCCCAATAGTGTGTGGTGAGCCGACGGAGCACACCGCGCGTATCGGTGTTGACCGAAGCAATCAACAAAACCAACACGGATGTCCAAGTGACAAACTTAGGACGAAGTAGAAGAGTTTCCGCTGGGGAGTGTCGAGTATATCTCGAAACCGGAGATTCCCGAACTCTCGCTGGGGAAAGGAAAAGGTGATGAATTCTAAATCACATGATCTGGGGAAATTTCAATTTAGATTTCATTTTGTTTTAGTTTAAGTTTTGATGTGTGAGTTTAGATTTCAATTTGGAGTTTCAATTTAGATTGAAGTTTGTCAAAATTAATTTGATGGGATTTGATTTGAAATGAAAATTGGAATTTTGATGTTTTAGATGTAACATCTTCAACCCCAAAAGAAGATCGAATCGATTGGATTGGATCATTACAATGAGGAAAGATCTCAGAGTAATGCGGTATTGGATGTAAAATCCTTAACCTCAAGAGTTTGATTTTGATGTATTTCATTGCAATAGGGAAAGAATCCTAAAGCATTGCAGTCTCGGATGTAAAATCCTCAACCCCAAAAGTTTGATTGGAATGTATTTCATCGCAATAGGGAAAGAATCCTAAACCAATGCAGTCTCGGATGTAAAATCCTCAACCCCAAAATTTGAATTGGTTGTATTTCATTGCGATAGGAAAAGATCCTAAAGCAATGCAGTCTTGGATGTAAAATCCTCGACCCAAAAGTTTGAATTTGATGTACTTCAATGTGATAGGGAAAGGATCCTAAAGCAATGCAGTCTTGGATGTAAAATCCTCGACCCAAAAGTTTGAATTTGATGTACTTCATTGCGATAGGGAAAGGATCCTAAAGCAATGCAGTCTTCGATGTAAAATCCTCGACCCAAAAGTTTGATTTTGATGTACTTCATTGCGATAGGAAAGGATCCTAGCAATGCAGTCTTGGATGTAAAATCCTCGACCCAAAAGTTTGATTTTGATGTACTTCATTGTGATAGGGAAAGGATCCTAAAGCAATGCAGTCTTGGATGTAAAATCCTCGACCCAAAAGTTTGATTTTGATGTACTTCATTGCGATAGGGAAAGGATCCTAAAGCAATGCAACTCTGCATGTAAAATCCTCGACCCAAAAGTTTGATTTTGATGTACTTCATTGCGATAGGGAAAGGATCCTAAAGCAATGCAGTCTTGGATGTAAAATCCACGACCCAAAAGTTTGATTTTGATGTACTTCATTGTGATAGGGAAAGAATCCTAAAGCAATGCAGTCTTGGATGTAAAATCCTCGACCCAAAAGTTTGAATTTGATGTACTTCATTGCGATAGGGAAAGAATCCTAAAGCAATGCAGTCTTGGATGTAAAATCCTCGACCCAAAAGTTTTAATTTGATGTATTTCATTGCGATAGGGAAAGAATCCTAAAGCAATGCAGTCTTGGATGTAAAATCCTCGAACCAAAAGTTTGAATTTGATGTACTTCATTACGATAGGGAAAGAATCCTAAAGAAATGCAGTCTTGGATGTAAAATCCTCGACCCAAACGTTTGAATTTGATGTATTTCATTGCGATAGGGAAAGAATCCTAAAGCAATGCAGTCTTGGATGTAAAATCCTCGACCCAAAAGTTTGAATTTGATGTACTTCATTGCGATAGGAAAGAATCCTAAAGCAATGCAATCTTGGATGTAAAATCCTCGACCCAAAAGTTTGAATTTGATGTATTTCATTGCGATAGGGAAAGAATCCTAAAGCAATGCAGTCTTGGATGTAAAATCCTCGACCCAAAAGTTTGAATTTGATGTATTTCGTTGCGATAGGGAAAGAATCCTAAAGCAATGCAGTCTTGGATGTAAAATCCTCGACCCAAAAGTTTGAATTTGATGTACTTCATTGCGATAGGGAAAGGATCCTAAAGCAATGCGATCTTGGATGTAAAATCCTCGACCTAAAAGTTTGAATTTGATGTACTTCATTGCGATAGGAAAGGATCCTAAAGCAATGCAGTCTTGGATGTAAAATCCTCGACCCAAAAGTTTGAATTTGATGTACTTCATTGCGATAGGGAAAGGATCCTAAAGCAATGCAGTCTTAGATGTGAAATCCTCGACCCAAAAGTTTGAATTTGATGCACTTCATTGCGATAGGGAAAGAATCCTAAAGCAATGCAGTCTTGGATGTAAAATCCTCGACCCAAAAGTTTGAATTTGATGTATTTCATTGCGATAGGGAAAGAATCCTAAAGCGATGCGATCTTGGATGTAAAATCCTCGACCCAAAAGTTTGAATTTGATGTATTTCATTGCGATAGGGAAAGAATCCTAAAGCAATGCAGTCTTGGATGTAAAATCCTCGACCCAAAAGTTTGAATTTGATGTACTTCATTGCTATATGGAAAGAATCCTAAAGCAATGCAGTCTTGGATGTAAAATCCTCGACCCAAAAGTTTGAATTTGATGTATTTCATTGCGATAGGGAAAGAATCCTAAGCAATGCGATCTTGGATGTAAAATCCTCGACCCAAAAGTTTGAATTTGATGTACTTCATTGCGATAGGGAAAGGATCCTAAAGCAATGCAGTCTTGGATGTAAAATCCTCGACCCAAAAGTTTGAATTTGATGTACTTCATTGCGATAGGGAAAGGATCCTAAAGCAATGCGATGTTGGATGTAAAATCCTCGACCCAAAAGTTTGAATTTGATGTACTTCATTGCGATAGGGAAAGGATCCTAAAGCAATGCAGTCTTGGATGTGAAATCCTCGACCCAAAAGTTTGAATTTGATGTACTTCATTGCGATAAGGAAAGGATTCTAAAGCAATGCAGTCTTGGATGTAAAATCCTCGACCCAAAAGTTTGAATTTGATGTACTTCATTGCGATAGGGAAAGGATCCTAAAGCAATGCAGTCTTGGATGTAAAATCCTCGACCCAAAAGTTTGAATTTGATTGAGATTTGAAATCTGGAAAGATTGAATTTGAGATTTGGAAGGATAAGTTTGAACTCGATTGAGATTTGATTTAAGATTTGATTTGAAATTTGGAAGATCAAATTTTGAAATTTGATCGAGATTGGATTTGAAATTTGGACGATCAAATTTGAAATTTGATCGAGATTGGATTTGAAATTTGATTGAGAATTTGATTTGAGATTTGATTTAACACTTATGTTGATTTTGTTTATCTTTTAATGATTCAAATTTTACTTTATCGTTTATTTAATGTTCATGTGAATTTGGTGTTCGTCATTTTTAAGATTTTTTTTTAGGAAAGTTTTCTTTTATTCTTCTTTTTTTTCTCTTCTGTTCTTTGTTCGAAGTTCATTTAACTTTAATGGCGTTTCCCGATCAATTTGCACAAAAGAGGTGAAGGCCAAAAATGTGACATGGTCACTTTCATTCCAATCATGTTGAAGATACATCATACAACTCAATCTGGAATACATCTCATACAATCCATGTAAACTCAAAACGGACTATGTATGATCTTTGTTGATCCATCCAAAGAAGCATCTGTCAAAAATCCATGTCTGAATAGTGTGGTACATGGTCAATAACATCACCTTCCAAGCCATCCTTGGCAAGGATGCCGTATGGATGTACATTGGAGGTGTGATATTTTCCATGTAACTCACAGCTCGTAAGGCCGGAGGCTCTCTAGCTCGTGGTCCGGCCGGAAATGGTAAGGTGTCTTCCCGTCGTCCATCCTTCCGAAAGTAACCGAGATCCGCTTCACCGGTACTCTTGGTATGCAATGTTTAGCGATATCCGCTCCATTGCCCTTCGGTATCATGACGGAACCTACCGGTAAAGGTATCTTCACCGGCCCTCGGAACTCACCCGGGCCCGCTATCCGGAGGTCGGATCCGAACATGATGTTACACTCGTTCGGGAAAGAGAGCGTGCGAAAGGTCCGACAAAGTCGTGGTGATCTATGTGTGGGGGTATGCGGTCACCCCGCTTGTAGATGTTAATAATGCAGCTATTGGGTATGCAGTCTGCTGGCAGTACCCTCCATGTTATCAATCTCTTTACCATTCTCTTGATGACTAATGGCATCGGATCCACTTGCCCATGACGGAGTATCCCTGGTGGGTTCCCCTTCCTGTCTTCTGCGAAGTTGTAACAACAACCGCATTGTATTGTAATTCTTCCCTTCCCTGGCATCCATCTCCGGGGTTCTGAATATGTGTTTTCCCTCAGGCGGCCTGCTCGGCCCATTCTTTTCAAATCCCGGATGCAATCCACGATTTGCTGTTGTTCATACTCTGAGAATACGTCTGTATGTAGCTCGAGGCCCTCTAGTATATTGATTCTTCTACCTTTAATTCTCTCGAAGTATTCAAAGGTTTTCTTTTCAACATTCTGCACTCTCTCCAGCTCGTATTCCGGAATGATCTGCAGATTACGAGGTCTGGTGACATATTGTGGGATATAGGGTTCAATCCCTTCACGTTCTCCTGCATACCTCGGCTCCTCGGGGATGATGCCTGTCGGGACATCCCCCGGGGTTGCTTCTGCAACAAGGGCATGCATTACTGGTGGTTCTATCTGGTGGCGTGGTAGCCTTCTTTCTTCTGATCTTCTGGAGATTTCTCTGGTCCTTTCTGTTATCCTAGGAGCTGGCCTCCTTTCTTCAGGTTCCTGGTGAACCGGTGTCCTTGAAGTGTATGTACTGGCAGTAGCAACTGTCTCGTCGTGCTCGGTCCGCGGCTAGTTTTGTTAACATCTTACGGATACGGCGATTCTTATTTCTTCGTTGCGTTGTCGTGAGAGTAGCTCTTCGAACTTCTTGAATCTCCGTGGGCGCGGCGCCGACAAGCTCGCCCTCCGCCGTAGCCACTACGGACTTCATTTTCTTATCTTCTTCGGTGTTTGCCTTTCTTTTCTTCGTCTCTGGATTGGTGGCTTGGGCCACCCACTTTCATCACTGTCTCGCCCGGCAGTTCTTCTCGGTCAATCGGGACCCGGTCACTTTCCTCGTATCGTAGGCTCGCTGGTGCGAAATCCGAGTCGATCTCGATTATCGCTCCATCTTTCACCCTCTTTTCATCGAGTGCAAGGCTTACGCTATTCTTAAAGTTCAGGACCAACCGCCTGTTCGACATTTCCCTGCGAAAAGACAAGGAAAAGGATCAGGGGCTGTACTAAGAACAAGAACTTTAAGAAAATGTTTATTAAAGACATATTTTTTTTTATATTTTTTTCTTATATTTTTGAATTTAACAGGAATGAAGTAGGATAAGATCAGGGAAGAGATTTTGATTTGGAAAAGAAAACAAGGAAAACTTTATTTTCATTATTTTATTTATTTTAGCACATTTTATTATTTTTGGGTTCGGACCCAATCATAAGTAATTACTTCGCCCGTGTTTCTTAAGGATAAAGAATTCATTCCTTCGAAACATCAGGTTGCGTAATACTTTTTCAAGTATCGTCCGTTAATCGGAAGCATATGTCGTTCTCCCTGACAATTCACTAGCTGGTAGGAACCCCCTGAGTATACTGCTTCAACCACAAACGGTCCTTCCCAAGTGGGTTCAAATTTTCCTCCTATCTTGCGGTGTGCAAGAATAGGTCTCTTGAGAACGAGAACTAAGTCACCAACTTTGAAGGTTCTTGGGCGGACCGGCTTGTCATGGGCTTGAACCATCTTAGCTTGGTATAGTTCTAAATTCCGTTGCGCGCAAGTATTTTCCCTTCCGGGCTTTCTAATTCTTCGAGTCGTAATTTGGCGTTCTCTTCGTCGTGATTTTATTTGCAACTGCAATTCCGAGTGAAGGAAGCCGAACCTCTAAAGGTAACATCGCCTCGGACCCATACACCGGAGCGTAAGGTGTAGCTTGAGTAGGAGTTCGAAGGTTGTCCGGTAGGCCCATAAGGCTTCTAACAACTTCTCGTGCCAATTTCTCTTATTATCGTCCAAGGTTTTCTTTAAGATTTGAACGAGAGTTTTATTAAAAGCCTCAGCGAGGCCGTTTGCCCTTGGGTAGTAAATTGTTGAGTATCGCCGATCGATTCCGTGTCTCCCGACAAAATTGTTAATTTGCTTGCTTCGAATGCTGACCCATTATCTGAGATGATCCTGCGCGACACTCTGAAATGGTAGACAACTTGGTTCTTGAAAAGCCGTAGCATGTGGTGTGCTTTCACTTCTCTCGAGTGGAACCGCCTCTCGCCCACTTGGAAAAGTAATCTGTAGCCGCAAGAATGAAGCGATGTCCTTTTGAAGATGGTGGTTCTATCGGACCCACTATATCTGTGCCCCAACATTCAAATGGCCACGACGCTATTGTCGGATGTAGCACATTTGGAGGTTGGTGTAGAACCACTCCGTGCACTTGGCATTGGTGACAGCTCTTGGCGATTTTCATGCAGTCGGTCATCATCGAGGGCCAGTAGTACCCTAGACTTTTAATTTTCATTTTCATCTTCATCTTCGGACCCGACTGGTGAGCGCCACCGAGTCCTGAATGCACCTCTTTAACAATTTCATGGGCCTCGGACCCGCTCAGGCATCTTAGCCACATTTGATCAAAAGACCTTCTGTACAATGTGTTGTTTATTAATGCGTAAGACAGAGTTCTTTTCTTGATCCGATGGGCTAGCGACCTATCGTCCGGAAGCTTTCCTGTTTGCGGGTAGTCTATCGATGGTTGTCGCCAATCTTCGTGTTTTTCGTCACTCGCTGTAATCGATTCTTTTCCTTTTTCGATTTGTGTATTGTGTCTATGTCGAGCCGTGATAGGACTCGACGTCCGTGAACCGACACATCTACTCGATTCATCTTGCAAACGAGCAAATTCTTTTGCGAGACGGGCTAAAGCATCTGCTAAAGCATTTTCTTTTCTGGGAATTTTGTAGATTGTCACATTTGGAATCTGTTCCAACAGCTGTATGGCATACTGGAAGTATTGCTCTAGTCTTGGCTTTAAAATTCTGTATTGTCCGGCGATCTGTTGAATGATTAACTGCGAATCCCCATAGATGTTGATGTCTGTTATCCCCATTTGAATAGTTAATTCCAGTCCCGTTATGATGGCTTCGTATTCTGCTTCATTGTTTGTGCACGGTTCTGTCAAGTGGTAGGAGTATCTTAACATCCCCCGCTCCGGTGTTATAAAGATTAGCCCGATTCCTGCCTTACCGGGCACTATCACTTGCGATTCTTCGTTTTTGTGTGCTGAAGATGCTTCGTCAAAATATAATTCCCAACGTCGATCATTGGGGTCTTCTAGATTCATTATTTGTTCATCTGGCAAATCGTCATTGAGAGGAGATTCGGCCGGCAAAGGGTGTGCTGCGAGGAATTCTGCTAAGACTTGTCCCTTTACGGCACGAAGAGGCACGAAAGTTATATCGAATTGCAATAATATCATTGACCATCTGGCAAGTCCGCCGGAAAGTGTTGGACGAGTCATCAAGTATTGCAATGGATTAAATTTCGAGATCGAGTTGACCTTATGAGAAAGCATGTAGTGCTCGAGCTTTTGAGCGGCGAAGATGAGGGCCAAACAATGCTTTTCAATTGCGGGATACCTTACTTCCGTCGGAAGTAAACGACGGCTTAAGTAGTAAAGAGCATTTTCTTTACCCTCATCATCGACACCGGCCGACGAGGCTCCGAGAGAGTCGTCTAAAGCCGCGGTGTAAAGTATCGGCGCTACCCGAGACCGGGGTCGCTAAGACAGGAGGTGTCATTAAATATTGTTTAATGTCCTCGAAGGCCTTCGGCATTTCTCTTCCCAAATAAATTTGGCGTCCTTTTTAACTAGTGCGAGAAAGGTCGACACCTACACGACAGATTTGAGATAAAGCGTCGAAGATATGCCACCTTCCCTTGAAAAGATCGTAGTTGTTTTAAGGTTTTGGGAGGCGGCATTTCTAAGATAGCTTTAATCTTTTCTGGGTCGATTTCAATTCCACGATGTCGGACAACGAATCCTAAGAATTTCCCGGAGGTGACGCCGAAGGCGCATTTTAAGGGATTCATCTTAAGGTTAAATTGTCTTAATCGTTCGAAAACAATTCTCAAATCATACAGGTGGTTTTCCTTTACTTTGCTTTTGATGACCACATCGTCCACGTAGCATTCGACTTGATTATGGATGAGATCATCAAAAATTCTTGTCATTGCTCTCTGGTAGGTTGCTCCTGCGTTCTTCAGTCCGAATGGCATCACTGTGTAGCAAAATACTCCGATCGGCGTTCGGAATGCTGTAAGCTTTTCATCTTCTGGAGCCATTTTTATCTGGTTGTATCCTGAAGATCCATCCATGAATGAAAATATTTCATGTGTCGAAGCAATGTCAATCATTAATTCTGGGATCGGTAGAGGAAATTCATCCTTTGGACATGCCTTGTTTAAATCTCTGAAGTCCACACAAATTCTGATCTGACCATTCTTCTTTCTGACTGGCACCACATTGGCTAGCCATGTCGGGTATTGTTCTTCACGGACAAATTTGGCGTCTATTAGCTTTTTAACTTCGGCTATGACTTGTTGTTCGATTTCTAGACGCATTCTTCCGGGACCTTGTCCGACCTGGGACGAAGTAGGATCCACTCCTAGCTTATGGACTGCAACCTGCGGAGCTAATCCCGACATCTCGTCATAGTTCCAAGCAAAACAGTCTTTAAATTCCATTAACAATTTGATTATTTCTTCGGAGTCTTCTTTATTGAGTAAGGAGCTAACAAAGGTAGGTCTAGGCTCTTCGCTAATACCTAAGTTAACTTCCGTTAACTCATCTATTGTAGATTTGATTTCTTCTTTGAATTCTGGTGGAGCGTCTCCAATTTGTAAATCTTCGAGTTCGTCTGTAGTTTCCATGCAGTTTTCATTGGACTCGCAAGTGACAACCAAGCAAAATTCAGTATCGTCAACTGACCCTACTGTGCCGAATCCGAGACCATGCTTTGAATTGGGTGGACGACCGGAATTATTCCATAATTTTTCAAAATGTTGAGATTGACCTTTTGTCCATTGTCGAGGTAAGAAACCACGTTGAATTAAATTTTGGACACAGGAGAGTACCACTCAAAAGGTAATTCCATTAATTCTGATGAAGTGACATCTTCGAATTGTACATTATTTTCAGTTTTGGAGGAAGTAGCACCACAGTAGAATTTGATTGGCCTTGCACCGTCGTTACGTACCTCTTTGACCACCATACCCTCGATCTTGCTAGACTGGACCGGGGTTAGGGTCATAGTATGTACGTAGTGGTTAATCTTTTCATACATTGATTTGTATTATTCGTTCTTTTCATCTTCGAGGGAGATCTTGAATTGCGGCTTCTTCTGACTTATTGTCGCTGTTTCTTGTTTGATTTCTTTTTCTTCTTCAGAACTATCTTCCCAATCAACATTGATGGCTGATTTCCTCTGTCCAACTTTCCTAGCGTCTCTAGCACGGCCTCGTCCTCGGCCTCGACCTCGGATGCGAGTTGTGGAGAAACCTTCACCATCTCGCCGGAAGGGAGTGGTGAGTGACTGTTGGACTAGAACTTCAGGTTCTTCGTTGTCCTGAACTTTCTTTGCTTCATTTGTTACGGTATCTCTGGAGAAGATTGTTTTCTTTGGAGGTGCATAATAAGCTGCGTCTTCATGGATTCCAATCTCATGTACGGAGAATGGTTGTAAGTCACCTTTGATGCCTTCGTTCCCCTTCATCGTAGTATTTAATGCAACGATGTAGAGATGATGGTACCATTCTCGTTTTCATGTATCCATGGTCGGCCCGATAGAGCGTTGAACGACGTTTCTGAATCAATTATGTGAAATTTTGCGGTTGTCTTTGCTAAGTCACCGGTCTTCATTAGTAGTGTTATTGACCCGAGGGCTCTTTCTCCTTTCTGGTTGAATCCTCTTAATAACATTTTGTCGGCCTCGAGCTCACGAGCATCAATTTCCAAGTATGCTAGTGTTCGAAGACTCATTATATTGATTGATGCTCCTGGATCCACCAATACTGCGGAGAGCGTAAACTTCCCAATTGTAACCGAAATGTACAACGGTCGGTTGTGATCCGTCGTCCCAAGTAGTAGGTCATTGTCCGTGAAGGTAACACCTCGTTGTTCCTTTAACGAACAAACCTCATCTAAGGAATCTCCGGCCATTTGAGCTAAGCAAATTTACGGATCGAAGTAAGGCTTTGATCAGAGCTTCTCTCATCTCCTTTGATAAGATGAGAGCATCGTAAATGCTCAGTTTGGCCAGTAGTTTCCTAAGATGGGCTAGCACGTTGTAGTCCACTTTATTTTCATGCGTCTCGGCTTCTTCTCGAATGGATATTTCTTCTGTTGGGGTTGGTTCTTCTTGAACAACCACCTGCTTTCCTTTGTCTTTTGGACCCATTCTCGGAGGTAGAACTCTTCCACTTCTTAAGTTGACTTCGTAATTTCTTCGAATCTAGTGTTGAGCTTGTCGGTGTCTCCTCCTGAATCGGAATGACAGGCTCTTCCGGATTATCTTCAGAATCTGAAGGCTCTAACTCTATCGTGACTGGAGCTCCTTAAAACTCGCAGATAGATTCGTTGCTTATTGAACTCTCGTAGCCTCCTTTATGGATGCCTTCTCCGTTATTTTGCTCGTCGAGATCGTGTATGATTTGAGAATTGTCGTTGATATCGAAATCGATGTCCGGATTGTCGCTAGTTACGTAATCTTTAGAAACAGTCAAAACATAGCCAACGCCATCACCCTTATCATTATATAATCCCACCGAAGTGAGAAGATAATCATACAAAATCAGAGGTTCGAGGGATTTCTCCCCCGAATCGGAAACAACTATCCTAGGATAAGCAGCCCCTTGTCTAGCCTTAGGAGTCTCGGTCCTCTCTTCTTCGTCGATTTTCTTCTTCTCTTCAATCGTCTCCTGTTGAGGTGGTTCTTCTATCGCAAGTGATAGTACCGGCTTAACAGTTCTCGAACTCTGAATTGAAGCTTGCACCGAGGCGGTTTGGATGCTGTCTAAAATCTTTTTTGAAGACCTCATCCGAGCGGTAGTCCATCCATCGTCGGTCGTATAGGGATCCATCGGAATGATGGGATCGGTTGAGATAACATTGACGGAACCTCCTTTACGGGGTTCCTTCATGTACTCCTTCGGGATTGTTATATTCCCTTTCCGAAGGTTGTCGTTGAGCCAACTTTTGAAGGTAATGCAATCTTCTATCTTGTGCCCAAGCATCCGATGGTAAGGGCGAAAGTTAGGATCACCTTTCTTGTTGACTTCCTCCGGTCTTTTAGGCTCGACGATCGGAAATCTGGAGTCTTCATCAAACTACGGAACATTTTCGGCCTCGCTTCATTCTTGAACGAATATTCTCTGCTCAGAAGCTCCCTTAATGTACGTTGCTGACGAGGCGGTTGTTCATACTGTGGAGATGACTGATAGTTGGGCCGGGGTTGCTGGTAATTCTGTTGTGGTTCGTTGCGGCCGTTCGGTGGTATTTGCATCGGTTGCTTGCCTTTGTCAAGCTGCTGCAACGATCCGGTATTTCTTTTCAAAAGTCTTCACGGGCTTTTGCTTGTCCGTCTTGTCGGCGAAACTTAATTGCTTCGCCTCTTCTTGCAAGCTTCCGGCCTTGCTTAACAACTTCTCGAAAGTCTTAATAGTGAATCCTTTGAGGAGAAGTGCTATCGGGCCGTGAATGCTTTTAAGTAAGATGCCGACTGCATGTTGTTCTCGTAGTTGTGGTTTACATTTCATGCTTAAGTTCCTCCATCGGAGTATGTAATCCACCAAAGTTTCATTCGGCCTTTGTTTCTCTACCACTAAATCACCTATAGTGATGTGGTGCTGAGCTCCGGCGAATCGCTTGATGAAGAGGTTCTCTAGCTCTGAGAACGTCTTCACCGAACCATTTGGTAATTCTGCATACCAGTCGAAGGCGATTCCCGACGAGCTGGCCGACGAGCCGTCGGAAGAGCAATGCATCGCTCCCGCCGGCATTACAACAACTGGCACGAAAGTGTGCAACATGCTATCGGGGGTTCCCGGTTCCATCAAATGTCTTGAACAGAGGTGGTACGAAGCCTTTTGGGTATTGGACATCGTCGAATTCTTCTGGGTAAGGTCTACCCGTCCGAATGGATGTCCCGCTCTTCGATTGTGCTAAGGTTTCTCGCACCTGCTGTTCCACCAGGTTCTTGATATCCTTTTCAGGGATCATACTTTGTGTTGTATCCTTTTTCAGCTGATCATCCCCATTGATGGATGTAATCTTCTTTCCTCCGTCTACAATGTGAATGACCTCTGGGGGTGTCTCTCTTTGTGGTTGCATTTGACTCTGGAGAGTGGCTAGAGCTACGACCATCTCTTCCAATCCATTTCGCCATTTGGGCGATCGTGTCGTCTTTCTCCCGAAGCTGTCTTCTCATCGGTTCGGCTCCTCTCTTCTTGCGGCTGCAGGAGCACCTTGCGAAGCTGATGAAGCTCGTGTTTCGACCATGTTGATTTCTGCATATTCGTCGTCCATGAATTCCGATGAATCAATCTCGTCTCCGAACTTTTCTTCTCTTTCTTTTGCCAATCGTCGGATATCGGTTCTCAACTTTTCCATGGCATCTTCTAGCGGGGCTTTACGTGTGTCTTCGCGGTTGTCATGCGATAGGCTGTCGGGTCCCCTTTTCACGAGTCCCCTTTATCGCGGTAGCACTTTCTTCGGATTCAAGTCTCCGGCGAGACTTTCTTTCTTGGGCTGTTGTTTCAATCTCAACTGCCCAGTAGTGGGACGCCATACCATCCTTCGAGCAGCAGAAGGTCTAAGACCAGATGGTCTGTCGGGCAAATGCTGGAAGGTGGTATCCTCCCTAATCTATAATCCTGAGACGACGACAGGCGGACTAGCCTTCATTCTTTTACTTGGCTTTTCTGTCATGATGGCGGGTTCTACTCGGGGCCCAAGACGGGATTTGGTCGGCACCCGCCACTATCCTTCGTAGAATCTCCGATACGGGGCAGCTTTTCCTTCTTTGCTAACTTTTCTACCAAAGTTTGCGGTCGAGCAAACGGCGTAGTTCTAGTCCTTTTCTTGCGGCTATCATTGTAATATGCGGGCTGAGGCAATGCGGCAGTAATCTTGCGAACATTTTCCTCGTCCTCTGCGGCGGAGAGGGGATGGAACCTGCTTCCTCCCAAAAGTGGTATGTAGTCAGGCAGCGGTGTATATTCGCGGCGGTGTATATTCGAGCGAGTTCGGGATTTCCTCCGGGAAAGCAATTTCGGCGGCTACGGCTTCTCTAGCGATCCTTCTATTTCGTTTCTTCTTTGGGTCCTTGTCGGTGATGGAATCTTTGAGCTGGACCCGATTTCGAAAACGAAGGTCTTACGAGGAGATCTCGTACCCTCCACGGTAACGGAGTTCACTAAATATTCGGATTTCTTTCCCCTTTAATTTGGCAAAAGTCGGGGTAGGTGTAGAAACAACTAGACCAGTGGGGGTAGTAAGAACAGTCCTCCTACGGACAGCAGTACTCCTCTCAGTCGGGATCCTTTGCAGGGGAGGAAACTCTTGGGTCGACCTAAGGTTGAACTCAAGCAGCGGCTTCTCAGCTTCAGATACCTTGTTCGTCAGTGCAAAGAGGGAGACGTCGGTGATCTTGACGTTCGTGTTTTCAAATCCTTGTCCAAATAGAATGATCCCATTGTCGGGCAGCTCATCCTTATAGACGGCGAAGTCCGAGTCCGTTGGTGAAGGAGAAAATCGGCTTTGGGGCTTCCATTTCACGGGGGTAGATTCGGTTTGTCGGTCCAAGTTATGCTTCTTTTCTTTAGGACAAAAAGAAAGGAATTGAAAAGAGTCCGAACACATTCTTGTTCATGTATTTATAAGAAGGAATCATTTATTAAAAGAATCATTTATTAGAGGGTTCGTTTATTTAGAACAGAATGTTCAAAGGTGTAGAGAAGGTAAGGAATCTGATTCAGAGTTGGAAAGGAAAAGGTCTTATGCAAGACTTCTCGTCTCGAAGGATCACTCCTAAACTAACACCTATTGGGTGTCCACCCCACCTCGAAAATGAGGTAAAAGGATCTCGGAACCTCTCTGTTTATGGGTGTCTAAACAGTGGCTCCTAAATCCGAGAGAATGTTGGCTATACTTGTCCAAGGTAGAAATGAACATAGTATTCCAACGGAAAGAAGGGTAGTTTGACCCATTAAGGACATGGATACACTACCGATTTTTTGAAAGCAAAATTATCTGATTATAATGGAGAGAGGAATTGTCCCCAGCGGAGTCGCCAGAAGTTGTCGGCATATTTTTAGGTTGTGTGTTTTATTTTGAAAAGGGGGTCGCCTAACAGAAGTTGTCGGCGAATTTTTAATTTAATTTAAATAAATAATTTTGAAAAGTAGTATTTGATTTTGAAAATAATTTTAAATTTGAAGGTTTTAAGATATGAGATTAAACCGATCTCACACCCCAAATAATTTATATAAATGAGCACCGCACCACAAACCGTGTTTCTATCCCTAAGGATAGACACACTGCTTGACGGTGGGGCTCGATTAAATAAACTAGAAGATTTGCGACATCTGTTTGGTCTGCGAACCAATTTTATAAGCCGACAAATTCCCCTGCTTAATATGAAAGCATTAAACAGGGTTTATATTACACAGGTTGTTTAAAATTCTCTATAAGGGCAAGCCCCTATAGTTAATTACATCTTAAGTGACGGGAATCACCTAAGAAAACTCTCGATAATAATCAATAATTCTGCTCTCAAGAATTTCAAAGTTTAAGTTTTCAAAGGATTGAATTTTGGAATTTCAATAAGGAATGGATCAGGTTTGGAACATTTTGTTTTGGGAATCCAAAGGAAGAAAAGTAGGAGAAATCACAGATTCGAAGCGAACTTCGGTAATTTCCCGACTATCCTATTATTTGGCTTAAGTTTAGGGAAGTCCTAATATTTATTTAAATGTTTTGATCTTGCCAATTTTAATTAATTAGGGCTTATATTTGTATGATAAAATCAAACAAATAGCCTCGAAGATGTGAGGGTTTATGTCGTATCGGACGACTACCTCGGAATCCTAAGACCGGTTAGGGCTTAATTTGCAATGCAAATGCCTAACGAAGAGTTGAGGGTTTATGTTGCACTAGGCAAACTACCTCGAAGTCCTATGACTTTGTTATTTAATTCTAGGAAAGTTTTGCTGAAGTAGACTCAGGTTTTGCTGATGACGATGGCCGTGCTGCCCACCATGCTCCGAGCTCCTTGTTGTTGCAGAGGTTTAGTTTTAGAAGTCATAAATTAGGGGGATGAGAAAAGTGTTTTGGTTTAGAGAAAATCTTAATTTCCAAGTGTTTTCAATATTTTAATTAAAACAAATCTTAAAGTTGATTATAACGACACCGGTTAAGATCCCACGGTTCCATCCTTCCGGCATCATTATTTTTATCGGATTCACTTAGTCCGGATGAATTTGCTAAACTCAGTTGAATGAGTTCCACACTTTCATTTAGACCGTCGGAAATCCCGTCAGCAACACGTAGATTACATCATCCGAGGTATTCCCGATCATCCAACAGGACGTTTTAATTTAGTTGTAATTGTAGTTTTGTGTTATGTTTGTGATTAAATTTTGAGTTGTTTTATATTTTGAAATGTTGTGGCGGTGAATTTTATCTTGTAATGACTTTTAACTTAGTTTTGGTTTCAGTTTTAGGGACTATCCTAAAGGTGTGGGTTTTCATGCAACAGTTGTTTATCATGCAAGAAAAGTAAGTGCGATGCGATTAATGAAATTGCGATAATGTAAATTGCAAGAAAGTAAATTGCGATAAAATAAAAGCGTACCTGGAGGGTCTTCCCGTCATCCCAAGCTGCACTTAAAACACAATTAGAATATTTAAGCAAGTTCCTAGGTAAAGCTAAGGTAAGGGTTATGGTCCAAATTCCTAATCCTATAGCTAGTCATTTCCTATGACGTCTAGGTTCCTTGTGTTTTGGTTTAAGGACGATTTTCTTCATCAAAGAATAATTAAGTTCAATTGTTCTTATGAACATCCTATCATATTGAGAAAGTGTTTAAGAAGAATCTTAAGCATCTTTTCAATATTTCTAGGATTGTTTTAAGTCCAAATGGATTCAATTACACAAATGAATTAATCGTCCGAGGTTTAGTTAAGTTTTGTTATTATCTTGCTCAGTGAACTAGGACATTTGAATATCCTATAAGTGAAGTAACATTTCATTTAATGTTCTGTTTAGGAGTTATGATAACCAAAGCTCTCGAGGGCAAGTTGGTGTTCAAATGATTTAATTTAAGTTAATGGGTTTAAATTTGGAATAGTGTTCAAGTTGCTTTAGATTTATTTTGAATTCTTTATGTCTTTGGTGATGTTATATTTAATTCAACTTAATTTAATTTAATTTGAGTTTTAATTTAATTTAATTCAATTTAATTCAATTTAGTTTGATTTGATGTTAAATTAAATTAATTTGATTTGATTTAATTTTAATTTAATTTGATTTAATTTAATTTAATTTAATTTAATTTAATTTAATTTAATTTAATTTAATACGTTTTAATTTAATTTAATTTAATTTAATTTAATTAATCTTTAATTTAATTTAATTTGATTATTTAATTTAATTTAATTTAATTTAATTTAATTCAACTTTTAATTTTAATTTAATTTAATTTAATTTAATCCAATTTAATTTACTTAATTTAATTTAATTTTTAATTTAATTTTATTTTTTAATTTTAATTGAAATTTTTAAAAGAGTTTAATAATTTAATTTTAGTTTAATGATTAAGTCTTTTAATGTTTTGAATTTGAGTTATCATTTTAATTAAGAATTGAGTATTAATGAGATAATTAATTTAGGGATTTTTAAATTAAAGAATAAATATCTTCCTAATAATATCCTTATTTTAATAATTCCAATTTTATTATTCTTCCCAAATTTAATCAATTATTTAATTAAGGTTTATTTCAATTATTTTAAATTGCTTAATGGGTTTCTACCCATTAATTATTTAAATTTCAATCATCCAAATCAGATTAGGATCAAATATTTTATTTATTAATTTTTTTTTATTAAACCTAAAGTTTTAATTAAAGGTTAAAATTTTAATTACCATTTTGCCCTTTAAGCTTAATAATTTTATAACTCACTAAATTGAACTCAAATGAACTTGAAATTTTTATGTAACTTCACTCATATGTCGATAAAGACATGAGAGGAGAAAATGTGATTTTTCTGTATTTAATTTATTTATATAATTATTTTTGGTAGAAAATAGAGATTTCCAAGGAAAATTTAATAACATGACCAAGGGAAAGTTTCTGTCCTTAAGAAAATTAGGGGACATTCTTAATGACTGAGAGGACCACTTGGACCAATTTTGGTGATTTTTTTAATTATATTATTTTTATTATAATTATTTTAAGTTTTGGAGTGTTAATTAATTTAAAAATAAAATAAATGTTGAAAAATGAATTTTATATTTTTCAAAAATCTTTCTGATATCAAGGAAATCAGAGAATCAAATTAAAATGACTAAATGGCTTAATCAACCCAATTAGTAAGGCTAACCAAGTCCAATTGACCTCAAATTTTTATGGTGGGTTCCTCTGATCCTAAAGGTCAGTGGAGAATTGATTTCAAGTCAATTTGATGTATGGTTAGCTCTAATTAATTAGAGGTCCATTTTGGGTGTTTAAGCCAATTAGGGTTGTTTTAAATGAACTAACTCAAAACCTATTTTTCCTAGGGTCCTCTAGACATAAGGAACATCACCAAATTTTCCTAGAATTTATTTCACAACATGCTATTTATTGGAATTAAAATACTCAAAACAGTAACATGAATTTAAAAAATCAAAAACTCTTCATAGGGATGACCTCGACTTTGGAAAATTCGGGGAATGTTCCCAAATTCGGAGGCTTCAAAGCCCTATGGTCTCATGCCATGGTGAATTGTATACATGAATGGAGAATTAAAAATATGCAGAGAGTAAATAAATTATTAAAAATAAATTACTTGATGAAATTAAATAATTTCTTTTCCACATTATTCTCCTCTGTTCGCTGAGCAAGAGGGTATTTTTATTTTATTTTTCTGATTTTTCTACACAAAGTTATGAATTTTTAAAGTTTAGGGAATTAAATAAATAGAAAATACCCCTAATTTTATATTTATCCACGCGGCGCCGCGTCAACCTCGGCAGCTCCGAACGCACACGCGTCGCGCTCCCATTCGACGCAGCCATCTGAGTCAACAGCTTGGGCCCCGCGGTTCTCGAACCGTCTCCTGATCCGACGCGATCCTAGCCGTCCGTCCGCGCGTGTATTGAATGGACGGCATCCGTTCATCGTCCCCAAGCATCCTCACCCGAGAGCCGTCCACACTAAATCCCTAATATCTCACTCGATACTCAATGGATTTTCATGTTCTTATACTCTATGGATTCGTCTTGAAGAGACGAACACATCTATACGGTGATCATGCATTGAAATTAAAGCATTTGAAATGGAGAATCTCCAGAAGCTCGGGATGAAGAATTAGCTCATACCTTTTCTCGGAGAAGTGTGGCTTCGATGCGAGGGTTGTTGCACCTTCGATTGGATCCCGAGCAAGCTCCGGATGAAGTCTCCCGGTCCGGTGAATTGTCTAAGTGTGATTTCGACCAAGCCCGATCACAAAGCTTGGAGGCTTGGAGCAATTGGGTGGCCTCGAAGATGGGGCTTTTGTCTGGTGGACACCTTCCCTCAGTCCAGTGAAGGTGTAGGACCAATCAATTTGAGGATTGATCCACTGTGGAGAAGTGTCCTGGTTTTGGGTGAAATTTCGGTAGAGAAATTGGATTTTGTCGGTGGGGATTAGGGCGAATCGACACTGGGGATCAACTGCTCTAAGAGTGGAGAAGGGTTTGGAACAATTTTGGCAGAGTTACGGCAAGGTTTGTGCAACTCTCCTCTCATGGCCGTGAGGGGGTGGTGTTTAAATAGGAGAGGGTGGAGGGCCTCCCAGGGAGAGTTAGGGCTTGGGATCGAGCTGCTCCGGGCATGGGAAGAACAGCCATGGTGGCCATGTGGGCATGGGGCGGCTCGGCAAGGGAGAATTCCTAGGTTGGCTCACATGTGAGCTCTCGGCCATGGTGTTTTCCGGCGGCACGGTGGCTGGCCGGCCGGGCATGGGTCACCCTCGAGGTCGGGTGGGTCGGGGCTGGGACTTGGTGCAAGCAATTGGCAAATGCCATGTGTAAAGAGCTTGGATTGAAATGGAATGGGGGGAAGACCATTTTGGGTTCAAATGAGTCAACCCATGGTTTTGGGCTAGGTTCACCACCCGAGGCACGGTCTTGGGCCGAAAAGGGTCACTTGGGTCGGCCAAGAGAGAATGGTGTGGTCTCCATCCATGATGAGGTGGCTAAGCACGGTTTAGTGTGTGACATGCTTAAGGTAAAAAAGGGTTTAAGGAGGATTAGGAAAGGGGCCCCTCCTTTTTCCATTAATGGCTTGATCACATGTCAAGCCTCCCATGGCTTCATGTGGCTTGTCCATGGCTTGCATGGCTCACCTTTGGCTTGGGAAAAGTGGAGTCAATTTCATGGAAATAGATTTTAGGAATTTTTGGTAATTTGATGGAAATTTGTATGAAACTTGATTTGGAATAATTTGATGGTGAATTTAGGACTTAGGGAATGGCTTTTATTAAGTGGATGGCAAGTGGAGATGTCATGTGGGCTTTAGGGTAGATTTTGGGCTTTTTAAAATGGTTTTAGATGGGCTTTTAAGATGGTTTAGGAAAGTGGGCTTTTGAATTTTAAAAGGGATTTTGGGATGAAATTTTTTAAAGAGGTTGGGCCAAATAATTGTTGGGTTTAGCTCTTGGATGTGTCATGAGTGACTTGAAGCAAATTGGGGGTGATTTGGGTTTGGATTGGGTTGAATTTGGGTTCTTTTGGTGAATGGGCCAATATAGGTCTAAGTGGGCCAAGTTGGGCCAATGTTGGGATAGGGTTGAAATTGATGTAAAATTAATGTTGAGAAATGTTTATGGGAGTGTTTCAAAGAGGTTTTGACTTTGGTTGGGCTTTGATTTTGGGGTTTGGGCTCATTTGGGTTAGGTTTGAGTTTAGGTCAAAATTGGGCCTTAATGCTTTGGGTTGAATTTGAGTGGGGTTTGGGTCCAAATTTTGGGCAAATCATGTTAATGTTATGCTTGTGGGGATTCTAAGGAAGATTTAGAAAAGATTTGGGGTTAATTGGTGTTGAATTGGGTGAGTTTGAGCTAAGTTTGGGTCATGGGTCCAAATTGGGCTTTAAGGCCAAAAGTGAAATTGGATACAAATGTCAATCAAATTGGACTTGGATTTGGTCTAGATTGGTGTTGGGAATGTTGAATTGAAGTTTAGAATTGAATTGGACCAGAATTTGGGTCAGTTGGGTAGGTTTGGTTTGACATTGGGTTCACTTAGGGTTAAAATGGGTCAAATTGGGGGTTTTTGACAAAAGTTCGGTAAATTGACAAAATTGGCCCATGGTGTAGTTGGAAAAAATGAAATTGGGAATATTTGGGATTTTATGAAATTTTCTGGGAATTTTCTGAATTTTTGGATTTTTGGGTCAAGAGGGGTATTTTTGGTATTTGGAGGGTATTGGGAGGTATTTTTGGAATTTTTGGTATTTTTGGATATGGATGATTAATTTGAGTGATGTGGGAATGTTTGGGATTGATTTTGGAGAATTTTGGGTGATTTAGGTGATTTTGGAAATTTTGGGTAGTTTCAAGGGCATTTGGTAGGTCAGGCGGGTGTAGGGTCCCGGGGGTCAAAAATTGAAAATTTGAAAAATTGAAGATTGGGTAAATTTGAGTGGAATGAAATCATTTTGGTTGAGCCATGAAGCCACATCAAGCCCACATGAGCCATGAAGGGACTCATTTGAGGCATCCACTATGTTGTTCCTAACCTCTTGCCGAGGGCTTAGGGGTTAAGGACCATCGATGTGAATCACCTACATGAGTCGGGAGGTCAAGTTAGGTATTAGGTGTGTGAAAGTGTAGTGTATAGGTGTAGTGTGTGTGTAAGTCAGCTCCTTCACTGGACCGGACCACCTGTGGCGGTCCTAAGGCCAAAGAGTCCTATAGGAACTCATCTTTTAAACTTCCACATTTGATTTCGACCCTCTAGGTGATTAGGGGTCTACGGTCGAGTTTGTGGAGTTTGCGGGGAGTTAAGAAGTGGTTTGAATTTCTAATAGGTGGGTCCCAATTCTAGTCCCCTAAGATAGTCAAAGGAAAAGCCTAAGGCTAGATCCTAAGTACTAAAGGGAAGAAGAGAAGACCTCATCAAAAATGAGGTCAACAGTATGAAGGCCAAGTCGCCAGCTTGAAAAGTTCTTGGATGAACCAGCTTTGGGGGCCCATATCAAGTTTACCTGATACAGTTCCAAAATTTGTTGAGCCTGTAAACATTGGCCTTCCAAATTGTCAAGTTCTTCAAGTCTTAATTTCACATTTTATTTTTCAGTTATTTTGTTGTCAACTTTTATTCTAAGAGACAGAAGTTGCACTTCAAGTGGCAGTACAGCTGAAGACCCATACACTAGAGCAAAAGGTGTAAACTGTGTTGGTGTTTGATATACGGTAAGATAGACCCATAAAGCTTCTAATAATTGTTCATGTCATTGTCTTGTGTTGTCTTTAATGTATTTTTTAAGGTTCGAACCAAAGTCTTGTTAAAGGCAACGACTATACCTTTAACTTAGGATGATAGATTGTTGAATATTTCTAATCTATTACATGTCTTCGAACAAAATGATTAATTTTTGTATTCTTGAAAGCTGTCCTGTCATCTGACATTACCCTTCTAGGTACTCCAAATTTGTGAAAAATTTGAGTCTTGAATAACTGGATAACTTGATTTTCTTTCACCTCTCAGAGTAGTATGGCTTCAGTCCTGCGAGAAGAAATCTGTAGCCACTAGGATGAACTAATGGCCTCTTGATGATCGATGTTCTAGAGGGCTCACTACATCTGTGCCCCAACATTCAAACGTCCACAACACAATTGTAGAATGTAACACTTTTGGAGGTTGATGTAAGACCACTCAACACACCTAACATTGGTGGCACCTTTAGGTAGTTTTCATACAATCTGCCACCATTGTCGGCCAAAAATATCCAAGTCTTTTTATTTTCATTTTCATTTTTTGGTCTCGAATGGTGTGTGATCCCCGAATATTTAACCTTACGTTTTAGATATGAAATTGTAGTTTAATTATTTATAATATGGGATACTACGCAAGTATACCTATCGTTTATAAAGTAATATAGGACTTTTTGATTAAGCCCTGAGATATTGAACCCACAGGGAAATGTCTCGAATTTTAAAGAAATAAGAAAAATAAATTTTTATTTTTTAAAATGATTTTTTAAAGTATGTTTTAAGATATAAATTTTTTTAAATTTGTTTTTTTGCATTTTCTGAATAAAAAGTAAAGCAAACAACTAAAGTTAACACAAATATAAAATAGTATGAAAGTAAATGTGAATAAAATATTTTTTTCATCTTTCAATGAATTAGTAATAATTATGGAATTTTTTTGTGGAAGTATCTAAAATGTGTTGTGCCAAATAGAAGCAATTATATTCTTTACCCTTACTTGGCTCTATAAAGAAAATTGGTTATTTTGATGGTTTGAAATCTTATAGACAGGTTAGGCAGGGAAGATACTAGCTCTCAATCTAGAGTTCCCTTGATTCCCTCCACCTGGGGACTAACATCTCATAACAAAATTTTCCACATCATACCAAATTAAGGCGCTTTAGCCTGTCACTCTGTAGTCCTCTAATTTTACTCTCCATTATAAGCATGTCTTCTTATTTATTTGCACCCAACCATATGGACTACAATTCTCATCCATACAATTGTATGTGATTCCTTCTAATTGTCGATTAAGACAATAACGCAATGGATCTTACATAATCTCCCAACAAATTTTATCATCTTAATTGGACAAATCAAGAAGTAAATGAAGTGCAAGGTAGTGAATCATCACAACTTCTTCCAACATTGAAATTTTATACTTCACACAACTTCCTTCCATAATTTAATTACTTCATCATTTAAAAGGAAAAAGGTAAAGAAAACTACTCAGAATTCATGGAGAAAATACAATCACAACTTGATTTGAAAGTAGAAATCATAGTAAAAACACAACTTTTACTTTAAAACCAAATATAAAACAAAGTTAAACACGTATCTCAAAATCCTCTCCACAAGACTCTTGAAGTTCCTTTGAAACTTTGCTTTCCCTTTACAAGACACAATAGAGGTTGGCGACCAACTCTATTGACTCAAAATCTCTATTCTACACTTAACAAAAACTTGATACAATCGATAATAAAAGTGGTGAAGTGGAAAGGTGTGCTCTCAATAACTCTTTAACATAAAATTGAATCTTAACACTAATTACACCCTCCTACAATAACCATTTTTCTTTTCTTCAAGTCTTCTTTTTAAAATTTTTCAAGAGATGCCTTAGTGTCTCATCAAAATATGTCTGGATTCAATGTATCCATCAAGAATGCATCCATCCATTCAAGTTTTAAATGAGTTTTGGTGCTGATGGGAAGTTAGTGAAGTTTAAACTAAAGGATGCTTTAAAAAATCCTTCAAATTTGTGCCAAAATCAAATAAAATTCGTCACTTTAACTGTGGCGCCTATGCCCCAAGGGTCCGGCGCTTAGTCGCCAAAGTCCAATTTTTCACACCTTTCAATTTTTGATCCAAATTTGATCCTTTATTGCTCCTTTCATCATATTTACTCATTTTAACCATACCTGCAAGAAAAACACAAAAAATACCTTCCATTAAAGTGTAATATCATCAAAAATAGGTATAAAAATATATTTAAAAACACTATATATTTTAGTTATATCAAAATCCACCAAACATAAAATTTTACTTGTCCTCAAGTGACACTTAATCACATAGAAAATCTTAACATGCAAATTATGTAAAAGAGTTTCTTTAGTAAGATTTCAAAATTTTGTTCTAGAAATTAAATAGTACAATTTAGAAAAAAAATCTTACTAAATGAGATCAACTTAAAGTTTAGAAGATTGTTAAGTAAAGGATAATGAAAAATTTTAATTGCTATCTAATTCAAGAATACTTGTAGGTTTTTCAAAATATAGGATTCAAACATTTCAACTTTCTCACTTAAAAATTTTCATTTGGAAATAATTTTACTTACTATATTATAACCTTAAGTTTTAGATTTTCTAAAAACCTATATTTTAAACTTTAGGTATGGAACCAATTTTTTATTAGGCCCTTAAATCCTCAGCTTCTCCTTCCTTTTTACATATTATTTTTCTCCTTTTTTTCTTTTTATCTTTTCCTTTTCCTTTTTATCATCAGCCTAACGAGACGAACACTTGCAAACGATAGTGCCCTGTAAGGCAGGAATTAGACTAATCTTTATAACACCAGAGCGGGGAATGTTAAGGTACTCCTACCATTTAACATAATCGTGTACGAACAATGAAGAAGAATATAAAACCCATATAACTGGACTAGAATTAACCATTTAGAGGGGTAAAACAGATATCAACATCTACGGTGATTGGTAGTTGATCATATAACAGGTCGCAGGACAGTACAAGATTCTGAAACCAAGGCTTGAGCAGTATTTTCAGCATACAATGAAGTTACTAGAGCAAATTTCGAATGTGACAATATACAAGATTCCCATAAAAGAGAATGCCCATGCAAACGCTTTGGTCCGACTTGCAAAAGAATTCACGCTTCTACAGGAAGAGTTAGTTGTAGTAACAGTGCAGGGACGACAAGTCCTTTCACAAATTGACATAGACACTTTATGCAGACTGAGAAATGAAGAGACAGTTGCCGCAGTGACGGAAACTACAGAAGATTAGCGGCAGCCATTAACTGACTACTTGCAAACAGGAAACCTACCAGACGATAAGTCATTAGCCCATCAGATCAAGAAAAGAACTTTGTCATACGCATTGATAAACAATATGTTATACAGAAGGTCTTTCAACCAGATGTGGCTAAGGTGCCTGAGTGGGTCCGAGACTCGTGAAATTATTAAAGAAGTGCACTCATGACTTTTTGGCGCTCACCAGTTAGGTCTTAAGATGAAAATGAATATTAAGAAACTAGGGTACTACTGGCCCTTGATCCTCGATAGATATAAATGCAATGGTTGCTAAAAAACTTTACTCCGCTGGATATAAGTGCGTTGATGATTTAAGATATGAAAATTATGATTTTATAATATGGGATACTACGCAAGTATACATATTGTTTATCAAGTAATATATGACTTTCTGATTAAGCCCCATGATATCGAACCCACAGGGAAAAGTTGAAAATATTTGAAGGAATTTAGAAAACTTTCTTTTTACTTTATTTAATTACTTTGGAAATAGTATGTCTTGATTTTGAACAGTTTTAGAAAGTTGATTTGACTTTTGAAATTTTCTTAATAAAATGCTAGGCAATGAAAGTAAAGGTTTCAATAACTAATAACACTGGATGTTAATTATTAATTAAAATATCTTTTTCTTTCCTTTCATGAAGTAGTAATAATTCTTAAAGTATTGTTGTGCTTTATTTAAATTTTGTTGTGACAAAGAGAAGCAAATGTGTTCTTTACCATTACTTGGTTCTATAAAGAACATAGTTAATTTGAAATTTATATTATTTTGAACATGGTTAGGCAGGGAAGATACCAGTCTCTCACTCTAGAGTTCCCTCGATTCCCAGCACCTGGGGCCTAACTTCTCATAACAATACTCAAAACTTGAACCCAAATTAGGGGGTTTTTGCCTGTCACTCTAAAATCCTCTAATTTTACTCCCTTCTATGAAAATATCTTCTAATATTACATTCACTTATATGGACTACAGTTCTCACCCATATAATTGCATGTGATTCCTACTAACTTTAATGAGATAATACCGCATTGGATCTTACATAATCTCAAGAAATTTTACAACTTAATAGGCCAAATTAAGAAGTAAACAAAGTTCTCAGAATCAATCTTCACAACTTCTTCCAACTTTTAAACACTGATACTTTCCACAACAATTCTCTTTAAATTAATTACTTCTCCATTTTAAGAAAGAAAATGATAAAGTAAACTACATAGAATGCATTGGAAAAATATAAAAACACATTGATTTGAAATTAAAAATGATAAGAAAAATAATAAACGGAAGCAAGTATTGATAAACAAAATAAAAGTAAACACTTATCTGAAAATCCTTTCCACAAGACTAAGGAAGTTCCTCTGAAACTTTGACTCTTCGCTAAACTACTCCTCGAAGCAAGTCTCCAAACTCGATGACTCAGAATACAGACTTCAGACCTCAATAAAAACTAAACTAAAAGAAAGAAAAAAAGTGGGAGAAGAACTCTTAACTCCTACCCTTTTCTCCTTTCTACTCTATAGTCCTACTCTAAATAAAAACTTAAAATGCAGTGGAAGAATCTCCTAAATTCCTCTCTTCGAAATATAGTGAAGAGCCTCTTCAATTCTTCACTTCTTCACTTCTAAGACTCTCTTTAAATAGTGAACTAAAAGGTGCCTTGGTGTCTCTTCAAAATGTGTCCAGATTCGATGATCTACCAAGGAACACCCCCCTTCATTCAAATTTGCCACCCAAAGGAAGTTATGGATGTTACCACCAAGAGTTGCATCCATTCCCTTTTGAATTTGGTGCCAAATCTAATTAACGGCTAAGCGCCGTCCCAGCGGCGCTTAGCCGCCAGTGCCAAATTTTTTATTTTTCATTTTTTTTGCTCCAAATTTGATCCAATTTTGCTTCTTTCATCATGACCATCTATTTTCATCATACCTGCAAGAAAATGCAAAATACCTTCCATTAAAGTGCAATATCATTAAAAATTGGTATAAAAATGTGCATAAAAATACTATATATTTTAGGTGTATCAAAATCCCCCAAACTTAAAATGTTACTTGTTCTCAAGTGACAGTTAATCTCATAAAAAATTTTAGCATGCAAATTATGTAATGAGTTTCTTAGGAAGATAACGAAATTTTGTTCTAGAAATGGAATAGTCCAATTTAGAAAAAATTTTAGTAATTAAAACCAACTTAAAGTTTAGAAAGTTCTTAAGTAAAAGAAAATGATAAATATAAGTCTCTATCTATCTCAGAAATATTTATAAATTTTTCAAAATATAGGATTCAAACATTTGTTTTTTCTCACTTAAAACTCTTTATTTGAAAAATAATTTTACTTACTATATTACAACTTTAAGCTTTAGATTTTCTCTCATCTTATATCTTAAATTTTAGGTATGAAACCAATTTTTGATTAGGCCCTTAAATCCTCAAGCTTCTCCTCCCTTTTCATATACTATTTTTTCCTTTTTTTCAATTATAAGGTAAGGATTACTATATCTGGATAGACCTTTAATGATTTTGAATTCCACCCTTCCATTTAAATTAAAGGTAAGATATACACCTTTCACTTAAAAATCATAATATTAGTATTTGAAAATTACTCTTCAAAAAAATAAATTTAAGCTTTGAAGAATAAAAGTCAAATCTTCTATTTATCCAAAAATACAAAACTTCTTACTAAAGATAGTTTAACTTTATTTAACACCTCTTCATTAAGAAAATTTTAACTTTAAGTTTTTCATGATTACTATAAATTTTAACAAAATTATTTTATTCGTTTCTACATTCAAAATTTTATTCCCCTAATATAACTTCATGTACATAATTATTCTCGATTAAAAATAAGATTTATTTTAAGTATTCTTGAGAATCAAATAATATTTTAGGTTTTTGAAAATCTTTGTTTTTAAAATCCCCCCCCCTAAACTTTAAATTTTTAATTAAGATAAAACATTTAAGCATAAGAAATTATACAGGGGTGAAAAATAAAAAACTGACATAACATGCTTGCAAGAATTTTTAATATCCTAATATGCAAGTATAACAATTTAAATAACAGGAGTAACATAAAATCAAATTTAGTTTTTCAAAACATTTTTCTTTTTTTTTATAATAAGAAAAGTAAAAATTTCAGAAGACTTTTGCAGTAGTGGAGGTTTTCAAAGCAAATACACACTAACTAAAATAAAACACTGATACAAATAACATATAATAGTGGAATTTAAAGAATTTTAAACATGTAGTTTTCCTAAGTAGAAGTTCCTAATAGGGGTTTATAATCTCCTAACAGTTTTTGAATTGAAGTACACACTATTAAAAACTCTGACATAACATACACATAAAAAACATTTATAATTACACACTACCACACAACAACATATAAATCCATAATAAAACAACAATATTACCTAAATATGCATAACAGATAAATAGTACAACTACAATATGCATACTATCAAGGTTTACATAACAATACAATCATCAAACAAAATACTAGATGAAGCATACAAAAACACAACACAACAACACAATAACTAAAACAAACACATATACAACTACTCTTCATCCTCATCATCAACATCATCTTGCTCGTATCGTTCCTCAGCCCTCAAACTAACAAATTTGTTAGAATCAAACTTTGTCTTATCTCGAGCGCGCTTTGACTTTGGAGTCATCTCTAAAAATTCATGAAAAATTCTCCATAAATTCCAAAATCAAACTAAACTTACTAAATTTTCTTCCAAATGATATTTTCAATAAATCCAAGCAATTTATCAAGCTTTTCCTCAAATTTTCACCATGAATAGTGATTTTAAGATTTTCCATAATGTGCTCAAAATACCTGGTGAAAATCAAAAATTTTTACTTAGGAGTAGTGCTCTTACCTCAAGGAATCCAAATCTAACAATTTTTGTTGAGATCGGCTCTTAAATGATCCGCAATATGATACCCCAGGCTCCTCTTTCGTGGCAAAGCAAAGGTTGAAGACGATGGGACGGTTGAAAATGGTAATTTTCAGGTTTTTAACATTCAAGAATCAATTTTCCCAAACTGGCGCCTAAGCGCGAACTATCGGCGCTTAGCCGAGAAATCTGGCGTGTAAGCGCCGGCATTCTGGCGCTTAACCGCTAGTACCCAAATTTTTATAATTAAGGTATAAGCACTAAATCACTTTGTTAATTACCCTTAATTAGTCCACAATAATTAATTCTCCCACATAAGTCTTCTAATACTCCAAATCAAAGTTTAATAACTTTTGATTCCACACAAATTTCACAAAACACAAACTTTTATTCAAAAAAATGTAACATTTTATACAACACTAGAATTTCTATCCAAACATAAAGGATAAAATTCTTAAAATATAAGACACTATAATCTTAAACGTATAAGTGTACATCTCTAAGTTGTACCCATCACATCATCAGGCATATATAAAAACACTAAACACATCAAACATGACCTCACAAGAACACTAACATAACAAATTAAGACAATAAACAGATACAAACAAAACACATTTAATTCCACTCTCTATTAGGCAGAATATAACCAGGACCACTATTATTCTCATTTGACTCTTCAGGAATGTAGATTTGATAGAACGGGCGATCATTGTTCATTCTTATATCATCTTCTTCAATCCATTTATTTTTCACAAACATCGCTTTATCTATTTCTTCCACATACCTTGAATGATTGAATTACATATTGAGTTGCCATCCCATGTGATCTAGATGTAAGGTAATATCAATGATTTTTGCTTCCATTGAAGTCACTCGGGCTTTAATTTTTGCAATCATCTCTGCTATGCCTTGAATATTAACAACCAGATATCCATTAAATACCTCCTTAGCACTATCACTAATGAACTTACTTTTATCGGAATCTTTCTTCTTCTTCTTCATCATCTTGTTCTCCCAGGAAGACATGATGCTCTTCAAAATTTGTTTCTTAGACTTCAGAAATAAAATTTGGACTTTGGGTAAGTGTTTCTATCAAGTCTAGTCCTTTTTACAGACTTGGGAGATGCTAGAATATTCCCCTAGACATTTAGAATCTTCTAAATAACTCCCATAACTTCTCCCCCACACGTTCTAGGCTTCTAGATCCACATTTTTCATGTTTTTTATAACTGTGGCGCTTAAGCGCCAACTAGTCGGCGCTTAGCCGCCAGTGCACATTTTAGAACAGGTCCGCTAAGTGTCCAAATTTTCATTCTGACTTCACTAAATAATCAATTAAGGTCGAATAAACTCTACTTAAGTTTAAAAACTCTAAATTACTACCATTAAAAACATAAAAACAAACCAAACAAAGCAAACAAAACACACAAAACAAACATAAAGCAAAGGACACCGATAAATATGGGTTGCCTTCCACAAAGCGCTTGTTTTAATGTCTTCAGTCTGACATACCCAGAACTCATTCTGAGTGACCCAACATTAAATTCTCATCAGATTTAGATTTATTGACTGAAAAATATGGTTTAAGTCTATGTCCGTTAACTTTAAATATTTTTCCAATCTTAGGATATTGAATATCTACAGCTCCATAAGAATAAACTTTTATCACAATGAATGGACCCATCCACCTGGATTTAAGTTTTCCAGAAAATATTCTCAATCTAGCATTATATAGCTAAACTTGTTGTCCTGGTACAAGATTTTTGGTAAGAATCTTCCGATCATGCCATAACTTCATCTTTTCCTTATAAATCTTAGCATTTTCATAGGATTCATTCCTTATTTCTTCAAGCTCATTCAATTGCAATAATCTCTTTTCAGCAGCATCTTTCAAATTATAATTGAACTCTGTAATAGCCAAATAAGCTTTATGCTCATGTTCAAAAGGTAAATGATAAGCTTTTCCAAACATCAGCCTATACGGGGACATTCCTATAAATGTTCTGTAAGAAGTCCTATTGGCCCACAAAGCATAATCCAGTTTAATTGACCAATCCTTTCTATTTGGATTAACATTTTTTTCCAATATTCTTTTAATTTCATGATTAGATAATTCAACCAAACCACTTTTCTGTGGATGATAAGCAGTAGAAATGCGATGATTAATATGATATTTCTTTGCTAACTGCCCAATAATTGCATTTCTAAAATGACTTCCCCCATCAGTTATGATTACTCTTGGTATTCTAAATCTGCAAAATATATGCTTTTCTAAAAACTTTGCAACACTTTGAGCATCACATCAAGGTAAGGCAATAGCTTCAATCCATTTGGAAACATAGTCTACTGCTATCAAAATATACCCATTTCTGAAAGATGGTGTAAATGGTCCCATAAAATCTAATCCCTAAACATCAAATATTTCAACTTCCAAGATATAATTGAGGGGCATCTCGTTTCTTCTAGAAATATTGCCTACACGCTGACATCTATCACAATTTTTAATATAATTATTCACATCCTTAATAATTGTAGGCCAATAAAATCCTGATTGTAATATTTTATATGTGGTTTTATCACTTCCAAAATGTTCCCCATAATTAGAATCATGACATTTTAGAATAATTTCATAAATCTCTTCCAAAGGTACACATCTTCGAATTATAAGATCCTTTCCTTGCTTATATAAAAATGGGTCATCCCAAAAAAAAGTCTTAGCATTAGACAAAAATTTCTTCTTTTCATGATATGTCAAACCATATGGTATAATATTACTAACAATAAAATTTACTATGTCTGCATACCACAGAACTTTCGTTTCTTTAACAGTGAATAGTTTTACATTAGGAAAATGTTGATTAATTTCTTCAATATCACATAGAGATTTTTTAATTTCAAGCCTGGAAAAATGATCAGCAATTTGATTATCAGAACCCTTCCTATCTACTATTTCAAAATCAAATTCTTGCAAAAGAAGAATCCATCTTATAAGTCTCGGCTTTGCATCATTTTTCTTCATTAAGTATTTGATAGCAGAATGATCAGTATGCACAACACATTTAGTTCCAATTAAATATGATCAAAATTTATCAAAGGCAAATACTATAGCTAATAACTCTTTCTCAGTAGTGGTATAATTAATTTGAGCTTCTTTAAGAGTTTTACTAGCTTAAAATATTACTTTGAAAATTTTAACATATTTCTAACCCAAAACATCACCAATAGCATAATCACTAGCATCACACATTAATTCATAAGGGTTTTCCCAATTTAGAGAAATTATTACAGGTGCAGTGATTAATTTTTCTTTTAATGTTTTAACGGCTTTAAGACAGTTATCGTCAAAATTAAAAATTGCATCCTTTTCCAGTAAACGACATAGAGGTTTTGTAATTTTTGAAAAGTCTTTAATGTAACGCCTGTAGAATCCAGCATATCCTAAAAAACTTCTAATTCCACTTACATTGGTTGGGCAAGGTAAATTAGATATAACTTGAATTTTTGCAGGATCTACCTCCAAACCTTTTTCTGAAATCCGATGTCCCAAAACAATTCCTCCTGCTACCATAAATTGGCATTTTTCCCAATTAAGGACCAAATTAGTTTCTTTACAGCGTTTTAGAACTTTAGATAGATGTTCTAAACATGATTCAAACGAATTCCAAACACTGAAAAGTCATCCATAAAAATTTCAATCCCTTTTCAATTAAATAAAAAAAAATAGCCATCATACATCTCTGAAATGTAGCAGGGGCATTACATAAACCAAAGGACATTCTTCTAAAAGCAAACACACCATAAGGACTGGTAAATGTAGTTTTCTCTTGATCCTCAGGACCAATTTTAATTTAGTGGTAACCAGTATATCCATCCAGAAAACAAAAGTATTTATGGTCAGCCAGTCTATCCAACATTTGACCTAGAAAAGGGAGTGGAAAATGATCTTTCCTTATGGCAAGGTTTAATTTTCTATAATCAATGCATATTCACCACCTTGTAACTTGTCTTGTTGGTATCATTTTATTCTTTTCATTAACAGTCACAGTAACTCCTCCTTTTTTCGGAACATAGTGAATAGGACTAACCCATGCACTATCTGAAATAGGGTAGATAATTCCAACATCCAACCACTTTAAAATTTCTTTCTTAGCAACGTCTTTCATAATAAGATTTAATCTCCTTTGGGGATCAGCCCGCTATTTGCAATTATCTTCCATAAGAATTCTGTGCATACAAATTGAAGGACTGATTCCTTTAATATCAGCAATTGTCCATCCAAAGGCTTTTTTGTACTTCTTCAAAATTTCAAGTGAACTCATTCATTTTATTTAGTTAATTGAGAGGAAATTATAACAGGCAAGGTTGAGGATTCACCTAGAAAAGCATAATTCAAATTTTCAGGAAGCCTTTTTAGCTCAATTTCAAGAGGTTTTTAAATTGATGGACCATAAGATTTATCTTTCTCAGTCATATCCAACAATACAAAATTTTCATGAACATACTTTAAATCTTCCTCTTGAAAATCTTCAGAATCAAATAACTCCTCTTCTTGTTTATATTCAAATTCTTCTCTTTCAACATTCTCTTCATAAGTTGATTTGAGATGACATTCATTTAAATAATCAATAACATCCATCCTAAAGCACTCATCTTCTTTACCTCTAGCAGGATATTTCATCGATTTTGAATTATTAAGTGTAACAGTCTAATCATTAACCCTCATCATTAATTCCCCTTTTTTCACATCTATCATGGCTCCGCCTGTAGCTAGAAAAGGTCTCCCCAAAATTATGGGTATGTCTTTATCTTCCTCCATATCTAACGTAATGAAATCCACAGGAAAAATAAATTGATCCACTTTTATCAAACATTTTCTATAACTCCATTAGGATATTTGATCGAACGATCTACTAAGTATAGAGTTACAGTAGTTAGGGTTATTTCTCCTAGTCCTAGTCTTTTGAATATTGATGGAGGCATAAGGTTAATGCTTGCACCCAAATCACATAAAGCTTTTCCACAGAATCTTTCTCCGATTGCACATGGAATTGTGAAACTACCAGGATCTTTAAGTTTTTCGGGAATCTTTTTCTGAATTATCGCACTGCACTCCTCACAAAGTGCAACAGTTTCATTTTCTTGAAAATCCCTCTTCTTATTAGGAATATCCTTCATAAATTTTACATAGCTTGGCATTTGTTTTAGGGCTTTAGCAAATGGAATATTAATGGTAAGCTTCTTCAATATCTCTAAGAATTTTGAAAATAGCTTATCCAACTTTTATTGACGAAGTTTCTGAGGAAATGGAGGTGGTGGTTTTTCTAAATCAACCATAGGTGGAGAAATAGGTCTTTCAAAACCTTTTGGAGCATCCTGTTTAGGTCTTTTAATCTCTTCTTTCTCTACTTCAGTCTCTTTTTGAACTCTACCTTCCAATTCTTTTCCACTTCTCTGTTGAATTGCTTTCACTTGTTCTTTATTCTTTTCTCTTAGATTCACTTTAGTATTACTTGGGATCTATTACTTAAGGCATTTGCAAGTTGTTCCAATTGACTTTCAATCTTTCTGATGGTTGCTCCTGGAATTTGTAATTGATTTCCCATATGTGATACTACTTCTTCTCCTTAAAGTGTAAAGCATTGTTATAACCTGAAGGATAAGTTAATCTATTATTATTATTACCTTGGTTGTTCCAATTCCCCAATGGGTTTACTTGGGTGTTCCCCCATTGTTGATTAGTACCACCTTGATTATTGTTTTTCCAGCTAAAATTTTGATGATTCTTCCAACCTGGGTTATAATAATTGGAATATGGGTTGTTAGGTTTGATTATAGCATTCACAATTTCTGGTGAAGAATAAGAATCAACCATTTGACCTAATGAATTTTCTTCAATCATGAGTATGGCTGAGAAAAATTCATTCCAAATTGGTTTATCTTCCTTGAAACAATAGCAACTTGATTTGCTAACTTTGTAAAAGCATCTTTTTCATAAACACTGGCTACCTTTTAGGATTTAACCTTTCAGAAGGCCATTGAAAATTATTAGTAGCCATTTCTTCAACTAAAGCATAAGCATCAGAAAATGGTTTAGACATTAATGATCCACCAGCAGCAACATCGATGATTGATCTAAGAGATCCAACTAATCCTTTATAAAAAGTTTGAATTATTAACCAATCTGGTATCACATGATGTGGACATTTCATGAGGAGATCTTTAAATCTTTCCCATGCTTCATATATTGATTCCCCTTCAAATTGACAAAAAGATGTTATATCATTTCTTAACTTAGCAGTCTTAGATGGTGGAAAATATTTAGCAAGGAATTTTTGTGACAGTTCACCCCAAGTTCTAATTGATCCAGGTGCTAATGAATGTAACCACATTTTAGCTTTATCCCTTAGTGAGAAACGAAAAAAGTCTAAGTCTAATAGCATCATCCGAAACACCATCATATTTAAAAGTAGCTCACAACTCTAGAAAATTAGCAAGATGCAAATTAGGATCTTCAGTTGTTGCTCCCCCAAACTGATTATTCGACACCATTTAGATAATAGTAGGTTTAAGCTCAAAGAAATTAACAGCTACAACAGGGTTTTGAATAATAGCACGAAGTTCATCTACTGTAGGGTTAACATAATCCCTTAAAGGCCTTAATTCTTGATGGATGCCAACATTTTTTATCTTGATGATTTGCCATTTCTTGAATATTTTTTCTTTTTGTGTATTATTAATTTTTTTTATTTTTCTAATAGTTCTTTCTAATTCAGAATCGTAAGGCAAAAGTCCTTCAGAACCTGAACTACGCATACAATAATAAAACAAAACAAAATACAACACACTAACAAAAACAAAGAAAAGTAAAAATTTTAAATTTCTTAATTCTCTTTAAAATGAAATTTATCTAATTTTCCCTGGTAACAGCGCCAAAAACTTGATCCTCGATAGATATAAATGCAACGGTTGCCAAAAAACTTGACTCCGTTGGATATAAGTGTGTTGATGATTTCAGATATGAAAATTATGATTTTATAATATGGGATACTATGGAAGTATACGTATCGTTTATCAAGTAATATAGGACTTTCTGTTTAAGCCCCAAGATATCGAACCCATAGGGAAAAGTTGAAAATCTTTAAAGGAATTTAGAAAATTATCTTTTTTTACTTTCTTTAATTGTTTTTGAAATAGTATGTCTTGATTTTGAAAAGTTTTAGAAAGTTGATCTGTCTTTTGAAATTTTCTTAATAAAATGCTAAATAATGAAAGTAAAGGTTTCAATGACTAATAACACCGGATGTAAAAATACTATTAACTAAAATATATTTTTCTTTCCTTTCATGAAGTAGTAATAATTCTTAAAGTATTGTTGTGGAAGTATTTAAATTTTGTTGTGACAGATAGAAGCAAATGTGTTCTTAACCCTTACTTGGTTCTATAAAGAACATTGGTTAATTTGAAATTTATATTATTTTAAACATGGTTAGGCAGGGAAGATACTAGTCTCTCACTCTAGAGTGCCCTCGATTCCCACCACTTGGGGGCTAACTTCTCATAACAAAACTCAAAACTTCAAACCAAATTCGGGGGTTTTTGCCTGTCACTCTAAAATCCTCTAATTTTACTCCCTTCTATAAAAATATCTTCTAATATTACATTCACTTATATGGACTACAGTTCTCACCCATATAATTGCATGTGATTCCTACTAACTTTATTGAGATAATATCGCATTGGATCTTACACAATCTTAAGAAATTTTACAACTTAACAGGCCAAATTAAGAAGTAAACCAAGTTATCAGAATCAATCTTCACAACTTCTTCCAACTTTTAAACATTAATACTTTCCACAACAATTCTCTTTAAATTAATTACTTCTCCATTTTAAGAAAGAAAAGATAAAGTAAACTACTCAGAATGCATTGGAAATATATAAAAACTCATTGATTTGAAATTTAAAATGATAAGAAAAATAATAAACGAAAGCAAGTATTGAAAAACAAAAAATAAAGGTAAACACTTATCTGAAAATTTTTTCCACAAGAATAAGGAAGTTCCTCTGAAACATTGACTCTTCGCTAAACTACTCCTCAGAGCAAGTCTCCAAACTCTGATGACTCAGAATACAGACTTCAGACTTCAATAAAAACTAAACTAAAAGAAAGAAAAAAAGTGGGAGAAGAACTCTTAACTCCGACCCTTTTCTCCTTTCTACTCTCTATTCCTACTCTAAATAATAACTTAAAATGCATTGAATGAATCTCCTAAATTCTCTCTTCGAAATTCAGTGAAGAGTCTCTTCAATTCTTCCCTTCTTCACTTCTAAGACACTCTTTAAATAGTGAACCAAATGGTGCCTTGGTGTCTCTTCAAAATGTGTCCAGATTCGATGTATCTACCAAGGAAGGCACCCCTTCATTCAAATTTGCCACCCAAAGGAAGTTATGGATGTTACCACTAAGAGTTGCATCCATTCTCTTTTGAATTTGGCGCCAAATCTAATTAAAGTTCGATTTATAACTGTGGCGCTAGTGTCAAATTTTTTATTTTTCATTTTTTTTGCTTGAAATTTGATCCAATTTTTCTCCTTTCATCATGACCATTTATTTTCATCATACCTGCAATAAAAATACAAAATACCTTCCATTAAAGTGTAATATCAATAAAAATAGATATAAAAATGTGCATAAAAATATTATATATTTTAAGTTATCAGCCCTCAATGAAGACCGATTGCATGAAAGTTGCTAAGAGCTGCTACCAGTGCCAAGTGCATGGACTGGTTCTACATCAACCTCCGAATGTGCTACATTCGACAATCACGTCGTGGCCATTTGAGTGTTGGGGCACAGATATCGTGGGTCTGATAGAACCGCCTTCTTCAAGAGGACATCGTTTCATCTTTGCAACAACAGATTACTTTTCAAAGTGGGCAGAAGCAGTACCACTCGAAGAAGTGAAAGCACATCACGCGTTACAGTTCTTCAAGAATCAAGTCGTCTACCATTTCGGGGTACCCCGTAGAATTTTCTTAGATAACGGGTCCGCTTTCAAGAGCACAAGGATCAACAATTTCGTCAGAAGGCATGGGATAGATTGGCACTATTCGACGATCTACTACCCAAGAGCAAACAGCTTGGTTGAGGCTTTTAATAAAACTATCGTCCAAATCCTAAAGAAAACTTTGATGACAATGAGAGAAATTAGCACGAGAAGTTGTTAGAAGCCTTATGGGCCTACAGAACAACTTTTAGAATGCATATTTAGTCTACGTTTTACACTCTAGTGTAAGGGTCGTAGGCCATCTTTCCTTTGGAGGTTTAGCTTTTGTCACTCAGAATTGCAGTTGCAAATAAGATCACTACAGAAGAGAACGTCGGATTATGATTGGAAGAATTGGAAAGCTTGGAAGGAAAACAACTTCCAACACAGTAGAATCTCGAACTGTATCAGGCCAAGATGATTCAGGCCCACAACAAGCTGGTCCGCCCAAGAACTTTCAGAGTTGGTAAATCAGTTCTCGTTCTCAGAAGACCTATTCTTGCACACCGCAAGATAGGAGGTAAATTTGAACAAACTTGGGAGTGACCGTTTGTAGTAGAGAAAGTATACTTAGGAGGCTCTTACTAACTCGTGGATTTCTGTGGAGAACGATCAATGCTTCCCATCAATAGACGATATCTAAAGAAGTATTACGCGACGTGATATTTCAAGGAGCGGACCTTTCGCTCGTAGAAGCACTGGCGTGATAATTGTGTGCAACTGGGTCCGAACCCAAAATAATAATAATAATAATAAATTTTAAAACCAAAATCTAAAAGAAATTTCCTAAAATAAAATAAAATAAAAATCAAAACTTGTTCCAATTCCAAAACTCCAAATCAAATATTTCCCTCTCCTAATAAACGTCAAAATAAAATAAATTGCAATGATTTTAAAATTCTTATTGTTCTCGTTTTTTTTTTATTTGGCCCCTGATCCTTTCCTTGTTTTCCCAGGAAGATGTCGAGCAGAGAGGCTGGTCCTTTCTTTTAAAGATGGCGTAAGTTTTGCACTTAACGAAGAAGAGCTGAAGGTTGGTGCTGTGATCGAGGTTGACTCAGACTTTGCGCAGCTAATGTTAGAATATGAAGAGACTACTTGGACTACTGTAGACCTCAGGGAGTCCCATGGTAAGACAATGATGAAACTAAGTGAGAAATTTCAGCATACTACAAACCAAAAAAAGAAGATCAACGTGGTCGACGAGCACAAAATGAAATCAGTGATAAGTACCGCAGGAGGGAAGCTTGCCAGTACTGGCCCTACCGAAATCTAGGGGGAGAAGAGAGCCACTTTGAGCCCAACTCATAGAAAAAACAAGAACCGCCGTATCCACAAAATGCTGAAGAAATTTATGGAAGAACAGAACGAGGAAAAAATTCTGACAACCGCAGCAGCTGCCTTAAGGGGCCAGTCCTCAGGAGCATCATAGCAGAGGTTGTTCCAGAGGAGGTTATTACAGAGCCTGCACCTGAGACAATGATGATTCCAGAAGAGCGTGCTGGTGTGGAGTCGTGCATCCCACAGTACATCACTAGACCCCGATTGTTCCAAATAATTTCTGAGCACGAGTTGGAGATGATCCAGAGGGTGCGGAAATAGAATTTTGAATACTTTCAGAGAATATGAGGCAGGCATGTCAACATCTTAGAAGGACTGGAGTTGCATACAGATGTCTTCTCACACTACAATCAGAGTGAGATTGTGGACTACGTCTTCGAGCTGAAGAAGTAGGTTAGTGTAGCATGACTATGAAGCAAGACCTACTCCGAGCCGAAGAAATGGAAATGAAGGAAGGGGAGGATTATAATCCAATTCAGATACTGCTACAACTTTGCTGATGACAAGAAAGGAAATCCGTCAGGGATACTCCACTATGATGAAGTGGATCCAATGCTAGTTCTGATTAAGAAAACGATAAAATGGATGGAGGCTTGGCGAGTCTTACCCGCTGACTGCATATCAAACAGCTACATAATCAATATTTATACAAAAAGAGACTGCATTCTACCTCACGTGGACGAACACGATTTTGTGAGACCCTTTTGCACCGTTTCCTTCATTAACCAATTCAACATCATGTTCGGGACAAAACTCCGGATAGTTGGCCCCGAAAAATTCTGAGGGCCAGTAGAGATACCCCTACCAGTAGGCTCTGTCCTCGTACTACAAGGAAATGGTGCAGATGTGGCTAACTGCATACCAGGAGTTCCCTACGAGGGGGTCTCCATCACTTTCAGAAGGATGGATGAGAGCAAGATTCCGGTCTACTTCCAACCAGATCCAGAATTAGAGAATTTGCAGCCCTACGAGGTGTAAGCTACATAGTAGTAGCACACCTCTAAAGCACACTTGCGTGGGATTCTTCTACGGAAAGTGGCTTAGAAGGTGATGTTATTACCTATGCAGTTTATCCAAATAAAACGCCAGATTTGGGGTTTGGTACCTAAATTCCAGTTCCCATCCCTCTGAGGCTGGTACCTAAATTCCAGTTCTCATTTCAAGATCGATAATCAAATTTTGATTCTCTCCTCTGAATTTCCATCAAAACCTCGCATTCTTTCCGAGAAACGTTTTCGCATTCTAATCCTCTGAGCTAGGTATAAGACTGACAAGGCATCTTATTCTCTCAGCTGCCAACCTCGCATTCTATCTAAGAAACTTTTTCGCATTCTACTCCTCTGAGCTAGGTATAAGACCGACAAGGCATGCTATTCTCCGAGCTGCAAACCTTTTAGTCTATCCGAGAAACTTTTCCACATTCTAATCCTCTGAGATAGGTATAATACCAACAAGGCATCCTATTCTCCAAGCCGCCAACCTTGCATTCTATCCGAGAAACTTTTCCGCATTCTAATCCTCCAACATAGGTATAAGACCAACAAGGCATCCTATACTCGGTGACCGCCAATCTCGCACTCTTTCCGAGAAACTTTTTGGCACTCCCGAATCTCAGGGTTAGTACCTAAATTCTTATTCTCATCTCGAGGGTTGACGTAATGTCTTGAATGGTAGTCCTTTCCTCGACTAGATCTTGATCGGACATAATGTCTTGAACGGTAGCCCGATCTGGTATTCTTGAGGTCGGTACCTAAATTCCGACTCTCTCTCCGAGGTAGATACCTAAATTTCGATTCTCTTTCGAGACTGGAACCTAAATTCCAGTTCTCATTCCATGATCAGTACCTAAATTCTGATTCTCATCCCTTTCGAGACTGGAACCTAAATTCCAGTTCTCATCCTAAGATCAGTACCTAAATTTCGATTCTCATTTCGAGGCTGGTACATAAATTCTAGTTTTCTTCTTCTGAGGTCAGTACCTAAATTATAACTCTCATCTTTCCGAGATCGATACCTAAATTTTTATTTTCATTCCGAGGATGCTACCTAAAAACTAGTTCTCTCCTTCTGAGGTCAGTAACTAAATTCGGACTCTCATCTTTGCAAGATCGACACCTAAATTTTGATTCTCATTCTGAGGCTGGTACCTAATTTCCAGTTCTCATTCCGAGATCAATACCTAAATTCTGATTCTCATCCTTTTTGATCGGTGCCTAAATTTCGATCCTTACTTCGAGGCTGGTACTTAAATTCCAGTCCTCACCCTCTTTCCGATTTAAACTCTGCTTTTGTCATTTCCAAATTCCCTTTCGATTCTAATCTTTAATCAATTTCAATCAAAAATTCAAAATCCAAAATCAAGTTTCAACCAACATCAAAATTAATCATAAACCAAACTTTAATCAAACTGCCAAATCAATTAAAACCAATCAAACTATCAAAACTCAAATTCAAAATTAAAAAATCAAAAGAACATAATCAAAATAAAAATTTGAAACTTCAACTTTAATCAATCTTGAAGTCAATCAGCTTGAGACTTCATCCCTTCATCCCCATCGAGAGTTCCGGAATCTTTAGCTTCAGAGATTTACCTGATACTCCCCAGCAGGAACCTTTTTTTTTCTATTTTGTTGCAAGTGTGTGGACTTGGACTATCTATGTTGGCTTGTTGATCTCTTCGATAAATGCCAATACGCGTGGTGTGCTTGGTCAGCACACCACACCTATTTGGGGTCCATTTGTTGACCTCATTTTTGGTGAGGTCTTTTCTTTTCTTAGTGTATAGGATCTAGCCATAGAACTTCTCCTTGACTATCCTAGAGGACTAGAATTGAGACCCACCCTTTTAGCAATTCAGCTACTTCTTGAGTCCTATTGGGACCCTACTTGGATGGTTGTAATCCTCTAAATCACCTTAGAAGGTTAAAACAACCATATGGGCAACCAATAGTGAGTTCCTATAGGATTGTTTGGACTTAGGGTGACCTTGGGTGACTTGGGCTTCTCTTGCACACACACACATCCCTAAGCCACTTAACCTAAACCTTAAACCCTTGCCTTTCTACCCTTTATGAAACTCACATTATTGAATCCAACTCATAAATATTTGATTATGATGGCTAAGGTCAATATGTGAAGGATCATAAAGTGGTTTCCATTTGGTTAGACTTGGTCCCAAAGTGGTTGGACTTGGCTAAGTCCATGGCTCATGCTTCCAAACCTTAATTCCATTCCAAAGCACTTTTTACTCAATTTTGACCCCACTAAAATGATCTCATTCTTCCTTGTTTGAAACCCCATTCATTTTGCCAAAATTTCTGGTTTTGACATTGGGTCCCCAAAACTTGCCCAAAATTACCTAAATTGCCCCTTCAACCACCAAATCATCTAATAATTCCCAAAAAATTACCTAAAATTCCTAAAATTCCTAAAAATCATTTTAAAACAATTCCCATCTTTTAAATCCACCAAAATACCCCAATACCCTCCAAATAACCTCGAAATACCCTAAATACCCCTTTTAGCCCAAAAATCCAAAAATTCAAAAAATTCCCAAAAAATGCCAGAACATCCCAAATATTCTCAATTTCATTTTCTTTAAATACACCATTGTCCAATTTTTTCAATTTAACCCAATTTTATCAAAATCCCCAATTTGACCTATTTTTTTAACCCCAAATGGACCCAATGTTAAACCGAATTAAACCAATTGACCTCAATTTTGCCCAAATCCAATTATAAACTTTAATTCAACATCCAAAATACCTATTTTAACCAAATCCAAGCCCAATTTTATTCACATTTGAATTCAATTTCAGCTTGAAACCTAAAACCTCAATTTTGGCCAATGACCCAAACTTACCCCAAACCAACCCAATTCAACTCAATTTTCCCAAATTTCAATTCCAAACTCTTCCTAATACATCCCTACACCAAGAAAAACATCAATTGGCTCTCAATTTAAACTCAAACCCTACTCAAAATCCCTTTGAAATCAAAATCCCCAAATTTTCCCTAAAGTTGTCACCTACCTCTAATTCCCTAAATTGAATCCCCTAAACCCAAAATTTCCACCCAATTTCTATCATAAACCTTTCATAACAATCATTTGTAACATTTTCAACCATCTAATGGCATTGAAACAAACTATAGTCAAACCAAAATCCAACCTAACCCATGGTGAACAAAATTAACCAAAACTCTAAAATCCTTCAAATTGAAACTCCAAATGAACTCCAATCCACTTCATGTCTTCATGAAAAATATTCCTTACAATTATTTACAAAATATTGATCAATCAATTTGATCCAATTCAAATGCAAACTCAAGTTAACCTAACTCAAACCCAAGTGAACCCAATTGAACACATGAACCAAATTGAACTTAACCAAACCCAAAATTGATCAAACCAACCCCTTGGCTGCCAACCCTAGACCCCCAAGGGTGGGTTTGACTTGACCCAACCCAAACCCCATGCGCCGTGGACCAATGGTCCATCACTTCGGACCAATAGACCAAGCCACATGGCTAAGGCTAAGTCCCATCTCCAAATCCCCCTTAAGCAACCTCCCTGTCAGGTTTAATGGCACTGAACCCCTCCTCCACTCCTCCTCAGTCTGCCCAGCCACCTGAACGTCCTGGCCAGCCATCCCAGCTGCTGGAACAGGCACGCCCGAGCGCCCCGTTGTCCTTAAAACCCAAAATTTGGGCTTGGCAGTGGGCAATCCCCTCTCTAGCCACCTAGTCTGCTCAGGCCTCACACCCTAAGCGGCCTAAACCACTCATTGCCTAACCCTGAGCTCCCCTCTCCGGGCATGGCAATAAAACCCACACCTTTTGGCCATGCTAAAGGTGTTGAATCTTTCCTCAAAGAACTCCTCCAAACTGCTCTCAGAACTCCTCTTAGCCAAGAGAAGTTCATCCCCACTGTCCTCCTGCCTTGAATCCCTGACCCGATATAAATATATGCTTACTAAAATCTTCTTCCCTGGCAACAATGCCAAATACTTGACCCGAAGTCCTCTAAAGATCAACGTACTAATTAATACTTTCAAAAATATATGTTATAAATAATAATAGCGACTAGTTTATAAAAATATAATTTTATGGAAAATATTTTACACACTAGGGGTTCTACGCAAGTATACATATCGTTTCAAGTAATATAGAGCTTTGAAATAAAGTCCCTAGTATCGATCCCACGAGGAGAGAGATATAGATTATTAAATATCTTTACTTTAAAGTATTTATTTTATAATTAAAAAAGAATATCTTTAATTTACTAGATGCAATAATAAAGCGGGAATAAAATAATTGATGTAAATAGCAATAAAAAAGTAACTTTCTCCCTTTCAATTAATCCAACATTTTTTAAGATAATGATAATATTCGTGGAGAATTAAATTTATGGTATTGTGCCAAATAGAACCATTCGTATTCTTTACCCTTTGATCCAGGTGCAAAGAACATTGGCTAGCCTTTAGATCAGGTCCGGATGTATTGTTAGTAGAATGGGTTAATCTAGGCTCACACTACTAGATGTCCAAGGGTGGCTACGGTCGGACCTACTAGTGATCCTTTCCTTTTCTATAAACCAAATCAGAAGAATTTAGTCTGTCACTCTAAAAACTTACCAATTCTACGCCCATTATATAATATCTTCCTATTTATTTGCACTTCACCTTGACTAATCCGCACAAGGCCTTCTACTACCCAAGGATTCATGTGATATCTACAAGTTAAGAATTCATCTCCTTCTAGGTCTCAAAACTCTTCAACAGGTTTTAACAATTTAAATGGCCAATTTAAATAGTAAATTAAGAACCGATATTAATATCATCACAATGTTTTGAAAATATATGATTTTTAATTCTCCGACGAATTTTGCATTATCTTATTTATCTTTAATAATTGAAAGGAGAAAGTAAAGTAACTACTCAGAACACATTGAAATTAAATAACAAAACATAATAAATAAACTTTGAATAAAAATAAAAAATACTTATCATGGATGTTTCTCCTACTGAACTTCTGATTCCTACTGACTCCACAGTGTAATGAACTACAGATGCACCAACTCTTTCATACTCTGAATACAAACTATAAAATAAACTCACTAATTTATGAAGGAAAGTAAAAAGGTGGCCCTAATATGATTTCTCTAATTCTCTCTCTAGATAGGACTCTAGATAGGGAGGGGTAGATGGGGCGTTTTTCTCTGAAGGAATACCCTCCTATTTATAGGCTTCAAGGGTTGCCTCAAGGCAACTCTTCAAAATGTGTCCACATTCAATGAATCTTCTAGAAGGTGTGTCTGGTGCCTAGGCGCCGGACACCGCGTCCAGTTCTTCACACCTCTTCACATTGGATCACACCCCTTCGCGATTAAAAACATTTTGAAGAGTCCAAATACATTGTATCACATGTCCTATAAACCAGGAATAATTGCCAGTCTTCTAGAAGGTATAATAACGGCTCACACCGTCAAAATAACCGCCCAAAAGTCGTCAAAAACTTAGTGGTTTTCTGTATCGAGCTGGCGCTTAGGCGCCGTACTCTGGCACCTAGGCGCTAGGCCAATAATTTCGAAAATTTTGCATTTTGGCTCCATTTTTGCTTATTTTTGGTCCTTTTTCATAATTTTCTCTATCTTGAACATTTTTACAGCACCTACATCCAAAAACACGAAAATACATTTCATTAAAGCATAATATCCTTAAAATATAACAAAAATTAAGGCATAAAAATAGGTATTTTTTTTCTTGGAGTAAAATCCCCCAAACTTAAACGTTACTTGTCCTCAAGTAACCCTTTTTTACTATATAAAATGTATAACATTCGGAATAAAAAGGTAAATATTTAAGACTTCTTAAGATTTTTGATTTTATAAAGGCTTTAGTAAATCATTAACTAAATTTCACTAACTAAGTTTAATTTTAAGAATTTAAAGAATATTCTAACTACCAAATATAAGACTTCAAAAATTTTTCATTCACTTCGAAAATAATTGTAGTTTATGATATTAAGATCACATAAATTATTCACAAGAAAAAGATCTTCATGAAATTCTTTTTTATTAAAAATACATGCATAAAAATTAAGTAATAAATGTAATCAGTTTTATTTTTATAAGTTAATTCAAGTGAAGCTAATTTTTGATTAGGCATTTCCTCAAGCTTCTTCTCTCTCTCTCTCTCTTTTTTTTTTTGAAAATAGGATTACTGTATCTGGATAGCCTGTTAATGGTTTTAAACTTCACTATCCTTAGCTTATATTTTCAAACTTATACACTTTCACTTAATTATTATAACATAAATATATTTCAAAAAGAATTTCAATCTATTCTTTTTTGAGTTATAATTTTTTGATTTCTTAATACTTCTAAAATTCAATTATCTCTACTATGAATAGTAAAATTTCTTAATCTTATTCTTCTTTAAGTTGAATAATTCTATTCTTAAAATCAAACAAAGTTATTAATATTTTTGGTTAAGTCCACTACATTATTTATAATTTCAAAAATTTAAGTGATCTTAAATAGATTCTTCATTCTTCATGTTATGTTAAAAATTTTTATTTTAAGAAAATATTAGTTCTTTAAGGACAAATAAAATTTAAATTTGAAAGTATTTTCCCTTTCCCCCAAACCTAAGTTTTGGTCTATCATAAAAATTTATTTTTTTTAAAGTATGAGAGAAAGAAAAACATAATTTTAAAAAGGAATTTTTATAAGTATGTAAAAAAACATTCAAGAAAGAAAAATTTACTTCTACACATGCTTTTATGAATTATACTGAAATAATGAAGCAGGTATAAAAGTAAGCAGGCTCATTAGTAATTAAATTAAATGACTATACAACTTATAATAACAAAAATAGAACAACAATACTAACTACTAAATAGTAGGCTGAAACAGAAATAAACATAAATTTATCCAAATTTCAATCTTAAACACAATACATTAAAAATACTCTAACAACAGTCTTAACACCCAACAATCCGCACAAAGTAAATAAACAAATCTAAACTAGCAAACAACAAACAACAATCAATGCTAGCAAATAAACAAAACTAACAATAGACTTAGCACAATTCAGAGGTAAATCAGGCCACGAATCACTGTCTGTAGCCTCAGCATCGTCATCATCACCAAAAGAAAACTCAACATCCTTAGGATCAACAACTGGTGAGAATCTAGGAAAGTTAGGAAACTGAACATCATGCTCTCCCTTCAGGAATCTAACAAGAGCTTCATCATACTCAGCATCGTAACTACTCTTCCTCTAGGTATACTCAAATAAATGATCAATTTTCTTATCAATAGAATCAATTCTACAGTGAGTTTGAAACAACTCATGCTGCTGCTCTAGAAACTGATCATGCATCGATTCCCAAAAACTAGATGGTGGCTCAGTAGTAGAAGTAGAAGGTCTACCAGAAGTGTTGTCGACATATTTTTAGGTTGAGTGTTGTATTTTGAAAAGGGGTCGTCGGCAAATTTTAGATTTTAAATTTATATATATATATATATATATATATATATAATTTAGAAAGTAGCATTTGATTTTGAAAATAATTTTAAGTTTAAAAATTTTAAGATATGAAATCAAACCGATCTCACATCCCAAATATTTTATATAAACGAGCACCACATCACAAACCATGTATCTATCTCAAAGGAAAATCACACTGCTTAATGATGGAGCTCGATTAAATAAACTAGAAGATTTGTGACATCCCTTTGGTCTGCGAACCAATTTTATAAGCCGACAAGTTCCTTTGCTTAATATAAACAAATTAAACAGGGTTTAAATTACCTGGGTTCTTAAAGTTCCCTATAAGGGCAAGCCCCTATAGTTAATTACATCTTAAATGACAGGAATCATTTAAGAAAATTGTCGATAATGATCAGAGGTATTGCTCGCAAGAATTTCAAAGTTTAAGGTTTTCAAAGGATTGGAATTTAGAAATTCAAAAGCGATTAGCTCAAATTTAGAACAGTAATTTCAGGGTCTAAAGGAAGAGAAGTAGGGGATGTCACAGACCCGAAGTAAACATCGGTGATTTCCCAGACTATCCTAATGTTTGGCTTCGATTTGAGAGTTTATTTAATGTTGTAATCCTACCAATTTTAGTTAATTAGGACTAATATTTGTATGATATAATCACACAAGTAGCCTCGAAGATGTGAGGGTTTATGTTGTACCAAACGACTACCTCCGAGTCCTAAAAATTGTTAGGGCTTAATTTACATAACATGATTATGCAAATGCATAACAGAGGATTTATGTTGCACTAGGAAAACTACCACGATTTCCTATGGCTCGGTTATTTAATTCTAAGGAAAATTTAACTGAAGAAGACACAGGTTTTGCTGATGACGATGGCCGTGCTGCCCACCTTGCTCCAAGCTCGTTGTTGTTGCAGAGGTTTAGTTTAAGAAGGTGAAAATCAGGAGATGAGAAAAATGTTTTGGTTTAGAAGAGTCTTAAAGTCTAAATGTCTTTAATGTTTTATTAGGGGAATCTTAAAGTTGATTATAACAACACCGGTTAAGATCCCACGGTTTCATCATTCCGGCGCTGTTATTTTTATCGGATTCACTTAGTCTAAATGAATTTGCTAAACTCAACTGAATGAGTTCCACACTTTCATTTAGAACGTGGGAAATCCTATTAGCAAAACGTAGGTTACATCATCCGAGGTATTCCCGATCGTCCAACAAGACGTTATAATTTAGTTATAGTTGTAGTTTTGTTGTTCTGTTTGTGATTAAATTTTGAGTTGTTTTATATTTTAAATGTTGTGGTGGTGAATTTTATCTTGTTGTAACTTTTAATTTCGTTTTGGTTTCATTTTTGTAGCTATTCTAAAGGTTTTAGTTTTCATGCAACAGTCTTATTTAACATGCAAGAAGAATAAAGCGTAGCGCATATAAATAAATTGGAATAAAGTAAATTGCAATAAAATAAAAGCGTACCTGGAGGGTCATCTCGTCATTCTTGGCTACACTTAGAACACATGTTAAGGTATTTAAATATTTATAACAAGTACCTAGGTAAAGCTAAGGGAAAGGTTTTGGTTGTCTACCAAAGTCCTAATTCTATTGCTAGTCATCTCCTATGACGTCTAGGTTCTTGCATTTTGTTTAAGGATGATTTTCTTCATCAAAGAACAATTAAATTCAATTGTTCTTCTAGAACATCCCATCATATTGAGGAAGTGTTTAGAACGAGTCATAAACATCTTTTCAATATTTTTGGGATTATTTTGAGTCCAGGTGAATTTAATTGCACTGGTGAATTTATCATCCAAGAATTTAGTTAAAGTTTCCTTCTTGCTCAGTGAATTAGGATGTTTGATTATCCTATAAGTAAAATAACATTTCACTTGATGCTTTACTTAAGAGTTATAATAATGAAAGCCTTTAAGGGCAAATTAATTTATTAAAGATTTTAATGATTTAAAATCAAAATTGGTGATTTAAAGTGGTTTAATTTAGTTATAAAATTTTAATAAATTAAGTTTGGAATAGTGTTCAAGTTATTTTATTCTTAAGTGGTTTAAACCATTTGAATTGAAAGAGGAGTTTAAATTATTTAATTTAGACTTTAATGATTTAATTTTAATTTAATGACTTAATTTTAATTTAATTGCAATGTTCTGGATTAACTTTTAATTATTCTGAAATTAATTTTTAATGTTTCAAATTTGCTTTAAGTTTGTTTTCAAGTAATTTTTTTTTTGAAATTAATAAATTTTTTTTAATGTTTTAAATTTATTTTAATTTAATTATCAAATTATTTAATGTTTTAAGTTTTAATTTAATTAAAGTTCACTTTCCTTTTAAATATTTAATTAATTATTTCAATTATCACTTTAATTTTAATTAAAAGTTAAATATTATTAGAGTGATTCATTTAGGGATTTTATTTTAAGTCATTATAGTCTCTCTAAATTATATCCCCATTTAAATAATCCAAATTTTAACTTATTCTTCCAAAATTCAAATCATTTATTTAATTAAGGTTTACTTTAAATATTTTCAAGATGATTAATGGGTTTCTACCCTTTAATTCTCTAAGTTTCAATCTTCTAATGAAAATTTAAAATCAGATATTTTACCCTCCCCTTGATTAAACCTAAATATTAATTAGGGTTAAAATCCTTTGATTACCTTTATGTCCCTTTAGGCTTATTTATTTCATAACTCATCAAATTAAGCTCAAATGAACTTGAAACTTTTATATCACTTCACTCATATGTCAATTAAGACATTAGAGGAGAAAATGTGATTTTTCTGAATTTAATTTAATTTATATAATTATTTTCATAAAAAAAAAAGATTTTCAATAGAAATTCAACAACATGACCAAGGAAAGTTTCTATCTTTATGAAAATTAGGGGATGTTCCTACTGACCAGAAGACCACTTGGACCAATTTTGGTGATTTTTTGAATTATATTTTATTTATTATAATTATTTTGAGTTTTAGAGTGTTAATTAATTATAAAATAAAATAAATGTTAAAAATTATGTTTTATATTTTTCATAAATCTCTCCGACCTCAAGGAGTTCAGTGAAAGAAATTTTATAATTTTATAATTTTTCTTTGATTTATTAGAATTAATTTAGTGAAAAGGTTGGAAAATTCATTTTTTTTAATTCAAAAATTGTTTTAAGCATTTAAAATTCAATATCTTTACTTTGAGACTTGGAAAAAATATTTGGTTTATTCCTAAGTGATAAAGAGGTGAAATATGACATTTTTATGAGTTTTGAATATTTTTATGATTTTTATTATTTTTTAATTATTTAAAATATTAAAAAATGATAGAAAATGAATATTTTAAAAAAATTTTAATTTTAATTTTCTAAGACTCCTCTGATATCAGATAGGCCCTAAAATCAATTTGGTGAATTTTTAAAGCGTACTTTTGGAGTTATGAATTTTTAAAGTTTAATTTTGTTTATGTAACTTAATTAATTCATTTAGTGGGGTTAAACATTTCCAATTGATTCCAAATTTTTATGAGAAGTCCCTCTGATCCTAAAGATTAGTGGAGAATTACTTTCAAGATCTTTTGATTTGTGGTTAACCCTAATTAATTAAAGTTTAGATTTGAGTAATTAGGCCAATTAGGGTTATTCTTAATGAATTAACTCAAAATATAATTATCCTAGGGTCCTCTAGCCTAGGAAACTTCCCCAAATTTTTCTAGAATTTTCTAAACACTATGCTAATTAATGGAATTAAAATACAAAAAATACTGACATAATCCTGAAAAATGCATAACTTTCCATAGAGATGGCCTCTGACCTTGAAAAATTTAGGGAATGTTCCCAAGATGAGATGCTTCAAAAGCCCTAAGGTCTCATGCCATGGTGAATTTTCTTTGCAAATGGAGAATCAAAATACTGAAACGAGTAAATAATTAATTAAATATAAAATACTCATCAAAATAACTTGATTTATTTTCCACATTATTCTCCTCTATTCACTGAGTAAGAGGGTATTTTTAGTTTATTTTTATGATTTTTCTACACAAAGATATGGATTTTCTAAGTTCTGGGTATTTAAATAAATAGAAAAAATTTTATTTATCTATTTATCCGACTCAACGTCGTGTCAACCTACGGCGGATCGAAAGACCACGTGGCACTCTCCTATTTGATGCCGCCATCTGAGTCTGCCGCCACACGTCCCGCGGTTCCGCTCCTTCCTCTGATCCGACGCAATCTGAGCCATTCAACCGATACACGCGCGATCGGACGACGCCTGGTCATCGTCTACGACTGGTGTGCACCCGTGACCGTCCACACTAAAACCCTAAGAACTCTCTCATTTCTCAATGAATTTTCGGGTTCTTATGCTCTATGGATTCGTCTTAAGGAGACGAACACATTCATACAGTTTACATGCTATGAAATTAAGTAAATCAAAATAGAGAATCTCTGGAAGCTCGGGAGGAAGGAGAGGTCTATACCTTGGCTCTGAGAAGTGAAGCTTCAATCAGAGAGTTGTGGCACCTTCGATTGCACCCAAGGAAGCTCCAGATGAAGTCTCTGGCTTTGGGGAATTTCCTAGGTACAACTTCCACCAAGCCCGATTTCAATGCTTGGCCGATAAAGTGAATGGCTGACCTGGTGAGGGGGTTTCCACTGGGGAACTCCTTCTCTTGGTCCTGTGCAGGTGTGGGTGAGTTTAATTTGATTTTGGTGGATGTTTCAGAGATGTCCCGGTTACGGGAGTCGAGAATTGAGCTCCAAAATTGAGCTCAATCAATGGGGTTTAGGGTAGGAGAATGATCACAGAAAAATACATCAAGAAATTCTTATCTATTTTATATGAAATTGTACTTTAAAGAAAGGTATTTTATTTATTTTATTGCAGGAATAAATATTTATAAGTGATGGAAGCAAAAAGCATGAAATGAAGCAAATTTGGATAAAAAAGGAGGAAATTCATGTAAATATAACTACTTCGCCGACGACGAGATTGAGGCCGCCGACGGTGAGATCCTGAGGAGAAATTTCTGAAGGAATTATAACTACCTCGCCGACAGCGAGCTTGAGCCCCCCGACAGCAAGATCGCGTGGTTTGAAGACCTTCTAGAAGCCCAGCTGACGGCGTGGTCGTTTCCCGCCGATGGTGAGCTAGTTCAAAATGCATATACATTGAACCTGGACACTTTTTGAAGAGGTGTTTAAGCACCCCTTGGACCTTTACTTACCTCTATAAATAGAGGCCAAATTCTAGTGTCTTGGTGTGTCTATTTTAGAGAGTCTTAGTCTCTTTTCATTTTCTTAAGAGTCATTTGTGTGAGTTTAATTTAGTTTGAGTGTGTTTAGTGAGTTCATTAGTTTAATTGAATGCTATTTAGTTTTGCTGTACTAGAAGAAAAAGTCAAAGGAACTTCAAGGAGTCTGCTTGGGGAGGAAATTAAGATAAGTATCTTTGTTTATTGCTGTTAACTTTAAATGAAATCCATGTTTTGTTTTATTCCCATGCATTCTGAGTAGTTTTCTTAGTCTTTCTCCTTTTTTATGAAAATTTTGCGGATTGATGAAATTAAATAGAAGAACATAATATAATAAATAAATTGTGATAATTTTTTACTTAAAACTTAATTTACTTTCAATCTGGCCAATTGAGTAGTTAAAATATGTTGAATTATCAACTATAGTAAAAATTACATCCAATATTCAGGGAAGTCAAAAGGCTTGGAAGGCTGGTGCAAATAAATAGGGAAATATTAATTATCGGGCGTAGAATTAGATATTTTAGTGTGACTGACTAAAATACTCAATTCGGTCCTACTGTTTGAGAGCTGAAGTGTAGATGTTAGCCCTCAGGTGAGGGGAACGTGGGAGCTCGAAGTGGCAGCTAGTATCCTCCCGACTCACACGCGATTCGGCAATCAAACATAAGATTAGTCAATGTTCTTTGCACCTGGACCAAAGGGTAAAGAATAGGAATGCTTCTATTTGTCACAATACAATTTAAAAATTCTATTTAAATTCATCATTCACTTAATTTTCTAAAAACAAGGAGAAGGATACTTTTTTCTGAATTATTTAAATCAACTTATTTCAAGCATTAGTTTACTTTAGTGGCGATAGTCACTTTTAATTTCAGTTTACTATATTAGTAATTAATTCCTTTAAATATAGCTGATAACAAATCTGTTAAAAACTTCCCTGTGGGATCGATAACCAGGACTCCACTAGAGCCCTGTATTACTTGATACGATACGTATACTTGAGTAGAATCCACATTATACATTAAATCATATATTTATATTTAAATCAGGATCAAGTTTTTGGTGCCGTTGCTATAAATATAATTTACAAACATATTAAAAGTGGGTCAAGTTTTTGGCGCAGTTGCCGGGGAAGTAAATAAATTATTTACTAAAGTAACAGACTATTTTGTTTTTAAAAATTGTATGTGAAAATTTGGAAACGAAAATTTAATATCTTACGATTCAGAATTAGAGCATACAATTAAAAGAATTAGAAAACAAAAAATAAAAATTATAAATTTAACACAAATGGCAAATATACCTGAAAATGAAAATATAAATCAACCAAGACCATTACGAGATTATGCTAACCCTACATTAGATGAAATTCATTTAACTATTCAAAACCTTGATGTAGCTGCTAATTCATTCGAACTTAAACCTGCAATTATCCAAATGGTACAAAATAATCAATTTAGTGGTTCACCTACTGAAGATCCTAATTTACATCTTGCTAGTTTTTTAGAACTATGTGCTACTTTCAAATATGAAGGAGTATCTAACGATGCTATTAGACTTAGACTTTTTTCCTTTTTCTTTAAGGGATAAAGCGAAAATGTGGTTAAATTATTTAGCACCTGGATCTATTAAAACTTGGGGAGAATTATCATAAAAATTTCTATCCAAATATTTTCCACCATCTAAAACTGCTAAACTTAGAAACGATATAACTTCTTTTAGTCAGTTTGATGGAGAGTCAATATATGAATCTTGGGAGAGATTTAAAGAACTTCTTAGGAAATGCCCACATCATGCGTTACCAGATTGGTTAATTATCCAAACTTTCTATAATGGATTAGTAGGATCTTTAAGATCAATCATCGATGCTGCTGCTGGAGGATCATTAATGTCAAAACCATTTGATGAAGCCTATGCACTAATCGAAGAAATGGCAACAAATAATTTTCAATGGCCTGCTGATAGAATGAATAAAAAAAAGAGCTAGTATTCATGAGAATGGTGCAATATCTATGTTAGCTTCACAAATCGCTGTTGTATCTAAAAAATTAGATCATTTTAGAATGAATTACTCTCCAACTATAACAGAAGAAAATTCATCTGAACAACTTATAGAATCCCAATCTCAATATGAAACAATTAATGCAATTAACAACAGACCCAATAATCCTTATGCAAATAATTATAATCCTGGATGGAAAAATCATCCTAATTTTAATTGGAATAATAATACAACTAATCAACCTTGGATGAATAATATGACACAACAATTAGGAAATCCACTTAATCAGGGAAATCCTAATTATAAACCTAATTATCCACCTAGATTTAATAATAATAACCCTCAATTTAAAGATAAGAAATTATCTATAGAAGAATTAATATTAAATATGGGTCAAAATTTACAATTTCAAGGAAATCAATTACAAATACAAGGAAACCAATTACAAAATCAAGGAACAGCTATCAAAATATTGAAACTCAACTTGGACATATCGCTACTGCACTTAATAATAAAATACCTGGAACATTTCCTAGTAATGTGGAAGTAAATCCCAAAGACAAGGGAAATGAACAAATTATAGCGATACAATTACGAAGTGGAAAATAATTAGAACCTCGAATTCAGAAAGAACTTGAAAGTCAAAAAGAGGAAGTGGAAATTGAAAAGGAAAAGAATCAACGAGATCCAAACTTAGAAAATCCTTTAATACCAATGAAAATTTCTGTTGAAAAACCTCCACCACCATTTCCTCAACGACTAATTCAACATAAAAAAGACAAACAATTTGCTAAATTCCTTGAAATTTTGAAGAAATTAACGATAAATATTCCTTTCGTAGAAGCTTTAAAACAGATGTCAAACTATGTAAAATTTATGAAAGATATTCTAAATAAAAAAAGAAAATTTACTGATAATGAAATGGTTGTGCTTAGTGAAGAGTGTAGTGATATTATTCAGAAAAAACTTCTTGAAAAATTAAAAGATCCTGGTAGTTTCACTATACCCTGCGCTATTGGAGAAAAATTCTATGGAAAAGCTTTGTGTGACTTAGGAGCAAGCATAAATCTAAGGCCTCTATCAATTTTCAAGAGATTAGGATTGGGAGAAATTTCACCTACTTCAGTAACTCTTCAGTTAATTGATCGTTCTATTACATATCCTAAGGGAGTTATTGAAGATGTATTAGTAAAAGTGGATAAATTTATCTTCCCTGTAGATTTTATTGTTCTAGATATGGAAGAAGATAAAGAAATTCCTATCATTTTAGGAAGACCATTTTTAGCCACTGGAAAAGCTATGATTGATGTTCAGAAAGGAGAGTTAACTATGAGAGTAAATGACAAAAAAGTAACTTTTAATATTGCTAAATCAATGAAATATCCTGCGCTAGAAAACGATGATGAGTTTTTTCGAGTGGAAGTACTCGATCATTTATAAAAAGAACATTTTAAAGAATATTATGAAGAAAAATTAGAAAAAGAAAATATTGAATTAATTGAAAAATCTGAGATAAATGAAGAATTAGATTATATTCAAGAGAAATTTAAATTTTTGGATAACACAGAAAATACTGAAAAAAATATAGTTCCATCAATTATTAAACCTCCTGAACTTGAGTTAAAAATGTTACATAATCATTTAAAATATGCTTACTTAGGCAATTCTTCAACTCTACCAGTTATTATTTCATCTGAATTAAATGAATCTCAAGAACAAAAACTTTTAGATACGTTAAAGAAATATAAGAAAATTTTTGGTTGGACTTTAGTAGATATTAGGAATTAGTCCTTCAATCTGTATGCACAGAATTATTTTAGATAATTAACATAAACCTAAAGCCGATCCAGAAAGGATATTAAATCCGATAATGAAAGAAGTAGTCAAGAAAGAAATTTTAAAATGGTTAGATAATGGTATTATATATCCTATTTCTGACAGTGCTTGGGTAAGCCCAATTCACTGTGTACCTAAAAAAGGAGGGGTGACTGTCAAAGCTAATGAAATTAATGATCTTATCCCTATAAGACAAGTTACTGAATGGAAAATATGTATTGATTATAGAAAATTAAACACAACCACTAGAAAAGATCACTTCCCTTTACCATTTCTAGACCAGATGTTAGATAGATTAATCGGACATAAGTATTTTTGTTTCTTAGATGGATATACCGGTTATCATCAAATACAAATTGCTCCTGAGGATCAAGATAAAACTACATTTACTAGTCCTTATGGAACTTTCGCTTTTCAAAGAATGCCTTTTGGATTATGTAATGCACCTGCAACATTCCAAAGATGTATGATATCTATATTTAGTAAATTAATTGATAATGGAATAGAAGTATTTATGGATGATTTCTCTGTATTTGGAACAACATTTGACACAAGCTTAAATCATCTTGAAAAAGTATTTGAAGTATGTGAGAAAACTAATTTAGTTCTTAATTGGGAGAAATGTCAATTTATGGTCACAGGCGGCATTGTATTAGGGCATAAAATTTCGGAAAAAAACATGGAAGTATACCCTACAAAAATTCAAGTAATAGCTAAATTACCACCTCCAACTATGGTAAAAGGGGTAAGAAGTTTTCTTGGACATGCTGGATTTTACAGGCGTTATATTAAAGATTTTTCAAAAATTACTAAACCTCTATGCCAACTTCTTGAAATGGACAAGAAATTTGAATTTACAACTGAATGCCTGAATGCTTTTAAATTATTAAAAGATAAATTAATTACAGCACCTATAATAGTTTCACATAACTCGGAGAAATCATTTGAGCTTATGTGTGATGCTAGTGATTATGCTATAGGAGCAGTTCTTGGGCAAAGATATGATAAGATTTACAAAGTAATATACTACGCTAGTAAAACTCTAAATGATGTTGAAATAAATTATACAGTTACTGAAAGAAAATTGTTAGCAGTTGTATATGCTTTTAATAAATTTCGGCATTATCTAATAAGAACTAAATGTATTGTGCATACTGATGATTCTGCTATAAAATATTTAATGCAAAAGAAAGATTCTAAACCAAGATTAATCAGATGGATATTATTAATGCAAGAATTTGATTTTGAGATAATTAACAAAAGGAAACTGATAATCAAATTGTTGATCATTTATCAAGATTAGAAAATCATGAATTATCTAATATTGATAATGAAATTTTAGATAGTTTTCCTGATGAACAACTTTATAATATAAATGAGTTGAAAATACCTTAGTATGCTGATATAGTAAATTATATTGTAGGTGACATTTTACCACCTATGTTAACTTTGCAACAACAGAAAAAATTCATTCACGATACTAAATCAAATTTTTGGGATGAACCATACTTATATAAGCAATGTAAGGATCTAATTATTAGAAGATGCGTGCCTTATGAAGAAACCGAACCAATCATTCAAAAATGTCATGACTCGATTTTGGAGGACATTTTGGGACGGATAAAACCGCATATAAAATTCTACAATCTGGATTCTACCGGCCTACTTTATTTAGAGATGTATATAGATATATAAAAACCCGTGATAAATGCCAAAGAATAGGAAACATATCAAGAAAAATGAAATGCCTCCGAATTTTATATTAGAAGTTAAAATTTTTGATGTTTGGGGATTAGATTTCATGGGACCTTTTATTCCGTCATTTGGAAACTCATATATATTAGTAGTCGTCGATTATGTTTCCAAATGGATTGAAGCACAAGCTTTATCTAGGTGTGATGCTAAAAGTGTTTCAAAATTTTTAATGAAAAATATTTTTACTAGATTTGGAGTGTCGAGAGTGATTATCACTGACGAAGGAACTCATTTTAGAAACAAATATATTCACAAACTAGTAGAAAAGTATAATATTATGCATAAGATATCAACTGCTTATCATCCACAAACTAGTGGATTAGTTCGAAGTTTCTAATCGAGAAATTAAGCGTATATTAGAAAAGTCTGTAAATCATAATAGATCAGACTGGTCTATAAGACTAGACACTGCATTATGGGCATACAGGACTGCTTATAAAACTCTGATTGGAATGACTCCGTAAAGGCTTATATATGGAAAAACTTACCACTTACCAGTTTAATTAGATCATAAAGCATATTGGGCGATTAAAGAATTTAATTATAATATGAAAGAAGCTGGTGAAAAGAGATTGTTGCAATTAAATGAATTGGAAGAACTAAGAAACGAATCATATGATAATGATAAGATTTATAAAGAATGGATGAAATTATGGTATGATCGGAAAATTAATCAGAGAAATTTTGAACCAGGACAAGAAGTTTTGCTTTATAATACTAGATTGAAATTATTTCCTGGGAAATTGAAATCTCGATTGTTAGGACATTTCACCATAACTCAAATATTTTCATATGGAACTATAGAAATTGAAGATCTAAAAATAGGACATAGATTTAAAGTAAATGAACATAGATTAAAACTATATTTTGAAAATAGACGACAAAATTTTAAAGAGGTTTTAATGCTTAGTCAACCTGAACACTAACTAAATTAGGTCGGGCTGACGACGTTAAACCAAGCGCTTTATGGGAGGCAACCCATAGTAGTCTTTTATTTTTAAAATATCTACATATTAGTGAGTCTATATTATTAAAACAAATCTTACTACTCAAATTTTTATTAGAATCTTCAAAAACATTGAACCTATTGGATGAGATTAGAAAATATTCGGACCAGAGCAAAAATGGGTGATTTTTACGAATCTTGCCGACAGCGAGCCCGAGCCCGAGCCCGCTGACAGCGAGATTGTGGACCATTACTTCATTCAATTTTATAACTAAGTCGCCGACGGCGAGGAACTTCCCACCGACGGCGAGGAAGTTAACAATTTGGTTTCTTAAAGATTTTTCGTGCGGTTTTGGAAGGATCTAAGCCATTCCTTCGTAAGAAATTATTCCAAATCCGATTTTACACCATTTTCTTCCTTAGGAACAACTAGAGACCAATCCTTTCCATCCAAAATGGCCTCCAAATTCTTAGAAAACACAAAAACTGAAGTTTTCAACCGGAGAAAATTTGTCAGTTTGGAGGCACAGCGAATCTTCAACAAAGGCTTAATGAAGAAAAGACTTATTAAGGAAAGAAGATTCATCAATAGAGGAGTAGAGAATTCTACTACAAAAATCGAAGAAATGATCGCACGGCGGCATTGGGAGGTATTTTGTTATACAACTTCCGCTGTAGTTATACCAGTAGTTAAAGAGTTTTACTCTAATTTACATGCGATCAACAATGGAAATGTGTACGTCAGAGGAAGATGGGTAACATTTACTCCTGCAAGGTTAAATGAATTTTTTTCTATAGAAAATACCTTTGTTTGTCATTATTCCAACTTTGTGCCTTCAAGATACAATATGAACGAGATCTACAGATACCTAACCGATGAACCGAATGATTGGGAGTTACGAGAAGACGGGTATGTCAGTTTTTCTGTATCACTTCTAAATCCTGTCTCAAAGCACTGGCATTTCTTTATATCATCAAAATTATTACCTACCATGAGAGTAAATAATGTTTCAAAGGAATGCGCTATTTTAAACTACTGTATTCAAATTGGATTACCTATCGATGTTGGATCAATAATAGTAAAGTCCGTATTGGGATTAATTGTGCATGGGTCGGTGCATGGACTTGGACACCCATCTACTATATTTGCTTTATGCGATCGTACCAAGTTTCTTATGAGGCTTGGGAAAAAGTACTTTTACCATGGATACCCCTGGATCCTACTGATATGTTTCCCACTTTGGATAACAATGATGAGATTACCGTTATTTCTGACAGAGCATCACAAAACAATCCTTTAGCAAGGCCCTTTACTGATAAGACTAATTTCATTCTGAAAAAGATTAATGGATTGGAGAAAGAATTGCAAAATGTGATGAATTCCATTGACAATATCTCTGATATGTTTGATCATATTGATTGGAGAATGAAGGAGCACTTTGATCATACTGGACATCTGGAGGCCAATTTTATTCATTTACTAAGACAGAAAGGATGGATTAATGAAGAATCTACTCGTGCAATTCCCTTTCGAGCCTTTCTACAATTTATTTGTGCACTTGCGTCGCATCGAAAATATCAGAGAAGATGTCAATTCAGACACTGAAAAGTAGGAAAGATTTCTATATTTATGTTATATTTGTATATTGTTGACCTCATTTTTGATGAGGTCTTCTCTTCTTCCCTTTAGTACTTAGGATCTAGCCTTAGGCTTTTCCTTTGACTATCTTAGAGGACTAGAATTGGGACCCACCTTTTAGAAATTCAAACCACTTCTTAACTACCTCCAAACTCCACAAACTTGACCGTAGACCCCTAATCACCTAGAGGGTCGAAATCAAATGTGGAAGTTTAAAGGATGAGTTCCTATAGGACTCTTTGGCCTTAGGACCGCCCGCAGGTGGCTCGGTCCGGTGAAGGGGCCGACATGCACACACACTACACCTATACACTACACTTTCACACACCTATACCTAACTTGGCCTCCTGACTCATGTAGGTGATTCACATGGATTGTCCTTAACCCCTAAGCCCTTGGCTAAGAGGGTTAGGAACAACATAGTGGATGCCTCAAATGAGTCCCTTCATGGCTCATGTGGGCATGATGTGGCTTCATGGCTCAACCAAAATGATTTCATTCCACTCAAATTTACCCAATCTTCAATTTTCCAAATTTTCAATTTTCCAAATTTTCAATTTTTGACCCCCGGGACCCTACACCCGCTTAGCCTACCCAAAACCCCTAAAATTACCCAAATTTCTCAAAAATTTCCAAATAACCCAAGATTCCTCAAAATCAATCCCAAACATTTTCAAATCACTCAAATTGATCATCCATACCCAAAAATACCAAAAATTCCAAAAATACCTCCCAATACCCTCCAAATAACCAAAATACCCCCTTGACCCAAAAAATTCAAAAATTCAGAAAATTCCCCGAAAATTCCAGAAAATCCCAAATATTCCCAATTTCATTTTGTTCAACTACAATATGGGCCAATTTTGTCAATTTACCCCACTTTTGTCAAAACCCCCAATTTGACCTATTTTAACCCAAAGTGAACCCAATGTCAAACCAAGCCTACCCAATTAACGCAAATTCTGGTCCAATTCAATTCTAAACTTTAATTCAACATTCCCAATACCAATCTAGACCAAATCCAAGTCCAATTTGATTGACATTTGGATCTAATTTCACTTTTGGCCTTAAAGCCCAATTTGGACCCATAACCCAAACCTAACCCAAACTCACCCAATTCAACTCCAATTAACCCCAAATCTTTTCTAAATCTTCCTTAGCATCCCCACAGGCAAAACACTAACATGATTTACCCAAAATTTAGACCCAAACCCCACTCAAATTCAACCCAAAGCTAAAAGGCCCATTTTTGACCTAAACCCAAACCTAACCCAAATGGGCCCAAACCCCAAAATCAAAGCCTAACCAAAGTCAAAACCTCTTTGAAACACTCCCATAGACATTTCTCAACATTAATTTTACATCAATTTCAACCCTAGCCCAACATTGGCCCAACTTGGCCCACTTGGACCTATATTGGCCCATTCACCAAAAGAGCCCAAATTCAACCCAATTCAAACCCAAATCACTCCCAATTTGCTTCAAGTCACTCATGATACATCCATGAGCTAAACCCAACAATTATTTGGCCCAAACTCTTTACAAAACTTCATCCCAAAATCCATTTTAAAATTCAAAAGCCCACTTTCCTAAACCATTTTAAAAGCCCATCCTTCACCACATCCAAAAGCCCAAAATTGGTCCCAAAGCCCACATGATATTTCTCTACATCATCCATTCAATTAAAATCTTCCCTAAGTCATAAACCAATGATCAAATAATTCTAAATGAAGCTTCATCCAAATTTTCACCAAAATATCCAAAATTCTTAAAACCCTTTTTTATGAAATTGACTTGACTTTTCCCAAGCCAAAGGTGAGCCATGAAGCCATGCATGAGCCACATGGAAGCCATGAGAGCCTCTTTACATGTCACCATGCCATTAATGGCAAGAAGAGGGGACCCTTTCCTAACCCTTCATTAAGCCTTTTTAACCATACTCATGTCACACTCTAAACCATGCTTTGCCACCTAATCCTCGATGGAGACTCCACCACACATGGGAGGTTAACCCACCGGACCTCCTCGGCCCAAAACCAGGTCTTGGGGAGGTGCACCCAACCCATTTGCATGGGTTGACCATTTTAAGCCAAAATGACCCCTTCCCATTTCTACTTTGATTCAATCACTTTACACATGTCAAACCTCAATTGAATGCACCAAATCCCAGCCCTGACCCACCTGAACAAGATGGTGACCAATGCCTGGCCGGCCAACCACCAGGCCGCCGGAAAACACCATGGCCGAGAGCTCACATGTGAGCCAACCTAAGAATTCTCCCTTGCTGAGCTGCCCCATCCCCAGTGGCCATTGGAGCTGTTCTTCTCTTGCCAAGAGCAGCTGATCCCAAGCCCTAAACTCTCCCTGGGAGGCCCTCCACCCTCTCCTATTTAAACACCACCCCTCTCGGCCATGAGAGGTGCTGAAACAAACCTTAAGGAAACTCTGCCAAAATTGTTCCACACTCCTCCCCATACATAGAGCACTTGATCCCCACCGAGATCCCCCTGTCATTTCTTCTCTCGTGAGCTCAATTTCAGAGTTGAAATCTAGGCCTAAAACCGGGACACTTCTCCACGATGAGCCAATCCCTAAATTGATTGGTTCTACACCTTCACCGGACCGACGGAAGGTGTCCACCGGCAAAAGCCCCATCTCTAGGCCACCCGATTGCTCCAGCCTCCAAGCTTTGTGATCGAGCTGTGGTCGAAATCCTACCTAGCAATTCACTGGACTGCGGAGACTTCATCCGGAGCTTGCCGGGATCCAATCGAAGGTGCAACAACTCTCGGATCGAAGCCACACTTCTCCGAGCAAAGGTATGGCCTCACTCTTCTTCCCGAGCTTCGAACATTCTCCATTTTTATTGCGTAAATTTCATCCCACATAAACCATATAGATGTGTTCGTCTTCTCAAGACGAATCCATAGAGCATAAGAACATGAAAATCCATTGAGTATCGAGTGAGATCTTAGGGATTTAGTGTGGACGGCTCTCGGGTGAGGACGCTCGGGGACGATGAACGGATGTCGTCTATTCAATACACGCGCGGACGGATGGCCAGGATCGCGTCGGATCAGGAGACGGTACGAGAACCGTGGGGCCTGGGCTGCTGACTCAGATGACTGCGTCGAATGGGAGCACGACGCGTGTGCGTTCGGAGATGCCGAGGCTGACGCGGCGCCGCGTGGATAAATAGAAAATTAGGGATTTTTCTGATTTATTTAATTCCCTAAACTTCAAAAATTCATAACTTTGTGTAGAAAAATCAGAAAAATAAAATAAAAGTACCCTCTTGCTCAGTGAACGAGAGGAGAATAATGTGGAAAAGAAATTATTTAATTTTATCAAGTATTTTATTTTTAATAATTTATTTACTCTCTGCATATTTTTAATTCTCCATGCATGTATACAATTCACCATGGCATTAGACCATAGGGCTTTTGAAGCCTCCGAATTTGGGAACATTCCCTGAATTTTCCAAAGTCGAGGCCATCCCTATGAAGAGCTATTGATTTTTCAAATTCATGTTACTGTTTTGAGTATTTTAATTCCAATAAATAGCATGTTGTGAAATAAATTCTAGGAAAATTTGGTGATGTTCCTTATGACCAGAGGACCCTAGCAAAAATAGGTTTTGAGTTAGTTCATTTAAAACAACCCTAATTGGCTTAAACACCCAAAATGGATCTCTAATTAATTAGAGCTAACCAAACATCAAATTGACTTGAAATCAATTCTCCACTGACCTTTAGGATCAGAGGAACCCACCATAAAAATTTGAGGTCAATTGGACTTGGTTAGCCCTACTAAATGGGTTGATTAAGCCACTTAGTCATTTTAAACTTTAAAAATTCATAACTTTCAAAATATCTTTCAAAAATTCACCAAATTGGTTTTGGAGCCTCTCTGATATTAGGGGAATTTAAGAAAATTAAAATTTCAATTTTCTAAAAAAGTTGATTTTTTAATATTATTTTAATATTTTAATAATTAAAAATAATAAAAATCACAAAAATAATAAAATTCACCAAAATGTCACATTTTGAATTTTAATCACTTAGGAACAAACCCCATAATTTTCTTAGGTCTATTTAGTGAGATATTAAATTTTAAAGCTCTAGGGTAATTTTAAAATTAAAAAAATGTATTTTCTAGCATTTTCCCTAAAATAATTATAATAAATCTTAGAAAAATCAGAAAATTATAAAATTTGATTCTCTGATTTCCTTGATATCAGAGAGATTGTTGAAAAATATAAAATTCATTTTTTAAAATTTATTTTATTTTTAAATTAATTAAAACTCCAAAACTTAAAATAATTATAATAAAAATAATAAAATTAAAAAAATCACCAAAATTGGTCCAGGTGGTCCTCTGGTCATTAGGAATGTCCCCTAATTTTCTTGAGGATAGAAACTTTCCCTTGGTCATGTTATTAAATTTTCCTTGGAAATCTCTATTTTCTACCAAAAATAATTATATAAATAAATTAAATACAGAAAAATCACATTTTCTCCTCTCATGTCTTTATTGACATATGAGTGAAGTCACATAAAAATTTCAAGTTCATTTGAGTTCAATTTAGTGTGTTATGAAATTATTAAGCTTAAAGGGTAAAATGGTAATTAAAATTTTAATCCTTAATTAAAACTTTAGGTTTAATAAAAAAAAATTAACAAGTAAAATATTTGATCCTAATCTGATTTGGATGATTGAAATTTAAATAATTAAAGGGTAGAAACCCATTAAACAATTTTAAAATAATTAAACCTTAATTAAATAATTGATTAAATTTGGAGGAATAATAAAATTGAAATTATTAAAATAGGGATCTTATTAGGAAGATATTTATTCTTTAATTTAAGAATCCCTAAATTAATTATCTCATTAATATTTAATTCTTAATTAAAATGATAACTCAAATTTAAAATATTAAAGGACTTAACCATCAAACTAAAGTTAAATTATTAAACTCTTTTAAAGTGTTAATTAAAATTAAAAAATAAAATTAAATTAAATTAAATAAATAAAATTAAATTAAATTAAAAATAAATTAAATTAAATTAAATTAAATTAAATTAAATTAAATTAAATTAAATAAACAAATTAAAATTAAATTAAATGAACAAATTAAATTAAATTAACTTAAATTAAAATAAATAAAATAAAATTAAATTAAAATAAATAAAATAAAATTAAATTAAATTAAATTAAATCAAATCAAATTAAATTAAAATTAAATCAAATCAAATTAATTTAATTTAACATCAAATCAAACTAAATTGAACTAAATTAAATTAAATTAAATTAAATTAAGTTGAATTAAATATAACATCACCAAAGACATAAAGAATTCAAAATAAATCTAAAGTAACTGGAACACTATTCCAAATTTAAACCCATTAATGGAAATTAAACTAAATCACAAACCAATTGAACACCAATTTACCCTCAAAAGCTTTAGTTATCATAACTCCTAAACAGAATATTAAATGAAATGTTACTTCACCTATAGGATATTCAAATTTCCTAGTTCACTGAGCAAAGTAACAAAACTTGAATCCCCGGACGATTAATTCATTTATATAATTAAATTCATTTGGACTTAAAACAATTCTAGCAATATTGAAAAGATGTTTAAGATTCTTCTTAAGCACTTCCTCAATATGACAGGATGTTTATAAGAACAATTGAATTTAATTGTTCTTTGATGAAGAAAATTGTCTTCAAACCAAAACACAAGGAACCTAGACGTCATAGGAAATGACTAGCTATAGGATTAGGAATTTGGTAGAAAACCATAACCCTTACCATAGCTTTACCTAGGAACTTGCTTAAATATTCTAATTGTGTTTTAAGTGCAGCTTGGGATGACGGGAAGACCCTCCAGGTACGCTTTTATTTTATTGCAATTTACTTTCTTGCAATTTACATTATTGCAATTTCATTAATCGCATCGCACTTACTTTTCTTGCATGATAAACAACTCGTTGCATGAAAACCCACACCTTTAGGATAGTCCCTAAAACTGAAACCAAAACTAAGCTAAAAGTTATTGCAAGATAAAATTCACCGTCACAACATTTCAAAATATAAAACAACTCAAAATTTAATCACAAACAGAACACAAAACTACAATTACAACTAAATTAAAACGTCTTGTTGGATGATCGGGAATACCTCGGATGATGTAACCTACGTGTTGCTAACGGGATTTCCACGGTCTAAATGAAAGTGTGGAACTCATTTAGTTGAGTTTAGCAAATTCATCCGGACTAAGTGAATCCGATAAAAATAATGATGCTTTGGAAGGATGGAACCTTGGGATCTTAACCGGTGTCGTTATAATCAACTTTAAGATTTGTTTTAATTAAAATATTGAAAACACTTGGAAATTAAGATTTTCTCTAAACCAAAACACTTTTCTCATCCCCTGATTTATGACTTCTAAAATTGAACCTCTGCAACAACAAGGAGCTCGGAGCATGGTGGGCAGCACGGCCATCGTCATCAGCAAAACTTGAATCTACATCAGCAAAACCTTTCCTAGAACTAAATAACAAAGCCATAGGACTTCGAGGTAGTTTGCCTAGTGCAACATAAATCCTCAGCTCTTCGTTAGGCACTTGCATTGCAAATTAAGCTCTAACCGGTCTTAGGATTCTGAGGTAGTCGTCCGGTACGACAATAAACCCTCACATCTTTGAGGTTATTTTTTTGATTTTATCATGCAAATATAAGCCCTAATTAATTAAAATTGGCAAGATCAAAACATTTAAATAAATACTAGGACTTTCCTAAATTCAAGCCAAATAATAGGATAGTCGGGAAATTATCGAAGTTCACTTCGAATTTGTGATTTCTCCTACCTTTCTTCCTTTGAATTCCCAAAACAAAATGTTCCAAATTTGATCCATTCCCTATTGAAATTCCAAAATTCAATCCTTTGAAAACTTAAACTTTGAAATTCTTGAGAGCGAGATTATTGATTATTATCGAGAGTTTTCTTAGGTGATTCCCGTCACTTAAGATGTAATTAACTATAGGGGCTTGCCCTTATAGGGAATTTTAAAGAACCCGAGTAATATAAACCCCGTTTAATGCTTTCATATTAAGCGGGGAATTTGTCGGCTTATAAAATTGGTTCGTAGACCAAACGGATATCACAAATCTTCTAGTTTATTTAATTGAGCCCCACCGTCAAACAGTGTGTCTATCCTTAGGGATAGATACACGGTTTGTGGTGCGGTGCTTGTTCATATAAACTATTTGGGATGTGAGATCGGTTTAATCTCATATCTTAATACCTTCAAATTTAAAATTATTTTCAAAATCAAATACTACTTTTCAAAATTATTTATTTAAATTAAATTAAAAATTCGCCGACAACTTCGTTAGGCGACCCCTTTTCAAAATAAAACACATAACCTAAAAATATGCCGACAACTTACGGCGACTCACGTTGAGGAGAATTCCTCTCTCCATTATAATCGAATAATTACGCTTTCAAAAAATCGGTAGTGTATCCATGTCCTTAATGGGTCGAACTACCCTTCTTTACGTTGGAATACTATGTTCATTTCTACCTTGGACAAGTATAGTCAACATTCTCTCGGATTTAGGAGCCACTTGTTTAGACACCCATAAACGAGAGAGGTTCGAGATCCTTTTACCTCATTTTTGAGGTGGGGTGGACCCCCAATAGGTGTTAGTTTAGGAGTGATCCTTCGAGTCGAGAAATCTTGCATAAGACTTTCTTTTCCTTTCCAACTCTGAATCGGATTCCTTACCTTCTCCACACCTTTGAACACTCCGTTCTAAATAAACGAACCCTCTAATAAATGATTTTTTTAACAAATGATTCCTTCTTATAAATACATGAACAAGAATGAGTTCGGACTCTTTTTCAATTCCTTTCTTTTCGTCCTAAAGAAAAGAAGCATAACTCGGGACCGACAACCGGAATCTACCCCGCAGAAATGGAAGCCCCAAAGCTGATTTTCTCCTTCACCAACGGACCGGACTTCGCTGTCTATAGGGATGAGCTGCCCGACAATGGGATCATTCGATTTGGACAAGGATTTGAAAACACGAATGTCAAGATCACCGACGTCTCCCTCTTTGCACTGACGAACAAGGTATCTGAAGCTGAGAAGCCGCTGCTTAGGTCGACCCAAGAGTTTCCTCCCCTGCAAAGGATCCCGATCGAGAGGAATCTTGCTCGTCCGCAGGAGGACTGTTCTTACTACCCCCACTTGGTTTAGTTGTTTCGCACCTACCCCGACTTCGCCAAATTAAAGGGGAAAGAAATCCAGAATTATGGTAAGCCTGTTACCGTGGAGGGTACGGATCTTCCTGTGAGACCTTCTGTTTTTGAAATCGGGTCCAGGTCAAGAATTCCATCACTGACAAGGACCCAAAGAAGAAACAGAAATAGAAGGATCGCCAGAGAAGCTAGAGCTGCTGAAATTGCTTTCCTGGAGGAAATCCCAGAACTGCCTGAATATACACCGCTGCCTGAATATACACCGCTGCCTGAATACATACCACCTTTGGGAGGAAGCGGGTTCCATCCCCTCTCCGCCGCAGAGGACGAGGAAAATGTTCGCAAGATTCTTTGCCGCATTGCCTCGCCCCGCATACTACAACGATAGCCGCAAGAAAAGGACTAGAACTACGCCGTTTGCTCGACTGCAAACTTTGGTAGAAAAGTTAGCAAAGAAGGAAAAGCGCCCGTATCGGAGATTTTACGAAGGATAGGGCGGGTGCCGGACAAATCCCGTCTTGGGCCCCGAGTAGAACCCGCCATCATGACGGAAAAGCCAAGTAAAAGAATGAAGGCTAGTCCGCCCGTCGTCGTCTCGGGATTACGGATTAGGGAGGATACCACCTTCCGACATTTGGCGGACGGACCATCCGGTCGTAGACCTTCTGCTGCTAGAAGGATGGTATGGCGTCCCACTACCGGGCGATTGAGATTGAAACAACAGCCCAAGAAAGAAAGTCTCGCCAGGAGACTTGAATCTGAAGAAAGTGCTACTGCGATAAAGGGGACTCGTGAAAAGGGGACCCGACAGCTATCGCATGACAACCGCGAGGACACATAGAAAGCCCCGCTAGAAGATGCCATGGAAAAGTTGAGAACCGATATCCGACGATTGGAAAAATAAAGAGAAGAAAAGTTCGGAGATGAGATTGATTCATCGGAATTCATGGACGACGAATATGCAGAAATCAACATGGTCGAAACACGAGCTTCATCAGCTTCGCAAGGTGCTCCTGCGGCCGCGAAGAGAGGAGCCGGAGCCGATGAGAAGGCGGCTTCGGGAGAAAGACGACACGATCGCCCAAATGGCGAAAAGGATGGAAGAGATGGCTGTAGCTCTAGCCACTCTCCAGAGTCAAATGCAACCACAAAGAGAGACACCCCCAGAGGTCATTCACATTGTAGATGGAGGAAAAGAGATTACATCCGTCAACGGGGATGATCAGCTGAAAAAAGATACAACACAAAGTATGATCCTTGAGAAGGATATCAAGAACTTGGTGGAACAGCAGGTGCGAGAAGCCTTAGCACAATCGAAGAGCGGGACATCCATTCGGACGGGTAGACCTTACCCGGAAGAATTCGACGCTGTCCAATGCCCAAAAGGTTTCGTACCACCTCTGTTCAAGACATTTGATGGAACCGGGAACCCCCGACAGCATGTTGCACACTTTCGTGCCGGTTGTTGCAATGCGGCGGGAGCGATGCATTACTCTTCCGACAGGTTCGTCGGCGGTCCGTCGGGAATCGCCTTCGGCCGGTATGCGGGATTACCAAATGGTTCGGTGAAGACGTTCTCAGAACTAGAGAACCTCTTCATCAAGTGATTCGCCGGAGCTCAGCACCACATCACTATAGGTGATTTAGTGGTAGAGAAACAAAGGCCGAACGAAACTTTGGTGGATTACATACTTCGATGGAGGAACTTAAGCATGAAGTGTGAACCACGACTATAAGAACAACATGCAGTCGGCATCTTACTTAAAAGCATTCATGGCCCGATAGCACTTCTCCTCAAAGGATTCACTATTAAGACTTTCGAGAAGTTGTTAAGGAAGGCCGGAAGCTTGCAAGAAGAGGCGAAGCAATTAAGTTTCGCCGACAAGACGGACAAGCAAAAGCCTGTGAAGACTTTTGAAAAGAAATGCGGGATCGTTGCGGCGGTTGGCAAAGGCAAGCAACCGATGCAAATACCACCGAACGGCCACAACAACCACAACGAGATTACCGGCAACCCGGCCCGGCTATCGGTCATCTCCACGGTATGAACAACCGCCTCGTCCGCAACGTACATTAAGGGAGCTTCTGAGCAGAGAATACCCGTTCAAGAATGAAGCGATGCCGAAAATGTTCCGTAGTCTGATGAAGACTCCAGATTTCCAGCTGCCAGAGCCTAAAAGACCAGAGGAAGTCAACAAGAAAGGTGATCCCAACTTTTGCCCCTACCACCGGATGCTTTGGCACAAGATAGAAGATTGCATTACCTTCAAAAGTTGGCTCGACGACAACCTTCGGAAAGGGAATATAACGATCCCGAAGGAGTACATGAAGGAACCCCAGAAAGAAGGTTCCGTCAATGTTATCTCAACTGATCCCATCATTCCGATAGATCCCTATACGACTGACGATGGATGGACTACCGCTTGGACGAGGTCTTCGAAAAAGATTTTAGACAGCATCCAAACCGCCTCGGCGCGAGCCTCAATTCAGAGTTCGAGACCTGTTAAGCCGGTACTATCACTTGCGATAGAAGAACCACCTCAACAGGAGACGATTGAAGAGAAGAAGAAAATCGACGAAGAAGAGAGGACCGAGACTCCTAAGGCTAGACTAGGGGTCGCTTATCCTAGGATAGTTGTTTCCGATTCGAGAAAGAAATCCCTCGAACCTCTCGATTTTGTATGATTATCTCGCTCACTTCGGTGGGATCATATAATGATAAGGGTGATGGTGTTGGCTACGTTTTGACTCGTTTCTAACGATTACGTAACTAGCGACAATCCGGATATCGATTTCGACATCGACGACAATTCTCAAATCATAGACGATCTCGACGAGCAAAATAACGAAGAAGGCATCCATAAAGGAGGCTACGAGAGTTCAACAAGCAACGAATCTATCCGCGAGTTTCGAGGAGCTCCGGTCACGATAGAGTTAGAGCCTTCAGATTCTGAAGATAATCCGGAAGAGCCTCGTCATTCCGATTCGGGAGGAGACACCGACATGTTCGACACTAGATTCGAAGAAATTATAGAAGTCAACTTAAGAAGTGGAAGAGTTCTACCTCCGAGAATGGGTCCGAAAGACAAAGGAAAGCGGGTGGTTGTTCAAGAAGAACCAACCCAGCAGAAGAAATACCCATTCGAGAAGAAGCCGAGACGCATGAAAATAAAGTGGACTACAACGTGCTAGCCCATCTTAGGAAACTACCGGCCAACCGAGCATTTACGATGCTCTCATCTTATCGAAAGGAGATGAGAGAAGCTCCGATCAAAGCCTTACTTGATCCGGAAATTTGCTTAGCTCAAATGGCTGGAGATTCCTTATATGAGGTTTGTTCGTTAAAGGAACGACGAGGTGTTACCTTCACGGACAATGACCTACTACTTGGGACGCCAGATCACAACCGACCATTGTACATTTCAGTTACAATTGGGAAGTTTACACTCTCCAGAGTATTGGTGGATCCAGGAGCGTCAATCAATATAATGAGTCTTCGAACACTAGCATACTTGGAAATTGATGCTCGTGAGCTCGAAGCCGACAAAATGTTACTAAGAGGATTCAACCAGAAAGGGGAAAGAGCCCTCGGATCAATAACACTGCTAATGAAAACCGGTGATTTAGCAAAGACAACCGCAAAATTTCACATAATTGATTCAGAAACGTCATTCAACGCTCTACTGGGTCGACCATGGATACATGAAAACAGGATGGTACCATCATCTCTACATCAGTGCATCAAATATTACGATGGAGGGGAACAGTGCATCAAAGGTGACTTACAACCAATCTCCGTACATGAGATTGGAATCCATGAAGACGCGACTTATTATGCACCTCCAAAGAAAACAATTTTCTCCGGAGATACCGTAACAAATGAAGCAAAGAAAGTTCGGGACAACGAAGAACCTGATGTTCTAGTCCAACGATCACTCACCACTCCCTTCGGCGAGATGGCGAAGGTTTCTCCACAACTCGCATCCGAGGTCGAGGCCGGGGACGAGGCCGTGGTAGAGACGCTAGGACGAGTTGGACGGAGGAAACCGACCATCAATGTTGATTGGGAAGATAGTTACGAAAAAGAAAAAGAAATCAAACAAGAAGCAGCGATAATAAGTCAGAAGAAGCCGCAATTCAAGATCTCTCTCGAAGATGAGAAGAACGAAGACTACAAATCAATGTACGAAAAGATTAACCACTACGTACATACTATGACCCTAACCCCGATACAGTCTAGCAAGATCGAGGGTATGGTGGTCAAAGAGGTACGTATCGATGGAACAAAGCCAATCAAATTCTACCGTGGTGCTTCTTCCTCCAAAACTGAAAATAATGTACAATTCGAAGATGTCACTTCATCAGAATTAATGGAATTACCTTTTGAGTGGTACTCTCCCTGTGTCCAAAATTTAATTCAACGTGGTTTCTTACCTCGACAATGGACAAAAGATCAATCACAACGTTTTGAAAAATTATGGAATAATTTCGGTCGTCCGCCCAATTCAAAGCATGGTCTCGGATTCGGCACAGTAGGATCAGTTGACAATATTGAATTTTGCTTGGTTGTCACTTGCGAGTCTAATGAAAACTGCATGGAAACTATAGACGAACTCGAAGATTTACAAATTGGAGACGCTCCACCGAATTCGAAGAAGAAATCAAATCTACGATAGATGAGTTAACGGAAGTTAACTTAGGTACTAGCGAAGAGCCTAGACCTACCTTTGTTAGCTCCTTACTCAATAAAGAAGACTCCGAAGAAATAATCAAATTATTAATGGAATTTAAAGACCTGTTTTGCTTGGAACTATGACGAGATGCCGGGATTAGCTCCAGAGGTTGCAGTCCATAAGCTAGGAGTGGATCCTACTTCTGTCCCAGTCAGACAAGGTCCCAGAAGAATGCGTCTAGAAATCGAAAAACAAGTCATAGCCGAAGTTAAAAAGCTAATAGACGCCAAATTTGTCCGTGAAGAACAATACCCAACTTGGCTAGCCAATGTGGTGCCAGTCAGAAAGAAAAATGGTCAGATCAGAATCTGTGTGGGCTTCAGAGATTTAAACAAGGCATGTCCAAAGGATGAATTCCCTCTACCGATCCTGGATCTGATGATCAACATTGCTTCGACACATGAGATATTCTCATTCTTGGATGGATCTTCAGGATACGACCAGATAAAAATGGCTCCAGAAGATGAAAAGCTTACAGCATTCAGAACGCCGATCGGAGTATTTTGCTACACAGTGATGCCATTCGGACTGAAGAACGCAGGAGCAACCTACCGAAGAGCAATGAAAAGAATTTTTGATGATCTCATCCACAATCGAAGTCGAATGCTTACGTGGACGATGTGGTCATCAAAAGCAAAGTAAAGGACAACCACTTGTATGATTTGAGAATTGTTTTCGAACGATTAAGGCAATTTAACCTTAAGATGAATCCCTTAAAATGCGCCTTCGGCGTTACCTCGGGAAATTCTTAGGATTCGTTGTCCGACATCGTGGGATTGAAGTCGACCCGGAAAAGATTAAAGCTATCTTAGAAATGCCGCCTCCCAAAACCTTAAAACAACTACGATCTTTTCGAGGAAGTCGACATATCTTCGACGCTTTATCTCGAACACGTCGGGTAGGTGTCGGCCTTTCTCGGCACTAGTTAAAAAGGACGCCAAATTTATTTGGGAAGAGAAATGTCGAGAGGCCTTCGAGGACATTAAGCAATATTTAATGACACCTCCTGTTTTAGCAGCCTCGAGTCTCGGGTAGACCGCGATGCTTTACACCGCGGCTTTAGACGACTCTCTCGGAGCCATGTTAGCAGAGTCGATGATGAGGGTAAAGAGAATGCACTTTACTACATAAGCTGTCGTTTACTTCCGACGGAAGTAAGGTATCCCGCAATTGAAAAGCATTGTTTGGCCACGATCTTCGCCGCTCAAAAGCTCGGGCACTACATGCTTTCTCATAAGGTCAACTCGATCTCGAAATTTAATCCATTGCAATACTTGATGACTCGTCCAACACTTTCCGACGAGACTTGCCGGATGGTCGATGATATTATTGCAATTCGATATAACCTTCGTGCCTCTTCGTGCCAGTAAAGGGACAAGTCTTAGCGGACTTCCTCGCGGCACACCCTTTGCCGGCCGAATCTCCTCTCGATGACGATTTGCCGGATGAACAAATAATGAATCTAGAAGACCACCGATGATCGACATTGGGAATTATATTTCGACGGAGCATCTTCGGCGCACAAAGACGAAGAATCGCAAGTGATAGTGCCGGTAAGGCGGGAATCGGGCTAATCTTTATAACACGGAGCGGGAGATGTTAAGATACTCCTACCACTTGACGGAACCGTGTACAAATAATGAAGCGGAATACGAAGCCCTCATAACGGGACTCGGAATTAACTATTCGAATGGGGATAACGAGACATCAACATCTACGGGGATTCGCGGTTAATCATTCGACGGATCGCGGACGATACGGAATTTTAAAGCCAAGACTCGAACAATACTTCCGGTATGCCATACGACTTTTGGAACAGATTCAAAATGTGACGATCTACGAAATTCCCGGAAAAGAAAATGCTTTAGCGGATGCTTTGCTTCGTCTCGCAAAAGAATTTGCTGTTTGCAAGATGAATCGGTAGAAGTGTCGGTTCACGGACGTCGGGTCCTATCACGGCTCGACATAGACACAATACACAAATCGAGAAAAAGAAAAAGAATCGATTGCGGCGGTGACGGAAAACACGAGAAGATTGGCGACGGCCATTGATAAACTACACGCAAACGGGAAAGCTACCGGACAATAGGTCGCTAGCTCCATCGGATCGAAAAGAACTTCGTCTTACGCATTAATAAACAACACATTGTACGAGAAGGTCTTTTGATCAAATGTGGCTAAGGTGCCTAAGCGGGTACGAGGCCCGTGAAATTATTAAAGAGGTGCATTCGGGACTACGTGGCGCTCACCGATCGGGGTCCGAAGATGAAGATGAAAATTAAAAGACTAGGGTACTACGGCCCTCGATGATGACCGAGCGCATGAAAATCGCCAAGAGCGCGTCACCAATGCCAGAGTGCACGGAGTGGTTCTACACCGACCTCCGAATGTGCTACACCAGACAATTGCGTCGTGGCCATTTGAATGTTGGGGCACGGATATAGTGGGTTCGATAGAACCACCATCTTCAAAAGGACATCGCTTCATTCTTGCGGCTACGGATTACTTTTCCGAGTGGGCGAGGCGGTTCCACTTGAGAAGTGAAAGCACACCACGTGCTACGGTTTTCGAGAACCAAGTTGTCTACCGTTTCGGGGTGCCGCGCGAGATCATCTCGGATAATGGGTCGGCATTCGGGAGCACGCAAATTAACAATTTTGTCGGGAGACACGGAATCGGCGGCGATACTCGACAATTTACTACCCAAGAGCAAACGGCCTCGCTGAGGCTTTTAATAAAACTCGTTCAAATCTTAAAGAAAATCTTGGACGATAATAAGAGAAATTGGCACGAGAAGTTGTTAGAAGCCTTATGGGCCTACCAGACAACCTTCATAACTCCTACTCAAGCTACACCTTACGCTCCGGTGTATGGGTCCGAGGCGGTGTTACCTTTAGAGGTTCGGCTTCCTTCACTCGGAATTGCGGTTGCAAATAAGATCACGACGGAAGAGAACGTCAAATTACGACTCGAAGAATTAGAAAGCACTGGAAGGAAAAGGCTTGCGGCGCAACGAATTTAGAACTATACCAAGCTAAGATGGTTCAAGCCCATGACAAGCCGAGTCCGCCGAGAACCTTGAAAGTTGGTGACTTAGTTCTCGTTCTTAAGAGACCTATTCTTGCACACCGCAAGATAGGAGGAAAATTTGAACCCACTTGGGAAGGACCGTTTGTGGTTGAAGCAGTATACTCAGGAGGTTCCTACCAGCTAGTGAATTGCCAGGGAGAACGACATATGCTTCCGATCAACGGACGATACTTGAAAAAGTATTACGCTACCTGATGTTTCGAAGGAATGAATTCTTAATCCCTAAGAAATACGGGTGAAGTAATTACTTATGACTGGGTCCGAACCCAAAAAATAATAAAAAATGTGCTAAGATAAATAAAGTCATGATAATTGAGTTTTCCTTGTTTTCTTTTCCAAATCAAAATCTCTTCCCTGATCTTATCCTACTTCATTCCTGTTAAATTCGAAAATATAAAAAAAAAAGAAATAAAAAAATGTGTCTTTAATAAACATTTTCTTAATGTTCTTGTTCTTAGTACGACCCCTGATCCTTTTCCTTGTCTTTTCGCGGGGAAATGTCGAACGGGCGGTTGGTCTTGAACTTTAAGAATGGCGTAAGCCTTGCACTCGATGAAAAGAGGGTGAAAGATGGAGCGATAATCGAGATTGACTCGGATTTCGCACCGAGCGGGCCTACGATACGAGGAAAGTGGTCGGGTCCCGGTTGATCGAGAAGAGCTGCCGGGCGGATAGTGATGAAAGTGGGTGGCCCAAGCCACCAATCCGAGCAGACGAAAAGAAAAGCAAACACCGAAGAAGACAAGAAAATGAAGTCGCTAGTCGCTACGGCAGAGGGCGAGCTTGTCGGCGCCGCGCCCGCGGAGATTCAAGAAGTTCGAAGGGCTACTCTCACGGCAACGCAACGAAGAAATAAGAATCGCCGTATCCGTAAGATGTTAACAAAACTAGGCTGCGGACCGGCGCGACGAGACAGTTGCTAATGCCGGTACATACACTTCGAAGACACCGGTTCACCGGGAACACGAAGAAAGGAGGCCGGCTCCGGGATAACGAAAGGACCGGGGAAATCTCACGAAGATCGGAAGAAAGAAGGCTACCACGCCACGGGATAGAACCACCGGTGATGCATGACCTTGTTGCGAAGCAACCCGGGGGATGTCCGACGGACATCATCCCCGAGGAGCCGAGGTATGCGGGAGAACGTGAAGGGATTGAGCCGTATATCCCACAATATGTCACCGAGGCCTCGCCATCTGCGGATCATTCCGAAATACGAAGCTGGAGAGAATGCGAGATTTTGAAAAGAAAACCTTTGAATACTTCGAGAGAATTAAAGGCGAGAAGAATCAATATACTAGAGGGCCTCGAGCTACATACGGACGTATTCTCGGAGTATGAACAACGGCAAATCGTGGATTGCATCCGGGATTTGAAAAGAATGGGCCGAGCGAGGCCGCCGAGGAAAACACATACTCGGAACCCGGAGATGGATGCCGGGGAAGGGAAGAATCACAATACAATGCGGATCTTCGCTACAACTTTGCGGAAGACGAGAAGGGAAACCCACCGGGGATACTCCGTCATGGGCGAGTGGATCCGATGCCATTAGTCATCAAGAGAATGGTAAAGAGATTGATAACATGGAGGAGTGCTTGTCGGCGGTTGCATACCCGATAGTTGCATTATTAACATCTACGAGCGGGGTGATCGCATACCCCCGCACATAGATCACCACGACTTTGTCGGACCTTTACGCACGATCTCTTTCTCGAACGAGTGTAACATCATGTTCGAATGCGACCTCCGGATAGCGAGCCCGGGTGAGTTCGAGGGCCGGTGAAGATACCTTTACCGGTAGGTTCCGTCATGATGCGAAGGGCAACGGAGCGAGATATCGCTAAGCATTGCATACCGGGAGTACCGGTGAAGCGGATCTCGGTTACTTTCGGAAGGATGGACGACGGGAAGACACCTTACCATTTCCGACCGGACCCGGAGCTAGAGAGCCTCCGGCCTTACGGCTTGTGAGTTACATGGAAAATATCACACCTCCGATGTACATCCATACGGCATCCTTGCCGAGGATGGCTTGGAAGGTGATGTTATTGACCATGTACCCCACTATTCAGACATGGATTTTTGACAGATGCTTCTTTGGATGGATCAACAAAGATCATACATAGTCCGTTTTAAGTCTACATGGATTGTATGAGATTTATTCCAGATCGAGTTGTATGATGTATCTTCAACATGATTGGAATGAAAGTGACCATGTCACATTTTTGGCCTTCTCCTCTTTTGTGCAAATTGACAGGGAAACGCCATTAAAGTTAAATGAACTTCGAACAAAGAACAGAAAAGAGAAAAAAAAAGAATAAAAGAAAACTTTCCTAAAAAAAAATCTTAAAAATGACGAACACCAAATTCACATGAAAATTAAATAAACGATAAAATAAAATTTGAATCATTAGAAGATAAACAAAATCAACATAAGTGTTAAATCAAATCTCAAATCAAATTCTCAATCAAATTTCAAATCCAATCTCTATCAAATTTCAAATTTGATCTTCCAAATTTCAAATCAAATCTTAAATCAAATTTCAATCGAGTTCAAACTCATCCTTCCAAATTTCGAATTCGATCTTCCAGATCTCAAATCAAATACATCAAAATTCAAACTTTTGAGTCGAGAATTTTATATCCAAGACTGCATTGCTTTAGGATTCTTTCCCTATCGCAATGAAGTACATCAAATTCAAACTTTTGGGTCGAGGATTTTACATCCAAAACTGCATTGCTTTAGGATCCTTTCCTTATCGCAATGAAGTACATCAAATTCAAACTTTTGGGTCGAGGATTTTACATCAAGACTGCATTGCTTTAGGATCCTTTCCCTATCACAATGAAGTACATCAAATTCAAACTTTTGGGTCGAGGATTTTACATCAAGCTGCATTGCTTTAGGATCCTTTCCCTATCACAATGAAGTACATCAAATTCGAACTTTTGGGTCGAGGATTTTACATCAAGATTGCATTGCTTTAGGATCCTTTCCTTATCACAATGAAGTACATCAAATTCAAACTTTAGGGTCGAGGATTTTACATCCAAGTCGCATTGCTTTAGGATTCTTTCCTATCGCAATGAAATACATCAAATTCAAACTTTTGGGTCGAGGATTTTACATCAAGTACTGCATTGCTTTAGGATCCTTTCCCTATCTTCATGAAGTACATCAAATTCAAACTTTTGGGTCGAGGATTTTACATCCAAGACTGCATTGCTTTAGGATCCTTTCCCTATCGCAATGAAATACATCAAATTCAAACTTTTGGGTCGAGGATTTTACATCAAAGACTGCATTGCTTTAGGATCCTTTCCCTATCACAATGAAGTACATCAAATTCAAACTTGCTTTAGGATCCTTTCCCTATCGCAATGAAATAAATCAAATTCAAATTTTTGGGTTGAGGATTTTACATCCGAGACTGCATTGCTTTAGGATCCTTTCTCTATCGCAATGAAATACCTCAAAATCAATTTCTTGGGGTTGAGGATTTTACATCCGAGACAACATTGCTTTAGGATTCTTTCCCTATTGCAATGAAATACATCAAAATCAAACTCTTAGGGTTAAGGATTTTACATCCAATACGACATTACTACGAGATCTTTTCTCATTGTAATGATCCGATCAATCGATTCGATCTTCTTTTGGGGTTGAAGATGTTACATCTAAAACCTCGAAAATTCCAATTTTCATTTCAAATCAAATCCCTTCAAATTAATTTTGACAAACTTCAATCTAAATTAAAAATCAAAATCTAAACTCGCACATCGAAACTTAAACTGAAATAAAATAAAATCTAAATTGAAATTCCCCCAGATCATGTGATTTGGGATTCACCTCCTTTTCCTTTCCCCAGCAAGAGTTCAGGAATCTCCGGTTTCAGAGATATGCTTGGCACTCCCCAGCGGAAACTCTTCTACTTCGTCCTAAGTTTGTCACTTGGACATCGTGTTGGTTTTGCTGATCGCTTCGGTCAACACCAATACGCGCGGTGTGCTCCGTCGGCTCACCACACTATTGGGGGTCCATTTGTTGACCTCATTTTTGATGAGGTCTTCTCTTCTTCCCTTTAGTACTTAGGATCTAGCCTTAGGCTTTTCCTTTGACTATCTTAGAGGACTAGAATTGGGACCCACCTTTTAGAAATTCAAACCACTTCTTAACTCCACTGCAAACTCCACAAACTTGACCGTAGACCCCTAATCACCTGAGGGTTGAAATCGAATGTGGAAGTTTAAAGGATGAGTTCCTATAGGACTCTTTGGCCTTAGGATGCCTACAGGTGGCTCGATGCAGTGAAGGGGCTGACTTGCACACACACTACACCTATACACTACACTTTCACACACCTATACCTAACTTGGCCTCACGACTCATGTAGGTGATTCACATGGATGGTCCTTAACCCCAAGCCCTTGGCTAAGAGGGTTAGGAACAACATAGTGGATGCCTCGAATGAGTCCCTTCATGGCTCATGTGGGCTTGATGTGGCTTCATGGCTCAACCAAAATGATTTCATTCCACTCAAATTTACCCGATCTTCGATTTTCCAAATTTTCGATTTTTTACCCAGGGACCCTACACAGCTAACTACCCAAAACGCTTAAAATTACCCAAATTTCTCAAAAATTTCCAAATAACCCATGATTCCTCAAAATCAATCCCAAACATTTCCACATCACTCAAATTGATCATCCATACCCAAAAATACCAAAAATTCCCAAAATACCTCCCAATACCCTCCAAATACCCAAAATACCCCCTTGACCCAAAAAATCCAAAAATTCAGAAAATTCCCAGAAAATTCCAAAAAATCCCAAATATTCTCAATTTCATTTGGTTCAACTACACTATGGGCCAATTTTGTCAATTTACCCCACTTTTGTCAAAAACCCCAATTTGACCCATTTTAACCCAAAGTGAACCCAATGTCAAACCAAGCCTACCCAATTGACCCAAATTTTGGTCCAATTCAATTCTAAACTTCAATTCAACATTCCCAATACCAATCTAGACCAAATCCAAGTCCAATTTGATTGACATTTGGATCCAATTTCACTTTTGGCCTTAAAGCCCAATTTGGACCCATGACCCAAACTTAACCCAAACTCACCCAATTCAACTCCAATTAACCCCAAATCTTTTCTAAATATTCCTTAGCATCCCCACAGGCAAAACACTAACATGATTTACCCAAAATTTAGACAAAACCCCACTCAAATTCAACCCAAAGCTAAAAGGCCCATTTTTGACCTAAACCCAAACCTAACCCAAATGGGCCCAAACCCCAAAATCAAAGCCCAACCAAAGTCAAAACCTCTTTGAAACAGTCCCATAGAAATTTCTCAACATTAATTTTACATCAATTTCAACCCTAGCCCAACATTGGCCCAACTTGGCCCACTTGGACCTATATTGGCCCATTCACCAAAAGAGCCCGAATTCAACCCGATTCAAACCCAAATCACTCCCAATTTGCTTCAAGTCACTCATGATACATCCATGAGCTAAACCCAACAATTATTTGGCCCAACCTCTTTACAAAACTTCATCCCAAAATCCATTTTAAAATTCAAAAGCCCACTTTCCTAAACCATTTTAAAAGCCCATCCTTCACCACATCCAAAAGCCCAAAATTGGTCCCAAAGCCCACATGATATTTCTCTACATCATCCATTCAATTAAAATCATCCCTAAGTCATAAACCAATGATCAAATAATTCTAAATGAAGCTTCATCCAAATTTTCATCAAAATATCCAAAATTCTTAAAACCCTTTTTTATGAAATTGACTTGACTTTTCCCAAGCCAAAGGTGAGCCATGAAGCCATGCATGAGCCACATGGAAGCCATGAGAGCCTCTTTACATGTCACCATGCCATTAATGGCAAGAAGAGGGGACCCTTTCCTAACCCTTCATTAAGCCTTTTTAACCATACTCATGTCACACTCTAAACCATGCTTTGCCACCTAATCCTTGATGGAGACTCCACCATACATGGGAGGTTAACCCACCAGACCTCCTCAGCCCAAAACCAGGTCTTGGGGAGGTGCACCCAACCCATTTGCATGGGTTGACCATTTTAAGCCAAAATGACCCCTTCCCATTTCTACTTTGATTCGATCACTTTACACATGTCAAACCTCGATTGAATGCACCAAATCCCGACCACGACCCACCGAACAAGATGGTGACCAATGCACGGCCGACCAACCACCGAGGCCGCCGGAAAACACCATGGCCGAGAGCTCGCATGTGAGCCGACCTAGGAATTCTCCCTTGCTGAGCTGCCCCATCCCAGGTGGCCATTGGAGGCTGTTCTTCTCTTGCCGAAGCAGTCGATCCCAAGCCCTAACTCTCCCGGGAGGCCCTCCGCCCTCTCTCTATTTAAACACCACCCCTCTCGCCCATGAGAGGTGCTTGAAACAAACCTTAAGGAAACTGCGCAAAATTGTTCCGGACTCCTCCCCATACATAGAGCACTTGATCCCCAGCGAGATCCCCCTGCCATTTCTTCTCTGTGAGCTCGATTTTAGAGTTGAAATCTAGGCCCAAAACCGGGACACTTCTCCACGGTGAGCCAATCCCCAAATTGATTGGTTCTACACCTTCACCGGACCGAGGGAAGGTGTCCGCCGGCAAAAGCCCCATCTCCGAGGCCACCCGATTGCTCCGGCCTCCAAGCTTTGTGATCGGTGCGTGGTCGAAATCCTACCTAGGCAATTCACCGGACCAGGAGACTTCATCTGGAGCTTGTTGGGATCCAATCGAAGGTGCAACAACTCTCAGATCGATGCCACACTTCTCTGAGCAAAGGTATGGCCTCACTCTTCTTCCCGAGCTTCTGAAAATTCTCCATTTTTATTGCAAAAATTTTATCCCACATAAACCATATAGATGTGTTCGTCTTCTCAAGACGAATCCATAGAGCATAAGAACATGAAAATCCATTGAGTATCGAGTGAGATCTTAGGGATTTAGTGTGGACGGCTCTCGGGTGAGGACGCTCGGGGACGATGAATGGAAGCCGTCCATTCAATACACGCGCGGACGAATGGCTAGGATCGCGTCGGATCAGGAGACGGTACGAGAACCGCGAGGCCCGGGCTGCTGACTCAGATGGCGGCGTCGAATGGGAGCGCGACACATGTGCGTTCGGAGCTGCCGAGGTTGACGCGGCGCCTCGTGGATAAATAGAAAATTAGGGATTTTTCTGATTTATTTAATTCCCTAAACTTCAAAAATTCATAACTTTGTGTAGAAAAATTAGAAAAATAAAATAAAAATACCCTCTTGCTCGGTGAACGAGAGGAGAATAATGTGGAAAAGAAATTATTTAATTTTATCGAAGTATTTTATTTTTAATAATTTATTTACTCTCTGCATATTTTTAATTCTCCATGCATGTATACAATTCACCATGGCATGAGACCATAGGGCTTTTGAAGCCTCTGAATTTGGGAACATTCCCTGAATTTTCCAAAGTTATTGATTTTTCAAATTCATGTTACTGTTTTGAGTATTTTAATTCCAATAAATAGCATGTTGTGAAATAAATTCTAGGAAAATTTGATGATGTTCCTTATGACCAGAGGACCACTAGGAAAAATAGGTTTTGAGTTAGTTCATTTAAAACAACCCTAATTGGCTTAAACACCCAAAATGGATCTCTAATTAATTAGAGCTAACCATACATCAAATTGACTTGAAATTAATTCTCCACTGACCTTTAGGATCAGAGGAACCCACCATAAAAATTTGAGGTCGATTGGACTTGGTTAGCCCTACTAAATGGGTTGATTAAGCCACTTAGTCATTTTAAACTTTAAAAATTCATAACTTTCAAAATATCTTTCAAAAATTCACCAAATTGGTTTTGGAGCCTCTCTGATATTAGGGAAATTTAAGAAATTTAAAATTTTAATTTTCTAAAAAAGTTGATTTTTTAATATTATTTTAATATTTTAATAATTAAAAATAATAAAAATCACAAAAATAATAAAATTCACCAAAATGTCACATTTTGAATTTTAATCACTTAGGAACAAACCCCATATTTTTCTTAGGTCTATTTAGTGAGATATTAAATTTTAAAGCTCTAGGGTAATTTTAAAATTAAAAAAATGTATTTTCTAGCATTTTCACTAAAATAATTATAATAAATCATAGAAAAATCAGAAAATTGTAAAATTTGATTCTCTGATTTCCTTGATATTAGAGAGATTTTTGAAAAATATAAAATTCATTTTTCAACATTTATTTTATTTTTAAATTATTTAACACTCCAAATTTTAAAATAATTATAATAAAAATAATATAATTCAAAAAATCACCAAAATTGGTCCAGGTGGTCCTCTGGTCATTAGGAATGTCCCCTAATTTTCTTAAGGATAGAAACTTTCCCTTGGTCATGTTATTAAATTTTCCTTGGAAATCTCTATTTTCTACCAAAAATAATTATATAAATAAATTAAATACAGAAAAATCACATTTTCTCCTCTCATGTCTTTATTGACATATGAGTGAAGTCACATAAAAATTTCAAGTTCATTTGAGTTCAATTTAGTGAGTTATGAAATTATTAAGTTTAAAGGGTAAAATGGTAATTAAAATTTTAATCCTTAATTAAAACTTTAGGTTTAATAAAAAAAAAATTAACAAGTAAAATATTTGATCCTAATCTGATTTGGATCCGACAATTGCGTCGTGGCCATTTGAGTGTTGGGGCACAGATATAGTGGGTCCGATAGAACCGCCTTCTTCAAGAGGACATCGCTTCATCCTTGCAGCTACATACTACTTTTCTAAATGGGCAGAAGCAGTTCCATTCAGAGAAGTAAAGGAACACCACGTGCTACAGTTTTTTAAAAATCAAGTTGTCTACAGTTTCGGAGTACCGCACAGAATCATTTTAGATAATGGGTCCGCATTCAGAAGTACAAAGATCAACAATTTTGTCAGAAGACATGGAATCGATTGGTGATACTCAACAATCTACTACCCAAGAGCAAATAGCTTGGCCGAGGCTTCTAATAAAACTCTCTTTCAAATTTTAAAGAAAACTTTGGATGACAACAAGAGAAATTGGCACGAGAAGTTGTTAGAAGCCTTATGAACCTACAGGACGACTTTCAGGACTCCTACTCAGTCTACGCCTTACGCTTTGGTGTACGGATCTGAGGCCGTTTTACCTTTGGAGGTCCAGCTACCATCACTCGGGATTGCAGTTGCAAATAAAATTACTACAGAAGAAAATGCCAGATTACGACAAGAAGAACTTGGAAGGAAAAAGACTTGCAGCATGAACAAAATTTGGGACTGTACCAAGCTAAGATGTTCCAGGCCCATGATAAACTGGTCCGCCCGAGAACTTTCAAAATTGGTGAATTAGTTCTTGTTCTCAGAAGACCTATTCTTGCACATCGCAAGATAGGAGGCAAATTTGAACCGACTTGGGAAGGGTCGTTTGTGGTCGAGGCAGTCTACTCAGGAGGCTCCTACCAACATGTGAATTACCAAGGAGAACGACAAATGCTTTCAATTAATGGACGATATTTGAAGAAGTATTACGTAACCTGATGTTTCGATGGGTGGCCTCTAAAATAAAGTCTTATCCCTAGAAACACGGGTGAAGCGATCACTTTGTGACTGGGTCCGAACCCAAAAAAAAAACATAAAAATGGATAAAATAAAAAATATATGTGCTAAAAATAAAATATGTCAAATCATAATAATAAAGTTTTACCCTTCCTTTCAAATCAAATCTTTTTCCTAATCTTTCTTTATCTTTTCCTATTTTCCTTAAAAATTAAAATTGGAATAAGTGAATAAAAATCTTCAATGATAAACACTTTCTTAATGTTCTTGTTCTTAATACAGCCCCTGATCCTTTCCTTGTTTTCTTCGCAGGGAAATGTGAACGGGTGGTTGGTCCTAAACTTTAAAAATGGCGTGAGTCTCGCACTCAATGAAAAGAGGGTGAAGGATGGAGCAGTGATAGAAATTGATTCTGACTTCACACCAGCCAGCCCACAGTATGAAGAAAATGACTGGGTCCCAGTGGACCGAGAGGAGCTTCTTAGCCAGACAGTAATGAAGATGGGTGGCCCAAGCCACCAATCCAACAACAAAAAAAGAAATACAAACACCGAGGAAAGCAAGAATATCAAGTCAGTAGTTGCCACGGCAAAAGGTAGGCTCGTCAGCGCCGCGCCCGCAGAAATTCAAGAAGTGAGGAGAGCTTCCCTCACTGCTACTCAAAGAAGGGATACGAATCGCAGTATCCGCAAGATGTTGACTAAACTAGCAGCAGATCAACATGAGGAAACAGTCACCTTCGCCAACACACACATTTCAAAGATACCGGTTCATCAGGAACCTAAAAAGAGAGAACAAGCTCCAAGAACAACAGAAAGGATAAGGGAAACTCTGAGAAGATCAGAGGCAGAAAGATCGCCTTGACGTCAGATAGAGATACCTTATCTGAAGAACCTTGTTGCTGAAGCAACCCCGGAGGATATCCCGATAGAGACAATCCCCGAGGAGCAAAGGTATGCAGGAGAACGTAACGGGATTGAGCCATACATCCCGCAATACGTTACTAGGCCTCGTCACTTGCAGATCATCCAAGAATATGAACTAGAAAGAATGCAAAATGTTGAGAAGAAGACATTCGAATACTTTGAAAGGATTAGAGGCAAAAGAATCAACATTTTGGAAGGCCTCGAGTTACACACAGGTGTATTCTCAGAAAACGAGCAACAGCAGATTGTGGATTACATTTTAGAACTTCAGAAGATATGTCGAGCAGGCCGTCTGAGAGAAAAGACTTATTCAGAACCCCGGAAATGGATGCCAGGGAAAGGAAGAGTCACAATACAATGTGGATGTTGCTATAACTTCGCAGAGGACAGAAAAGGAAACCCACCAGGGATACTCCGTCACGGTGATGTGGATCTAATGCCGAGAATAATTAAAAGAATGGTGAAAAGAATGATAACGTGGAGGGCATCGCAACGATCGCATACCTACGGTTGCATCATCAATATTTATCGGAAGGGTGATCGTATACCTCCACACATAGACCACCATGACTTTGTCAGACCTTTCTGCATAGTTTGGTTCGTCAACCAATGCAATATCATGTTCGGATCTGACCTCCGGATAGCAGGCCCGGGTAAGTTCTTAGGGCCGGTGGAGATACCACTTTCAGTAGGTTCCGTCGTGATATTACAAGGAAATGGAGAAGACGTCGCAAAGCATTGCATACCGGGAGAACCAGTGGAAAAGATCTCCGTCACTTTTAGAAGGATGGATGACAGAAAGGTACCATACCACTTCCAGCCAGATCCAGAATTGGAGAATCTCTTGCCCTACGAGCTGTGAGTTGCACGGGAAATAACACACCTCCAATGCACATCCATGCGGCATTCCTGCCAAGGATGGCTTGGAAGGTGATGTTATAGACTGTGTATCTTATTATTCAGACATGGATTTGACAGACACTTTTTGGACGGATCAACAAGAATCATACATAGTCCGTTTTGAGCCATGGATTGTATGAGAGATATTTCAGATCGAGTTGTATGATGTATCTTCAACAAGATTCGAATGAAAGTGACCATGTCACATTTTGCCTTCACCTCTTTTTGTGTAAATTGACTAGGAAACGCCATTAAAGTTAAATGAACTTCGAACAAAGAACAGAAAAGAAAAAGAAAATAAATAAGAACTCTCTTCCATAAAAATCCAAACATTAAAAAGAATTTCAAATCCACATGAACACCAAATAAACAAAAAAATGGGATAGTTAAAGAACAAACAAAACAAACCTAAAGCTCAAATTGAATTCCAGTTTACGTCCATCTTTTCAAATCCTCCAATCCTTCTTCAAATCAAGATCTATTCCGGACTTCCTATGAAACCCTCTCGGGATGATTTCAGAATAACGAAGAATTTTCAATTTGATTCAGATGTCATGGGTTTGTACCCTTTGCCAAGTAATCAGACTTTGATTGATTCCCATGGGATATGGAACACTTTCATATCTCATTTCGATCTCCCGCTAAATCCAGATCTCAATAAAATTCTTCATAGTCACAGCATAAATCAAATATCGACAAATTTTTTCACAACCACTGCATAAACTAAATCTCAGCAATCGGGATAGGCTTCCGCCGTACTCCCATCTCAGCAATCGGGATAGGCTTCCGACGTACTCCCATCTCAGCAACCGGGATAGGCTTCTGCCGTACTCCCATCTCAGCAATCGAGATAGGCTTTCACCCTACTCCCATCTCAGCAAATTTCAGCATTCTGGAAAGGCTTCCGCCCTACTCCCATCTCAGCAAATCTCAGCATTCGGGATAGGCTTCTGAATCCCAATTTGATTGGCATTTGAATCCAATTTCATTTTAAAAGCTTAAGGCCCAATTTTGACCCATGACCTAAACCTAGCTCAAACGAACCAAATTCAATCCTAATTAACCCCAAACCTTTTCTAAATCTTCCCTAACATCTCCATAAACAAAACACTAACATAATTTGCCCAAAATTTGGACCCAAACCTTACTCAAATTCAACCCGAACCCAAAATTCCTTAAATTGGCCTAAATTCACCAAGATTGAACCCCAACCAAAGTTGAAAACTCTTCATAACATTCTCCTAAATATTTCTCAACATCAATTTTACATCAATTTCAATATTGGCCCAACCTTAGCCTAAGTTAGCCCAATTCGGCCCACCTTAGCCCCTTTACCAAATAAACCCAAATCCAACCCAATTCAATCCCAAATCACTCAAAATTTGTTTTAAATCACTCATGACATATTTTTAAACTAAACCCAACATTTATTTGGCATGGCCCTTTACAAATTTTTTGATCTAAAAGCCCATTTTGAAACATAAAAGCCCATTCCCTTAAACCATTTTAAAAGCCCAGCTTTACCAAATTTTAAAAGCCCAAAGTCCATTCCCAAGCCCACATGAAACCTTTTCTGCATCATTCCTTTGATAATCCTATTTGACCAAAGTCTTAAACCATCATGAAATCAACCCATTTGTAGCATCATGACAAATCCCATCAATGGAATCCAAAGTTTTCAAAATTCCAAATAACCCTTTTCCTAAGCCTTCACTGAACCTTTTTTAACCTCATTCATGATACACTTTAACCAAAATTGGCCACCTCACCTTGGATGGGGACTTCACCACACAAGTGAGGCTGACCCAAATGATCTCACGTCAGCCCAAATCAAGCCTTGGTGAGTGAACCAAGCCAAAACCATGAATTGACCCAAATTGGACCAAAAATGCTCCTTACACCCATGCCATTTAAATCCTTGACTTTACACATGGCATAACCCATTTGATTGCACCAAGATCAAGCTCAATCATGTGAAAAAACCTTGATGAATGAACCAAGCCAACCCTCATGGCCACCCAAGCTCCACCATAACCTTCCTTATTTAAACCCCACCTCCATGACCAAGTGGAAGAGATAAAAAAAAGATTACCTTGGGGAAACTCTACCAAATTGTTCCCAAAGCTTCTCTAAGCACTCCTAAGCTCAATCCAATCATTTCCAATTGACGCCTCACCTCTTAGACAAAGGTATCAAATTTTTTCTCCTCCAATCAATCATGTTTTAATTTTCTGTAATTATTCACATGTTTTAAGTATATCATCACCGTATAGATGTGTGTTACTCGATTAGATGATCATTTTAAAAAAATATTCATTCAATTTCATTGAAAATCGAGGAGATATCGAGGTTTGAAGTTGGACGGTTTTGGGTGAATAGAACTAGGGGAGAGAAGCGACGGCCCGTCCGATCGGGCGTGTATCCGATGGACGGCGCCGATGGAGTTGGACGGTAGCTGCATCCATGAACGAGAATAGCGCCAAGCAAATCGGGGAGCGACACGTGGCGATTGAGCGAGAAAATGAAATATTTTATTTATTTTTGACCCTAACTTCAAAAATGCATAACTTTGTGTAGAAAAATCATAAAAATAAAATAAAAATACCCTCTCACTCAGTGAACAGAGGAAAATAATGTGTAAAAGAAATCAAGTAATTTCATTGAGTATTTTATTTTTAATGATTTAGTTACTCTCTACAATATTTTAATTCTCCATTTGCATAGGCAATTCTCCAAGGCATGAGACCATAGGGATTTTGAAGCCTCTGAACTTGGGAACATTCCCTAAATTTTCCAAGGTCAGAGGACATCCCTATGAGAAGTTTTTGATTTTTCAATTGCATGTTACTGTTTTGAGTATTTTAATTCCAATTATTAGCATGTTGAGAAATAAATTCTAGGAAAATTTGGTGATGTTTCTTATGACTAGAGGAACCTAGGAAAAATAGGTTTTGGGTTAATTCTCATGGAACAACCTAATTGGCCTAAACACCCAAAATTAAACTTTAATTAATTAGGGTTAACTACACACCAAATTAACATGAAAACAATTCTCAACTGATCTTTAGGATCAAAGGAACTTCACATAAAAATTTGAAGTCAATTGCACTTGATTAACCCCACCAAATGGGTTGATTAAGCCTCTTAAGCAAAATGAATAAAATTAAACTTTAAAAATTCATAACTCACAAAATACTTTTCAAAAATTCACAAGAATGGTTTTGGAGCTTCTCGATATCAAAGGAACTTAGGAAAATTAAAATTATAATTTTCTAAAAAGTTGATTTTTATCATTATTTTAATATTTTTAATAATTAAAAAATAATAAAAATCATAAAATATTAAAAATCACCAAAATGTTACATTTTGAATTCTAATCACTTAGGAACAAACCAAATATTTTTTTTAAGTCCCTAGGATAAGATATTGAATTTTAAAGGCTTAATGTAATTTTTAATATTAAAAAATGTATTTTCCAACCTTTTCAATAAAATAATTCTAATAAATCAAAGAAAAATTAGAAAAATATAAAATTTATTTCCCTGGACTCCTTGAGGTCAGAGAGATTTAAGAAAAATATAAAATCTTATTTTCAACTTTAATTTTATTTTAAAATTAATTAATACTCCAAAATTCAAAATAATTCTAATAACTAAAATATAATTCAAAAAATCACCAAAATTGGTCCAAATGGTCCTCTCGTCTTTATGAACATCCCACAATTTTTTTAAGGATAGAAATATTTCCTTGGTCATGTTATTGAATTTTCCTTGAAAACCCCTATTTTCCATTTAAAATAATTACATAAATAAATTAAATACAGAAAAATTACATTTTCTCCTCTAATGTCTTAATTGACATGTGAGTGAGGTTACATAAAAATTTCAAGTTCATTTGAGCTTAATTTAGTGAGTTATAGAATTATTAAGCTTGAAGGGCAAAAGGGTAATTAAAAATTTCAACCCTTAATTAAAATTTTAGGATTAATCAAAAAGGAAAATATTTGATTTTAAACTGATTTTGGATGATTGAAACTTAAATGATTGAGGTAGAAACCTACTAACCATTTCAAATATAATTAAAAAAAAACTTTAATTAATTAATTAATTGAAATTTTGGAAGAATAATAGAAATTAGAATTATTAAAGTAAAGATATTATTAAGAGGATATTTATTCTTTAATTTAAAAATCCCTAAATAAATCACTTCACTAATACTTAATTCTTAATTAAAAGATTAAAATAATAATCCAAATTAAAATTAAAATTAAATTAAATTAAATTAAATTAAGTTAAATTAAATTAAATTAAATTAAAATCAAATTAAATTAAATTAAAATTAAAATTAAATTAAATTACATTTAAATTAAATTAAATTAAAATTAAATTAAATTAAAATTTAATGAAAATTAAATTAAATCAAAATTAAATTAAAATTAAATTAAAATTAAATTAAAATTAAATTAAAATTAAATTAAATTAAATTAAAATTAAATTAAATTAAATTAAATTAAATTAAAATTAAATTAAATTAAAATTGAATTAAAATTAAATTAAATTAAATTAAAATAAAATAAAATAAAATAAAATAAAATAAAATTAAATTAAATTAAATTAAAATCAAATTAAATTAAAATTAAATTAAATTGAATTAAAATTAAATTGGATTAAATTAAATTAAAATCATTTAACAACAAACCTAAATGAAATCATTAAGAATTAAATCTAAAATAACGTGAACACTATTCCAAACTTAAACTAATTTTCTATAATTAAGTCAAAATTAAAATTGAATCATTATGTTTAAATCATTAAAATACTTAATAATAAGTTGATTTGGCCTTTTAAAGTTGTTATTGTTATAACTCTTAAATGAGGTATCAAGTGAAGTGTTACTTCACTTATAGGATATTCAAATGTCCCAGTTCATTGTGCAAGAGAATAAAACTTAATTAAACCTCGAATGATTAATTCACCTGATTAATTAAATCCATTTTGACTTGGAATAATTCCAGCAATATTGAAAAGATGTTTAAGATTCGTCTTAAGCACTTCCTCAATATGACGGGGTCTTTTATAAGAACAATTGAACTTAATTATTCTTTGGTATAGAAAATCATCCATAAACAAAATTGAAAACCTAGACGTCATAGGAATGACTAGCTAAAAGACTAGGATCTTGGTAGAAAACCAGAAACCTTGCCCTTAGCTTTACCTAGGTAATTGCTATAAATACTTAAATGCTCTAACATGTGTTTCAAGTGCAGCTTGGGATGACGGGAAGACGCTCCAGGTATGCTTTTATTTTATTGCAATTTACCTTCTCGCAATTTAATTAATTGCATTGCACTTTCTTTTCTTGCATGATAAACAACTGTTTCATGAAAACTAAAACCTTTAGGATAGTCCCTGAGCTGAAACCAAAACTAAATTAAAATTCATTACAAGATAAAAATCACCGCCACAACATTTCAAAATATAAAACAACTCAAAATTTAATCACAAACAGAACAAAAAACTACAATTGCAACTATATTAAAACATCTCGTTGAATGATCGGGAATACCTCGGATGATGTAACCCACGTGTTGCTAACGAGATTTCCCACGGTCTAAATGAAAGTGTGGAACTCATTCAGTTGAGTTTAGCAAATTCATCTGGACTAAGTGAATTCGATGAAAATAACGGTGCCGAGATGGCGGAACCGTGAGATCTTAATCGGTTCTGTTTAAACAACTTTAAGATTTGTTTTAATTAAAATATGAAAAACACTTGGATTTTAAGATTTTTTTCTAAAACCAAAACACTTCTTTCATCTTCTGATTTATGACTTCTAAAACTAAACCTCTGCAACAGCAAGGCGCTCGGAGCATGGTGGGCAGCACGACCATCGTCATCAGCAAAACTCGGATTTGCTTCAACAAAACTTTCTTAGAATTAAATAACCAAGCCATAGGACTTCAAGGTGATTTGCCTAGTGCAACATAAATCCTCAACTCTTTGTTAGGCATTCGCATGATCATGTCATGTAAATTAAGCCCTAACTAGTCTTAGGACTCCGAGGTAGTCGTTCGGTACGACATAAACCCTCACATTTTCTAGGCTGATTGTATGATTATGTCATATGGATATAAGTACTAATTAACTAAAATTGGCAAGATTGAAATATAAGATAATATTAGGATTTTCCCAAATCTAAGCCAAACAATAGGATAGTTTGGGAAGTTGCCAAGATTCTTCTTGGATCCTCAGCTTCTCCAAATTCTCTTCCTTTGGATTCTCAAAAATAAATTGTTCCAAATTTTGAGTCATTCCCTTTTGAATTTCCAAAAATCCAATCCTTTGAAAACCTTAAACTTTGAAATTCTTGAGAGCAAAACCACTGATCATTATCGAGAGTTTTCCTAAATGATTCATGTCATTTAAGATGTAATTAACTATAGGGGCTTGCCCTTATAGGGAACTTTAAGAACCGGAGTAATATAAACCCCGCTTAATTCTTTTATATTAAGCGGGGGAACTCTGTCGACTTATAAAATTGGTTCGCAGACCAAACGGATGTCACAAATCTTCTAGTTTATTTAATCGAGCCCCATCATTAAGCTGTGTGTCTATTCTTCGGGATAGATACACGGTTTGTGATGCGGTGCTCATTTATATAAACTATTTAGGATGTGAGATTGGTTTTATTTCATATCTTAAAATTTTCAAATTTAAAATTATTTTCAAAATCAAATACTACTTTCTAAATTATATATATATTTAAATTAAATTTAAAATTTAAAGTTCGTAGATAATTTCTGTAGGCGACCACCTTTTCAAAAATACAACACTCAACCTAATAATATGCCGACAGATATCATCTAAGGGGATGAATTTGTGAGATAATCTACAATTAAAGAAGGACGTGGAAGGAGAGATTTCGGAAGACCAAATAAAAGTGCCCCAACTGTTAACAGGCCAGTGAGTGAAGGAATTGTGAATGAATTTATTCACAGATTGAGATGGTGGGTGTTTAATCAACAGTTTATCGGGTTTGTCAGGGTCAATGGGGATAGACAAAATTTGTTGTATAGTATCCTCATCTACCACTTCTTTCAGTGCATCTACATTCCATTTCTCCTAAAGCCAGAATTCAGAAACAATGATATCATAGTTAGTATCAGCTAAGGTTGAAAGTGAACCATCAGGAAGCCAACTATCCATCCAGAAACTAATTTGACCAGCACCAACTTCCCAACAGCTTAACTTATTAGCAGATTCTCTGAACTTTCATAGACTTTTCCAATGCTTGGAGTCACCAATTTTAGGTTGAACTAGATTAGGATGCACCTTTTTGCAATATTTTGCTTTCGGGAACTTTGCCACATATAATGTCTTGTTGTCGAAAACTTAAACCATTATTTACGATAGAAGAGGCCGATTCATTTCTTCGAAAACAATTAAATCCCAATCCCGGCTATGGTAGGTTTACTAAGCTTGTTCCACACAACTGATAGGGTAGTAGTTTATATATATATATATATATATATATATATATATATATATATAATATACATAATGGAGGCAGGATATTATTCTAGAGCTCTGCTAGGGTTTATATGGCGGTGGTGACCTCTTCGATAGCTGAGGTTCCAATTTGGTGGTGGTTAGCTGCTGTCTTCATCACAGGGGTTGGTTTGACTTGGGATAGGTGTTTGTTCCTTCCCGGGTCATTTGGTTTTTTGAATTTCTGGAAGTTTTTTACTGTTTTATTGGGATGGCTGCTGAGCTAACTAAAGCTGATCCTAATTTATGGGCAAAGGAACCTTCGCTGAAGTCACTATAAGAAGAGAGGGTGGAACTACTTTGGGTGATAAACTGGTGTTTGCCTAGTTATACCATGATGCTATTGCAAGGAAGGCTGAATGTGAGTTCATCAGGCGATGCACAAAGAAGGCAGGGAAACTGGCTTTAATATTCATTGAAGAGGAGCTAGATAAACTATCTGAGCCCTATAAATTCACCTTAGTGGGAAAGTTCCAGTTTGGCCACCCAAAGCTTGATGTTTTAAGGCTGTGGATGACTTTAAGCTAGTGGGAAGCTAGAAGATTGGAGTCTTTGACAGTAGGCACATAATGCTACAGCTTTCTAGAGAAGATTACTATGCACAAATATTCTCCAAAAAGGTTATCATGATAGATGGAAAGCCAATGAAATTATTGAAATGGACTTTAGATTTTGATCCTTCCAAAGAACCACCTATTGTACTTGTATAGTTTAACATGCCCAACCTGAAACTTCCATTTATTAATCACAAGATTATTTATGACATAGCTGACTCCATGGGAAGACCTCTAAAGCTGGAAATACCCTCTGCTAATATTACCAGAATCTCTAATACTAGATTTTTAGTAGAAAGAGATATTACTCTCCCTACATTGATGGAGTTTGGTTAGGGACCGCCGATTGTGGTTATCGGCAACCTATAGTCTTGGAATATCAACCCTTATACTGTAAACATTGCCATATTTTTGGACACACTATGGAGCAATATTTCAAAATTCATACTGAATTAAGACCTTATAATGTTGCCAGTAAAAGTGGTAAGCCTTCTCCCAGGCTAATCCACCAATCTTACCATCTGCTCCCATTACTTCTCAAGATATTCCAAGTATTGCCCCACCTCAACAATGTCCACATAATGAAATAAGATAGGATGGTATACTTTTACCTCAGCCCAGTCAGAATGTGCAAATTCAAAGTACTGATTCTCTAATTCCTGGGGCTAGAATTTCAGCAGACCAGAAGATTGAAATAAGAGATTTCAGGATGATGGAGAACAATCCTTTCAGAAGGTGCATTCCCAAAATACTGAATCTCTAATTCATGTTATAAGATAGTTGGATGATCAGGTGACTGCATTTAGTGACTTCCGTGGTGAAGGAGAGCAGTGTCGGCATATTTTTAGGTTATGTGTGTTGTATTTTGAAAAAGGGGTTGCCTACAGAAGTTGTCGGCGAATTTTAAATTTTAAATTTAATTTAAGTATATATATAGTTTTAGAAAGAAACATTTGGTTTTCAAAATAACTTTAAGTTTGAAAATTTTAAGATATGAAATCAAACCGATCTCACATCTCAAATAGTTTATATAAACGAGCACCACATCACAAATCGTATATCTATCTCGAAGGACAAATGCACTGCTTGACGATGGGGCTCGATTAAATAAACTAGAAGATTTGTGACATCCGTTTGGTCTGCGAGCCAACTTTATAAGCCAACAAGTTCCCCTGCTTAATATAAATGAATTAAGCAGGGTTTATATTACCTGGGTTCTTAAAGTTCCCAATTTTATATCTTAAATGACGGGAATCATTTAAGAAAACTCTCGATAATGATCAGTAGTTTTGCTCTCATGAATTTCAAAGTTTAAGGTTTTCAAAGGATTGAATTTTGGAAATTTCAAAAGGAAATGGATCAAAGAACAAGTTTATTTCAAAAGTCCAAAGGAAGAGAAGTAGGAGAAGTTGAGGATTCAAGAAGAATCTTGGTAACTTCCCAAACTATCCTATTGTTTGGCTTCAATTTGGGAGTTTATTTAATGTTATAATGTTGTCAATTTTATTTATTTAGGTCTTACATTTGTATGATATAATCACACAAATAGCCTCGAAGATGTGAGGGTTTATGTCGTACCAAATGACCACCTCGGAGTCCGAAGACCGGTTAGGGCTTAATTTTCATGACATGATCATGCAAATGCCTAATGAAGAGTTGAGGATTTATGTTGCACTAGGTAAACTACCTCGAAGTCCTATGGTTTGGTTATTTAATTCTAAGAAAGTTTCTTTGAAGTAGATCCGAGTTTTCTTGATGACGATGGCGCGTCTTTGCCCACCATGCTCCGAGCTCCTTGTTGTTGTAGAGGTTTACTTTTAGAAGTCATAAATCGGGAGATGAGAGAAGTGTTTTGGTTTAGAGAAAATCTTAAAATCTAAGTGTTTTTAATATTTTAATTAAAATAAATCTTAAAGTTGTTTAAACAGAACCGATTAAGATCCCACGGTTCCGTCATCCCGACACCGTTATTTTCATCGAATTCTCTTAGTCCAGATGAATTTGATAAACTCGACTAAATGAGTTCCACACTTTCATTTAGATCATGGGAAATCCCATTAGCAACATGTGGGTTACATCATCCGAGGTATTCCCGATCATTCAACGAGACGTTTTAATTTAGTTACAATTGTAGTTTTGTTGTTCAGTTTGTGATTAAATTTTGAGTTATTTTATATTTTGGAATGTTGTGGAGGTGATTTTTATCTTGCAATGACTTTTAATTTAGTTTTGGTTTTAGTTCAGGGACTATCCTAATGGTTTTGGTTTTCATGCAATAATCTTATTTATCATGCAAGAAAAGTAAAGTACAGTGCATGTAAGTAAATTGCAATAAAGTAAATTACAATAAAATAAAAGCGTACCTGGAGGGTCTTCCCGTCATCCCAAGCTGCACTTAAAACACATGTTAGAGCATTTAAATATTTCAATAAGTACCTAGGTAAAGCTAAGGGAAGGGATTTGGTTGTCTACCAAATTCCTAATTCTATAACTAGTCATCTCCTATGACGTCTAGGTTCTTGGTTTGGTTTAAGGATGATTTTCTTCATCAAAGAACAATTAAATTCAATTGTTCCTCTAAAACATCCGTTCATATTGAGGAAGTGCTTAGTTCAAGTCCTAAACATCTTTTCAATACTTCTGGGATTGTTTTGAGTTCAAGTAAATTTAGTTGCACATGTGAATTAATCATCCAGGAGTTTAGTTAAACTTTGTCTCTTGCTTAGTGAACCTGAGTATTTGATTACCTGATGAATGAAGTGACATCTCATTTAATATTCTATTTAAGAGTTATAATAATTAAAGCCTTTAAGGGCAAATTGGTTTATTGAAAATTTTAATCATTCTTAATTTAATGTTTGAGTTAATGATTTAAAGTGATTTAATTTAATAATGAGGTTTTAATTAATAATTTTAAGTTTGTAATAGTGTTCAAATTATTTTAGATTTAATTTAAATCTTTACACTTTCAATTATCTTAGTATTTCAAATTGATGTTTATGTTTTAAATTTACATAGATAGAAAGAGGAGTTGAAATTATTAATATATTTTGATTTAACTCTTAATGATTTCATTTAGGTTTGTTGTTAAGTGATTTTCATTTAATTTAATTTAATTTGATTTGATTTTAATTTTATTTGATTTAATTTAATTTAATTTAATTTAATTTAATTCTAATTTAATTTAATATAATTTTAATTTAATTTAATTTAATTTTAATTTAATTTTAATTTAATTTGATTTAATTTGATTTAATTTAATTTAATTTTAGATTTAATATTTAAAATTTAATTTAATTTAATTTAATTTAAACTTTGACTTCGCTTAATTTAATTTAATTTAATTTAACTCCAAGATTTTGAATTTGATTTTAATTATTAAACCATTTAACATTTTAAGAATTAATTCATTTAAGGGTTATCTTCTTTTAATTTTTAATTTATTTAATTTGGATTATTATTTTAAATTTTAATTAAGAACTAAATATTATTGAAGTGACTTATCTAGGGATTTTTAAATTAAAGAATAAATATCCTCTTAATAATATCCCTATTTTAATAATCCAAAGTTTAAATATATTCTTTCCAAAATTTAAATTATTTAATTAATTAGAGTTTCATTTTGATATTTTCAAAGTCTTTATTGGGTTTCGACCCATTAATTTCCCTAAGTTTCAATCATCCAAGAGAAAGTTAAAAATCAAATATTTTACCCCCCCCTGCCTCCCCTCCTTTTGATTAAACCTAAAGTTTTAATTAAGGGTTAAAATTTTTAATTACCTTTATGCCCTTTTAGGCTTATTTATTTCATAACTCACTAAATTGAGCTCAAATGAATTTGAAATTTTTATGTCACCTCACTCACATGTCAATTAAGACATTAGAGGAGAAATTCTTATTTTTCTGAATTTAGTTTATTTATATAATTATTTTTAGTAGAAAAAAGGGGTTTTCAAAGAAAATTCAACAGCATGACCAAGGCAAAGTTTCTGTCCTTAAGAAAATTATAAAATATTTCTAATGACTAGAGGACCACTTTGACCAATTTTTGTGATTTTTGGAATTATATTTTATTTATAATAATTATTTTATATTTTAGAGTATTAATTAATTTTAAAATAAAATAAAAATTGAAAAATAGATTTTATATTTTTCTTAAATTTCTTTGACCTCAAGGAGTCTAGAGAAGCAAATTTTATAATTTTTTTTTATTTTTCCTTGACTTATTAGAATTATTTTAGTGAAAAAGGTTGAAAATTCATTTTTTAATTTTAAAAAATAAATTAAGCCTTTAAAATTTAATATATTATCCTAGGGACTTGGGAAAAATATTTGGTTTGTTCCTAAGTGATTAGGAGTCAAAATGTGACATTTTTATGATTTTTAATATTTTTGTGATTTTTATTATTTTTTAATTATTAAAAATATAAAAATATTGTGAAAAATCAACTTTTTTAGAAAATTCCAATTTTAATTTTCCCGAACTCCCCGATATCGAGAAGCTCCAAAACTATTTTTTGTGAATTTTTGAAAAGTATTTTTGGAGTTATGAATTTTTAAAGTTTCATTTTTCTTGTGAGGCTTAATCAATCCATTTGGTGGGGTTAATCAAGTCCAATTGATTTCAAAATTTTAGGTAAGGTTCCTCTGACCCTAAAGAGCAATGGAGAATTACTTTCAAGTCAATTTGGTGTGTGGTTAACCCTAATTAATTCAAATTCAATTTTGAGAGTTTAGGCCAATTAAGGTTATTATGAATGAATTAGCTCAAAATATATTTTTCTTTGGGTCCTCTGGTCCTTAGAAACATCACTAAATTTTCCTAGAATTTATTTTACAACATGCTAATTATTGGAATTAAAATACCTAAAACAGTGACATGAACTTGAAAAATCAATAACTCTTCACAGAGATAGCCTCTAACCTTGAAAAAATCTAGGAATGTTCCCAAGATCAGGGCTTCAAAAGCCTTATGGTCTCATGCCATGGTGAATTGTCTATGCAAATGCAGAATCAAAAAATTAAAAACAGTAAATAAATTATTAAAAATAAAATACTCATCGAATTAACTTGATTTCTTTTCCACATTATTCTCCACTATTCACTGAGCAAGAGGGTATTTTTATTTTATTTTTGTGATTTTTCTATGCAAATATATGAATTTTTAAAGTTCTAGTATTTAAATATTTCAAAAATACCCTAATTTCCTACTTATCCAACTCGGAGCCGCATCATCCTCGTCCGGATCGAAAGCCCACGCGTCGCTCCATGATTCGTCACCGCCATCTGACTCAGCCCTCCAGGGGCCCACGGTTTACGTAACATTGAGCTGTCCGGCTTGATCTTGACCATTCGCTAGATACACGGCTATCCAACGGCTCCTGATCATCGTCTATGACTGGTGTGCATCCGTGACTGTCCACACTCAAACCTTATATCTCTCTCGATTCTCAGTAGATTTTTTGAGTTCTTATACTCTATAGATTCAACTTGATGAGAAAAACACATCCATACGGTTTATAAGCTATGAAATTAACCCAAATTAAATGGAGAATCTACAGGAGCTTGGTAGGAAGATTGAGTTCATAGCTTTGCTCAGAGAAGTGAAGCTTTGATCTGAGGGATGTGTCACCTTTGATTGAGTCCAAGCATGCTCCAGATGAAGTCTCTGGCTCTGGGGAATTGTCTAAGTATTAAAGTGACCAAGGCCGATCACAAAGCTTGGAGGCTGGAAGCAATGGCTGGCCTTGTGAGGGGCCATTCTTGGGGAACTTCTCCTCTTGGTCTAGTGAAGGTGTAGGGTCAATCAATTTGAAGATTGGCTCACTTGTAGTGAAGTGTCCTGTTTTTTGGGTGGATTTTCAACTCGGAAATTGAGCTGCGTTAATGGGGTTTGAGGCGAAGGAACACAGGGGATCAACTGTTCTGGGTTAGGAGATGGTCCTGGAGCAATTTTGGCAGAGTTTCCTTAAGGTTTGGTTCATCACCTTGTTTGGCCAAGAGGTGGGTGGGTTTAAATAGAGGTGGCTGGAGGGCCTCCCAGGGGGGTTTAATGGCTTAGATCAACTGCCTTGGCCAAGAGAAGAACATCCACAGTGGCCATTGCGCATGGGACAGCTCAGCTAATTCAAATTGAATTTTTGATTCAAATTAAGCCTCTCGGCCTGGTGGTTTCCGGCGGCCGTGGTGGTCGGCCGGCCGAGCATGGGTCACTCTCGAGGTCGGGGAGGTCGGTGCTTGAGGTTTGTGAGTTCGATTGGCAAATGCCAAGTGTAAAGGAGTTGAATCAAAGTGGAAGGGGGAAGGGCTCATTTTGGGCTTGGATTGGTCAAATGCATGGATTTTGCTTTGGTGCACCCACCAATGCCTGATTTGGGCTGAAGGGAATCATATGGCTCAGCTGAAATGGAGTGGAGAAGTCTCCATCCATGGTGAGGTCGCTAAGCATGGTTTAGTGTGTATCATGGATGAGGTCAAAAAAGCTTAAGTAAGGCTTAAGAAAGGGGCCCCTCCAATTGCCATAAATGACATGGTGACGTGTCAAAACTCTCATGGCTTCATATGGCTTGTAAATGGCTCACATTTGGCTTACACTTGGCTTGGAAAAGGTTGGCTTGTTTCATGAAAAAGGATTTTAAGGATTTTTGGTATTTATGGGTAATTTCAAACATGGCATAGTTTAGAAAAATTCAATGATGAATTTGAAACATAGGGAGTGATTTAATTAAATGGATGATGAGATGAGAGTGTCATGTAGGCTTTGGATTGATTTTGACATTTTTGAAATCATTTTGGATGGGCTTTTAAAGTGGTTTAAGGAAGTGGGCTTTTGGATTTAAAGTAAATTTAGGATGAAAAATTTGTAAATTATTGTGCTAAATAAATGTTACAATTAGTTTAGGGATGTGTCATGAGTGGTTTGGAATCAATTTGGTGTGATTTGGAGTAGAATTGGGTTGAATTTGGGCTTTTTTAGTAAAGGGGCCTAGGTGGGCCAAATTAGGTTAACTTGGGCTAAGGTTAGTCTAAGGATGAATTTGGGTAAAATTAATGTTGGGAAATGTTTATGGGAGTGTTACAAAAAGTTTTCAACTTTTGTTGGGCTCTAATTTTGGGATTTGAGCCCATTTGGGTTAGGTTTGGGCTTAGGTCAATTTAAGGGATTTTGGTTTGGGTAAGGTTTAGGTGGAGTTTAGGCTCAAATTTTGGGCAAACCAAGTTAGTGTTTTGTTTGTGGGGATGTTAGGAAGGTCTTAGAAAAGGTTTGGGGCCAATTGGGGTTGAGTTGGGTTAGTTTGGGCTAGGTTTAGGTCATGGGCCAAAATTGGGCCTTTAGGCTTCAAATTGAAATTGGGCCCAAACGTCAATCAAACTGGAGTTGTATTTGGTCTAAATTGATATTGGGGATATTGAATTGAAGTTTAGAATTGAATTGGACCGAAATTGAGGTCAATTGGGGTGGTTTGGTTTGACATTGGTTCACTTGGGTTAAAAATGAGTCAAATTGGGGGTTTTTGTAAAAGTGGGTAAATTGGCAAAATTGTCTCATGGTGTAGTTAAACAAAATGAAATTAGGAATATTTGGGATTTTTTGGAATTTTCTGGGAATTTTTAGAATTTTTGGATTTTTGTGGTAAAAGGGTATTTTGGTAATTTTACGCGGTTTAGGGGTATTTAGGTAACTTTGCAAATTTTGGGTCATTTGAATGGTCTTTGGTAGGTTTGGTGGGTCCGGGGCCCCAACGGTCAAAAACTGAAATTTTGAAAAAAGGAAGATTGATCAAGTGTGTGTAAAATGGAATCACTCTAGTTGAGCCATGAAGCCATATTAAGCTCATATGAGCCATGAGAGGACTCATTTGAGGCATTCACTATGTTGTTCCTAACCGTCTTAGCCAGGGGCTTAGGGGTTAAGGACCATCCATATGAATTACCTACATGAGTCAGGAAGTCAAGTTGGGTGAGAATGTGGTTTTAGGACTTGGAATGTGTGTGAGAGTGTAGTGTATGTGCAAGTCAACCCTCACCAGACCAGACCAGCCAGGGTATTCCTAAGGCCAAGAAGTCCTATAGGGAACTCATCCTATAAACCTCCACATTTGATTTCAACCCTCTAGGTGATTAGAGGTCTACAATCAAGCTTGTGTGGTTTGCAGGGAGTTAAGAAGTAGTTTGAATTTCTAAATGGTGGGTTCCATTTCTAGTTCTCTAAGATTAGTCAAAGGAAAAGCCTAAGGCTATGTCCTAAGTACTAAAGAGAGAAGCTTAAGATCTCACCAAAATTGAGGTCAACAAATGGACCCCCAATAGGTGTGGTGTGCTAACCAAGCACACCGCGCATATTGGCGTTGACCGAAGAGATCAACAAAACCAGCACAGATGTCCAAGTGACAAACTTAAGACGAAGTAGAAGAATTTCCGCTGGGGAGTTTCAGGTATTTTTCCAAGACTGGAGATTCCTGAACTCTCACTGGGGAATGGAAAAGGAGGTGAACTACAAATCTCAAGATCTGGGAAATTCGATTTAGGTTTCATTTTACTTTTAAATTTTAAGTTTCAATTTGTGAGTTTAGATTTCAATTTGTTCTGAGTTTCAATTTCAATTGAAGTTTTAATTTAAAATCAATTTAAGGAAATTTTGAATTTGAAATTTAGATTTGAAATGAGAATTGAAACCTGGGTTTCAACCTCGGGATTGCGAAGAGAACTGGAATTTAGGTGCCAGCCTCGGGTGAGAATCAGAGTTTAAGTATCAACAGAAAAAGGATGAGAACCATAATTTAGGTACTGATCTCAAGAGAGTGAGATTTAAAATTTAATTATCAAACCTGAAAGAGAATCAAAATTTAGGTATCGATCTCGGAAAGAGAGTCAGAATTTGGTACCGAATCGATCTCAGAAAGAGAGTCGGAATTTAGGTACCGACCTCGGAATGAGAACTGGAATTTGGTACCAGTCTCGGAGATTTAGAATTGAAATTTAGGTATCAATTAGAATGAGAGTCGGAATTTTGTACCGACCTCAAAAGAAGAGATCTGGAATTTGGTACCAGTCTCAAAAGATAGATTTGAAATTTAGTATCAATCTCGGAAAGAAAATTAAAATTTAGGTATCGATCTTGAAGGAAGAGAACTGGAATTTGGTACCAGTCTCGAAAATTAGAATTGAAATTTAGGTATCAATTCGAATGAGAGTCGGAATTTGGTACCGAACTCGAAGGAAGAGAATTGGAATTTGGTATGAGTCTCAAAAATTTAGAATTGAAATTTAGGTATCAATTCGAAAGAGAGTCAGAATTTGGTACCGACCTCGAAAGGAAGAGAACTGGAATTTGGTACCAGTCTCGGAAATTTAGAATTGAAATTTAGGTATCAATTCGAAAGAGAGTCATAATTTGGCACCGACCTTGAAAGAAGAGAACTGGAATTTGGTACCAGTCTCGGGAATTTAGAATTGAAATTTGGTATCGATTCGAAAAAGAATCAGAATTTGGTACTGACATCGAAGGAAGAGAATTGGAATTTGGTACCAGTCTCGGGAATTTAGAATTGAAATTTGGTATCAATTCGAAAGAGAATCGGAATTTGGTACAGACCTCAAAGGAAGAGAACTGGAATTTGGTACCAGTCTCGGAAATTTAGAATTGAAATTTAGTATCAATTCGAAAGAGAGTCGGAATTTGGTACCGACCTCGAAGGAAGAGAACTGGAATTTGATACCAATCTCAGAAATTTAGAATTGAAATTTGGTATCAATTCGAAAGAGAGTCGAAATTTGGTACCAACCTCGAAAGAAGAGAACTGGAATTTGGTACCAGTCTCAGAAACTTATCTGTATGAAGAGGGACCCAATCCCATGCCATCAGAACCAAAATGAACAATGTTCGTGGCTCCGTGTCAATAGAACTAGTCGATCCTCTAGGACACAGAAGAAAGAGAATTGAAAGCAGCTGGTAAGCGTACCAAGCTGAAAAGACTTGACTTAATGACAAGTCGAAGAGAATATTCAAATTTCAAAAGGGTTTCCAACAAATTTCGATTAAGGAAAGAACTGAAAGGTTCGAATTAGAGGTTTCAGATCGGAATTCAATTTGAGATTCAGATTCATTTTGTTGGTCTCATAACGATCCCATTTTATTTTGTTTTTGTTTATTTAGTGTTCATGTGAAATTGAAGTTCATTTTAATATTCAGATTTTTAGGAAAAGTTCTCATTTATTTTCTTTTCTCTTCTATTCTTCGTTCAAAGTTCATTTAACTCTAATGGCGTTTCCCAGTCAATTTGCACAAAAAGAGATGAAGACAAAATATGACGTAGTTGTTTTCATTCCAACTTGTTGACAATACATCATACAACTTCATCTAATCATGATGACATTTTTCTCAGAAATTTAATGTCTCATACAATCCATGTAAATCCAAAACGGATTGTGTAAGCTTCTTGTTGATCCATCCAAAAGCATCTATCAAAAAATCCATGTCTGAATAGTAAGAAACTTGGGCAATAACATCTCCACCGGCCCTCGGAACTCACCGGAGCCTGCAATCCGGAGGTTAGATCAGAACATGATGTTGCACTGGTTGACGAATGACACTATGCAGAAGGGTCTAACAAAGTCATGATGGTCTATATGCGGAGGTATGTAGTCACCTTCCTTGTAGATGTTAATAATGCAGCAGTTGGGTTTGCAATCTACAGGCAATACCGTCCATGTTATCATCCTTTTCTCCATTCTCTTAATGATTCTTAGCATCAGATCCACCTCACTGCGATGGAGTATCCCTGGTGGATTTCCTTTTCTGTCTATGGCAAAATTGTAGCAACATTTGCATTGGATTGTAACTCTTCCTTTTCCTGGCATCCACCTTTGGGCTTCTAAATATGTCTTTTCTCTCAGGCGGCCAGCTCGACCCATTTTCTTTAATTCGAGGATGCAGTCTACAATTTGTTGTTGCTCATAATCTGAGAATACATCTATATGCAGCTCGAGGTCTTCCAAGCTGTTGACCCTCTTGTTTCCAATTCTTTCAAAGTATTCAAAGGTTTTCTTCTCAACTAGTTGTATTTTCTCCAGCTCGTATTCTGGGATTATCTGAAGTCCTCGGTGTCTAATAACATATTGCGGGATGTATGGCTCAACCCCAACAAGTTATTTTACATGTCTCGGCTCCTCGTTGATAGTCTCCGTAGGGACATCCTCCGGGGTTGCTTTCACAACAAGACTCTTCGGATCCGATACATCTGCTCGGCGTCGAGGTACTGAATCTATTTCTGCTTTTCTTGGTATTTCTCTTATCTGTTCAAACTTTCATGGAATCGACTTTCTTATTTCTGGTTCCTGACGAACCGGTCTCCTTGGAGCACTTGCACTAGCGGTATCCACTGTTTGTTTATGTTGATCTTCTGCTAACTTGGTCAACATTTTGCGAATGTGACGATTCTTATTTCTTCGCTGGGTAGCAATGAGAGTATCTCTCCTTACCCCTTGAATTTCTGCAGGCGCGGTGCTGACAACCCTACCCTTTGCTGTGGCAACCACAGACTTAATTTTCTTATCTTCTCCTGTTGCATGGGCGGCGTTTGTTTTTCTTTTCTTACTGCTGGATTAGTGGCTTGGGCCACCCATTTTCATCACTGTCTGGTTGTGAAGTTCTTCTCGATCTACTGGAATCCAATCACTTTCTTCGAATTGTAAGCCGGCTGGTTGAAGTCTGAGTCAATCTCTAACACTGCTCCATCCCTCACCCTCTTTTCATCAAGTGCTAGACTCACGCGATTTCTAAAGTTTAGAACCTACCGCCCGTTCGACATTTCCCTGCAAAAAAATAAGGAAATGATCTGGGGCTGTACTAAGAACAAGAACAATAAGAAAAAACACTTAAAAATTCTTATTCACTTCTTTTAATTTTAAAAGAAGTAGGAAGAGATGAGAAAATATCAGGATGAATGGATTTAAAAGGAAAGATTGACATTTTATTATTATGATTTCCCATGTTTTCTTTTTAACATTTTCGTTAATGAGATTTTTTTTATCATCCATTTTATTTTGTTTTGGGTTCGGACCCAGTCACAAAGGGATTACTTCACCTGTGTTTCTAGGGATAAGATTCTACTTTAGAGGCCACCCTTCAAAACATTAGGTCGCATAATACTTCTTTAAATACCTTCCATTGATTGGAAGCATGGGTCGTTCTCCACGGCAATTCACCAGTTGGTAGGAACCTCCTGAGTAGACTGTCTCGACCACGAACGGCCCTTCCCATGTTGATTCAAACTTACCACTTATCTTGCGATGTGCAAGAATAGGTCTTCTGAGAACCAAAACCAAGTCACCGACATTGAATGTCCCGGGACGGACTAATTTATCATGGGCTGGATCATCTTGGCTTGATACAGTTCCAAATTCTGCTGCGCGGAAAGTATTTTCCCTTCCAAGCTTTCCAACTCTTCTAGTCATAGTCCGGAATTTTCTTCGTAGTGATCTTTTACGCCTGCAATTCGGAGTGACGGAAGCTGAACTTCCAGGGGCAAGACGGCCTCAGACCCGTACACTAAAGCATAAGGCGTAGACTAAGTAGGGGTCCTAAAAGTCATCCTGTAGGCCCATAAGGCTTCTAACAACTTCTTGTGTCAATTTCTCTTGTTGTCATCCAAAGTTTTCTTTAAAATTTGAATGAGAGTTTTATTAAAAGCCTCGGCCAAGCTGTTCACTCATGGGTAGAATATTGTTGAGTAACGCCAATCGATCCTGTGTCTTCTGACAAAATTATTGATCTTTATATTTTTAAATGCAGACCCATTATCTGAAATGATCCTGCACGGTACCCCAAAACAGTAGATAACTTTGTTCTTGAAAAACTGTAGACAACTTGGTTCTTGAAAAACTGTAGCACATGGTGTGTCTTCACTTCTCTGAGTGGTATAGCTTCTGCCTATTTAGAAAAGTATTTTGTAGCTGCAAGAATGAAGTGATGTCCTCTTGAATAAGGTGGTTATATCGGACCCACTATATCTGTGCCCCAACACTCAAATGGCCACAACGCGATTGTCGGATGTAGCACATTTGGAGGTTGGTGTAGAACCACTCTGTGCACTTGTCACTAGTGACAGCTTTTGGCAACTTTCATACAGTCGGTCATCCTTGAGGGTCAGTAGTACCCTAGTCTTTTAATCTTCATTTTCATTTTTAGACCTGACTGATGAGCGCCACAAAGTTCTGAATGTACTTAGTTAATGATTTCACGAGCCCCGGACCCGCTCAGGCATCTTAGCCACATCTGATCAAAAGACCTTCTGTATAATGTATTGTTTATTAATGCGTAAGACAGAGTTCTATTCTTGATTTTATGGGCTAACTACTTATCGTCCGGCAGGTTTCCTGTCTGCAAGTAGTCTATCAGTGGCTGCCGCCAATCTTCTGTATTTTTTGTCATTGCTGTAATTATTTCTTCTGCTTTTCTTTCTGATTTATGTATTGTATCCATGTCGAGCTGTGATAGGACTCGTCGTCCGCGAGCCGACACTTCAACTGACGCATCCTGCAAGCAGGAAAATTCCTTTGCAAGGCGGGCTAACGTATCATCTAGAGCATTTTCTTTTCTGGGAATCTTGTAGATTGTTACGTTTGGAATTTGTTCCAACAGTTTCATGGTGTACTGAAAGTACTGCTCGAGTGTTGGCTTTAAAATTTTGTACTGTTCGGCGATGTGTTGAATGATAAACTGAGAATCTCCGTAGATGTTGATGTCCGTTATTCCCATTTGAATGGTTAATTCCAGTCCTATTATGAGGGCTTCATATTCCGCTTCATTGTTTGTACACGGTTCTGTTAAGTGGTAGGAGTATCTTAACATCCCCCGCCCGGTGTTATATAGATTAGTCAGATTCCTGCCTTTTTGGGCACTATCATTTGTAATTCTTTGTTCTTCTATGCTGAGGACGCACCGTCGAATTATAGTTCCCAATGTCGATCATCAGGGTCTTCTAGGCTCATTATCTGCTCGTCAGGAAAATCATCGTCGAGAGGCGAATCCGCCGGAAATGGGTGTGTTGCGAGGAAGTCTGCTAGGACTTGTCCCTTTACGGCGCGAAGAGGAACGAAAGTTATGTCGAATTGCAATAGTATCATCGACCACCTGGCCAGTGTGCCAGAAAGCGTCGGTCGGGTCATCATGTATTGCAATGGATTAACCCTCGAAATAAGGTTGACCTTATGAGAAAGCATGTAATGCCTGAGCTTTTGAGTGGCGAAGATCAGGGCCAAACAATGCTTCTCAATCGGAGGATACTTTACTTCCGTCGGGATTTGACGATGGCTTAGGTAGTAGAGAGCGTTTCCTTTTCCCTCGTCATTGGCCTGGGCTAGCAGGGCTCCGAGAGAATTGTCTAAAGCGCGGTATAAAGTATAAATGGTCTACCTGAGACTGGGGCTGCTAAGACAGGAGGTGTCATTAAATATTGCTTAACGTCCTTAAAAGCCCGCTGGCATTTTCATCCCAAACAAATTTAGCGTCCTTTTTAACTAATGCCGAGAAGAGCTGACACCTACCTGACAAGTTCTAGGTAAAGCGTCGAAGATATGCCAACATCCCTTGAAAGAATCGTAGTTGTTTCAAAGTTTTTGGAGGAGGCATTTCTAAACTAGCTTTAATCTCTTCCGGATCGATTTCAATCCCGCGATGTCAGACAACAAATACTAAGAATTTCCCAGAGGTTACATCAAAGGCTCATTTTAAGGGATTCATCTTAAGGTTAAATTGTTTTAGTCGCTCGAAAACAATTCTCAAATCATATAGGTGATTTTCCTTCAGTTTACTTTTGATGACCACATCATCCATGTAGCACTCGACTTGGTTGTGAATGAGATCATCAAAAATATTCGTCATCGCTCTTTATGTTGTTCCTGCGTTCTTTAGTCCGAATGGCATTACTGTGTAGTAATACACTCTGATTTGTGTTCTGAATGTCGTGAGCTTTTCGTCTTCTGGTGCCATTTTTATGTGGTTATATCCCGATGATCCATCCATAAATGAGAAGATTTCATTTGTCGAAGCGATGTCGATCATCAGCTCTGGAATTGGTAGTGGAAATTCATCCTTTGGACATGCTTTATTTAAATCTCTGAAGTCTACACAGATTCTGATCTGACCATTCTTCTTTTTGATTGGTACCACGTTGGCTAACCAAGTTGGATATTGTTCTTCACGGATAAATTTAACGTCTATTAGCTTCTTAATTTCCGCTATTACTTGTTGCTCAATTTCTAGACGCATTCTTCTTGGAGATTGTCTGACTGGAACGGAAGTAGGATCCACTCCTAGCCTGTGAACTGCAACTTCTGGAGCTAATCCTGGTATTTCGTCGTAACTCCAAACAAAACAGTCCTTGAATTCCATTAATAGCTTGATTATGTCTTTGGAGTCTTCTTTATTGAGTAAGGAGCTAACAAAGGTAGGCCTAGGCTCTTCGCTAGTACCTAAGTTAATTTCCGTTAACTCATCTATTGTAGATTTGATTTCTTCTTTGAATTCTGGTGGAGCATCTCCGATTGGTAGATCTTCGAGGTCTTCTGAAGCTTCCAAGCAGTCTTCATTAGGCTCATAAGTGACAACCAAGCAAAATCACGTATCATCAACTGATCCTACTGTGCCGAATCCGAGACCATGTTTTGAATTGGGAGGCCGACCGGCATTATTCCATAATTTTTCAAAGTGTTGTGATAGGCCTTTTGTCCATCGTTGAGGTAAGACACCGCATTGAATTAAATTTTGAACACAGGGAGAATACCACTCAAAAGGTAGTTCCATTAATTTGGAAGAAGTAACATCTTCAAATTGCACATCTTTTTCAGTATTGGAAGAAGAAGCACCACAGTAAAATTTAATCGGCTTAGCACCACCACCATGCACTTCCTTGACCACCATACCCTCGATCTTATTAGAATGGATCGGGGTCAGGTTCATAGTATTTACATAATGGTCAATCTTCTAATACATTGATTTATATTCTTCATTCTTTTCTTCTTCAAGAGATATCTTGAATTTTGGTTCCTTCTGACTTATTGTCGCTGATTCTTTCTTAATTTCTTCTTTTTCTTCGGAACTGTTCTCCCACTCAACATCGATGACCGGTTTCTTCTGTCCAACTATTCCAATGTTTCTTCCACGTCCTCTTCCCCGGCCTCGACCTTGGGTGCGAGTTGTGGAGAAATCTTCACCATCTCGCCGTAAGGGAGTGGTGAGTAACCGTTGGACTAGAACTTAAGGTTCTTCATCGTCTCGAATTTCTTTTGCATCATTTGGTATGGTATTTCTGGAAAAGATTGTTTTCTTCGGAGGCGCGTAGTAGGCTGCATCTTCATGAATTCCAATTTCATGCACGGAGGAGGGTTGCAAATCAACTTTGATACACTGTTCTCCTCCATCGTAATACTTTATCCATTGGTGCAGAGACGACGGTACCATCCGATTTTCATGGATCCATGGCCGACCCAGTAGAGCGTTGAACGATCTCTCAGAATCAATTATGTGGAATTTTGCGGTTGTCTTTGCTAAATCACCAGTCTTCATTAGCAGTGTTATCGATCCAAGAGCTCTTTCTCCTTTTTGATTGAAGCCTCTAAATAACAACTTGTCTTCTTCAAGCTCGCGAGCATCAATTTCCAAATATAGTAGCATCCAAAGATTCATTATGTTGATTGATGCTCCCGGATCAACCAACACTTTGGAGAGCGTAAACTTTCCAATAGTGACTGAAATGTATGACGGTCGGTTGTGATCATCTGTTCCCAGTAATAGATCATTGTCCTTGAAGGTAACACATTGCTGTTCTCTTAACGAGCAAACCTCGTCGAATGAATTACCGGCCATATGAGCTAAACAAATCTCTGGATCAAGTAAAGACTTGATCAGAGCCTCCCTTATCTCCTTTTACAGGATCAGAGCGTCATATATGCTTAGTTTGGTTGGTAGTTTCCTATGATGGGCTAGCACGTTGTAGTCCACATTATTAACATGTTCCTTGGTTTCTTCCCGAATAGGCAATTCTTCTGCTGGGGTTGACTCATGTCGGCATATTTTTAGGTCGTGTGTTTTATTTTGAAAAGGGGTCGCCTAACAGAAATTGTCGGCGAATTTTTAATTTAATTAAAATAAATAATTTGAAAAGTAGTATTTGATTTTGAAAATAATTTTAAATTTGAAGGTTTTAAGATATGAGATTAAACCGATCTCATATCCCAAATAGTTTATATAAACGAGCACCGCACTACAAACCGCTTGACGGTGGGGCTCGATTAAATAAACTAGAAGATTTGTGACATCTGTTTGGTCTGCGAACCAATTTTATAAGCCGACAAAATTCCCCTGCTTAATATGAAAACATTAAACGGGGTTTATATTACTCAGGTTCTTTACAATTCCCTATAAGGGCAAGCCCCTATAGTTAATTACATCTTAAATGATGGGAATCACCTAAGAAAACTCTCGATAATAATCAATAATTCTGCTCTCAAGGATTTCGAAGTTTAAGTTTTTCGATGGATTGAAATTTGGAATTTCGATAGGGAATGGATCAAATTCGGAACATTTTGTTTTGGGAATCCAAAGGAAGAAAGGTAGGAGAAATTACGGACTCGAAGCGAACTTCGGTAATTTCCGACTATCCTATTGTTTGGCTTGGATTTAGGAAAGTCCTATTGTTTGTTTAATGTTTTGATCTTGCCGATTTTAATTAATTAGGACTTATATTTATATGATAGAATCATACAAATAGCATCAGAAGATGTGAGGGTTTATGTCGTATCGGACGACTACCTCGGAATCTTAAGTCCGGTTAGGGCTTAATTTGCAAGGCAAATGCCTAACAAAAGGTTGAGGATTTATGTTGCACTAGGCAAACTACCTCGAAGTCCTATGGCTTTGTTATTTAATTCTAGGAAAGTTTTTTGAAGTAGATTCAAGTTTCGTTGACGACGATGGCCGTGCTTGCCCACCATGCTTCGAGCTCCTTATTGTTGCGGAGGTTTAGTTTTAGAAGTCATAAATCAGGGGATGAGAAAAGTGTTTTGGTTTAGAGAAAATCTTAATTTCCAAGTGTTTCTTATGTTTTAATTAAAACAAATCTTAAAGTTGATTATAACGACACCGGTTAAGATCCCACGGTTCCATCTTTCGGCATCATTATTTTTATCGGATTCACTTAGTCCGAGTGAATTTGCTAAACTCAACTAAATGAGTTCCACACTTTCATTCGGACCGTGGTAAATCCCGTTAGCAACACGTAGGTTACATCATCCGAGGTATTCCCGATCATCCAACGGGACGTTTTAATTTAATTGTAATTGTAGTTTTGTGTTCATTTGTGATTAAATTTTGAGTTGTTTTATATTTTGAAATGTTGTGGCGGTGAATTTTATCTTGCAATGACTTTTAACTTAGTTTTGGTTTCGGTTTTAGGAATTATCCTAAAGGTGTGGGTTTTCATGCAACGAGTTGTTTATCATGCAAGAAAAGTAAGTGCAATGCAGTTAAATAAATTGCAAATTGCAAGAAAGTAAATTGCAATAAAATAAAAGCGTACCTGGAGGATCTTCCCGTCATCCCAGCTGCACTTAAAACTCAATTAGAATATTTAAGCAAGTTCCTAGGTAAAGCTAAGGTAAGGGTTATGGTTTTCTACCAAATTCCTAATCACTATAGCTAGTCATTTCCTATGACGTGCTAGGTTCTTTGTATTTTTGTTTGAAGACGATTTTCTTCATCGAAGAACAATTAAGTCCAATTGTTCTTATGAACATCCTATCATATCGAGGAAGTGCTTAAGAAGAATCTTAAACATCTTTTCAATATTTCTAGGATTGTTTTAAGTCCAAATTGGTTTGACTATACAGATGAATTAATCATCCGAGAATTCAAGTTTTATTGTTATCTTGCTCAGTGAACTAGGACATTTGAATATCCTATGAGGGAAGTAACATTTCATTTAATGTTCTATTTAGGAGTTATAAAAACCAAAGCTTTCGAGGGTAAATTAGTATTCAAATGATTTGATTTAAGTTAAAGGGTTTAAATTTGGAATAGTGTTCAAATTGCTTTATATTTAATTTCTTTCTGTTTTAGGTGATGTTATATTTAATTCAATTTGATTTAATTTAATTGAGTTTTAATTTAATTTAATTCAATATAGTTAATTTAATTTGATTTGATGTTTAATAATTTGATTTGATTTAATTTTAATTTAATTTGATTTAATTTAATTTAATTTAATTTAATTTAATTTTTAATTTAATTTAATCTTAATTTAATTTGTTTAATTTAATTTGATTTGATTTAATTTAATTTAATTTGTTTAATTTAATTTAATTTGATTTAATTTAATTTAATTTAATCTTAATTTAATTTAATTTTAATTTAATTTAATATTATTTAATTTAATTTGATTTAATTTAATTTAATTTAATTTAATTTAATTTTAATTTAATTTTATTTTTAATTTTAATTGAAATTTTTAAAAGAGTTTAATAATTTAATTTTAGTTTAATGATTAAGTCTTTTAGTATTTTAAATTTGAGTTATCATTTTAATTAAGAATTGAATATTAATGAGATAATTAATATAGGGATTTTTAAATTAAAGAATAAATCTCTTCCTAATAATATCCCTATTTTAGAAATTCCAATTTTGTTATTCTTCCAAATTTAATCCATTATTTAATTAAAGTTTAATCATTTTAAAATTGTTTAATGGGTTTCTACCCTTTAATTATTTAAATTTCAATCATCCAAATCAGATTAGGATCAAATATTTTACTTGTTAATTTTTTTTTATTAAACCTAAAGTTTTAATTAAGGGTTAAAATTTTAATTACCATTTTACCCTTTAAGCTTAATAATTTTATAACTCACTAAATTGAACTCAAATGAACTTGAAATTTTTATGTGACTTCACTCATATGTCAATAAAGACATGAGAGGAGAAAATGTGATTTTTCTATATTTAATTTATTTATATAATTATTTTTAGTAGAAAATAGAGATTTCCGAGGAAAATTTAATAACATGACCAAGGGAAAGTTTCTGTCCTTAAGAAAATTAGGGGACATTTCTAATGATAAGAGAACCACTTGGACCAATTTTGATGATTTTTTGAATTATATTATTTTTATTATAATTATTTTAAGTTTTGGAGTGTTAATTAATTTAAAAATAAAATAAATGTTGAAAAATGAATTTTATATTTTTCAAAAATCTCTCTGATATCAAGGAAACCAGAGAATCAAATTTTGCAATTTTCTGATTTTTCTATGATTTACTATAATTATTTTAGTGAAAATGTTAGAAAATACATTTTTTAATTTTAAAAATATCCTAAAGCTTTAAAATTTAATATCTCACCAAATAGACCTAGGAAAAATATGGGGTTTGTTCCTAAGTGACTAAAATTCAAAATGTGACATTTTCGTGAATTTTATTATTTTTGTGATTTTTATTATTTTTTAATTATTAAAATATTAAAATAATATTAAAAATCAACGTTTTTAGAAAATTGAAATTTTAATTTTCTTAGATTCCCCTGATATCAGAGAGGCTTCAAAACCAATTTGGTGAATTTTTGAAAGGTATTTTAAAAGTTATGAATTTTTAAAGTTTAAAATGGCTAAGTGGCTTAATCAACCCAATTAGTGGGGCTAACCAAGTCCAATTGACCTCAAATTTTTATGGTGGATTCCTCTGATCCTAAAGGTCAGTGGAGAATTGATTTCAAGTCAATTTGACGCATGGTTAACTCTAATTAATTAAAGACCTATTTTGGGTGTTTAAGCCAATTAGGGTTGTTTTAAATGAACTAAGTCAAAACCTATTTTTCCTAGGGTTCTCTGGTCATAAGCAACATCACCAAATTTTCCTAGAATTTATTTCACAACATGCTATTTATTGGAATTAAAATATTCAAAACAGTAACATGAACTTGAAAAATCAATAACTATTCATAGGGATGGCCTCTGACTTTGGAAAATTCAGGGAATGTTCCCAAATTCAGAGGCTTCAAAAGCCTTATGGTCTCATGCCATGATGAATTGTATACATGCATGGAGAATTAAAATAATGCAGAGAGTAAATAAATTATAAAAAATAAAATACTTGATGAAATTAAATGATTTCTTTTCCACATTATTCTCCTCCGTTCACTTTGAGCAAGAGAGTATTTTTATTTTATTTTTATGATTTTTCTACACGAGAGATATGAATTTTGAAGTTTAGGGAATTAAATAAATAAGAAAATACCCTAATTTTCTATTTATCCACGCGGCGCCGGCGCATCCTCGAGCGACTCCGAAAGGCCACGCGGCGCGCTCCCATTCGACGCCGCCACTTGAGTCGGCGGCCCGGGCCCGCGGTTCTCGCACCGTTTCTGGTCCGACGCCGTCCGAGCCGTTCGTCCGCGCGTGTATTGAATGGACGACATCTATTCATCGTCCCCGAGTGTTATCACCGAGAGCCGTCCACACCAAATCCACTAAGATCTCACTCGATTCTCGATGGATTTTTATGTTCTTATACTCTATGGATTCGTCTTGAAGAGAAGAACACATCTATACGGTTAACATGCATTGAAACTAAGGCATTTGAAATAGAGAATCTCCGGAAGCTCGGGATGAAGAATTAGCTCATACCTTGGCTCGGAGAAGTGTGGCTTCAATCCGAGAGTTGTTGCACCTTCGATTGGATCCCGACGAAGCTCCGGATGAAGTCTCTCGGTCCAGTGAATTGTCCGGATATGATTTCGACCAAGCCCGATCACAAAGCTTGGAGGCTGGAGCAACTGGGTGGCCTGGAGATGGGGCTTTTGCTAGTGGACACCTTCCCTTGGTTTGGTGAAGGTGTAGGACCAATCAATTTGAGAATTGGCTCACTGTGGAGAAGTATCCTGGTTTTGGGTGGAATTTCAACTCTGAAATTGAGCTTACAGAGGAGAAATGGCAGGGGGATTTCACTGAGGATCAAGTGCTCTAAGAGTGGAGAAGGGTCTGGAACAATTTTGGCAGAGTTTTGGCAAGGTTTGTGCTTAGCTCTCCTCATGGCCGAGAGGGGTGGAGTTTAAAAAGAGCTGGCTGGGGGGCCTCCCAGGGGGAGTTAGGGCTTGGGATCAGCTGCTCTGGTGAGGAGAAGATCAGCCATGGTGACCACTAGACATGGGGCAGCTCAGCAAGTGAGAATTTCAATGTTGGCTCACATGTGAGCTCTCGGCCATGGTGTTTTCCGGCGGCACTGGTGGCCGGCCGGCCAGGCAATGGTCACCATCTTGGTCAGGTGGGTCAGGGCTGGGGTTTAGTGTAGGCGATTGGCAAATGCCATGTGTAAAGTGGTTGAATCAAAGTAGAAAGGGGAAGGGGCCATTTTAGCTTATTTTGGTCAACCCATGCAAATGGGTTGGGTGCACCTCCCCAAGACCTGGTTTTGGGCTGAGGAGGTCGGGTGGGTCAACCTCCCATGTGTGGTGGAGTCTCCATCGAGGATTAGGTGGCAAAGCATGGTTTAGAGTGTGACATGCTTAAGGTAAAAAAGGCTTAAGGGAGGCTTAAGAAAGATCCCCCTCTTCTTGCCATAAATGGACTAATGACAAGTCAAAGTCCTCATGGCTTCATGTGGCTTGAGAAAGGCTTGTTCATGGCTCCATTTGGCTTGGGAAAAGGTTGGCTTATTTCATGAAAAAGGGTTTTAGAAATCTTTGGCATTTAGGGGGTAATTTGACATGTGGCTTGATTTGGAATGGTTTAATTGATGATTTTGCAACTTAGGGGTGATTTTGATCAAATGGATGATGAGGGGAAGTGTCATGTGGGCTTTAGGATGATTTGGGCTTTTGAATTTTGAAGGAAATGGGCTTTTAGGAGGGTTTAAGGGAAGTGGGCTTTTAAGTTTATGAATGTGTTCATGGATGAGAATTTTTGTAAAAGGTTGGGCCAAATAATTGTTGGTTGTAGCTCATGGATGTGTCATGAGTGACTTGAGGCAAATTGGGGGTGATTTGGATTTGAATTGGGTTGAATTTGGGTTAGGTTTGAGTTTAGGTCCAAATTGGGCTTCTTAACCTTGGGTTGAGTTTGAGTGGGACTTGGGTCTAAATTTTGGGCAAATCATGTTAGTGTTTTGTTTGTGGGAATGTTAAGGAAGATTTAGAAAAGATTTGGAGATAATTGGAATTGAATTGGGTGAGTTTGGGTTAGGTTTGGGTCATGGGTCCAAATTGGGCTTTAAGGCCAAAAGTGAGATTGGATCCAAATGTCAATCAAATTGGGCTTGGATTTGGTCTAGATTGGTATTGGGGATGTTGAATTGAAGTTTAGAATTGAATTGGACCAAAATTGGGGTCGATTGGGTAGGTTTGGTTTGACATTGGGTTCACTTAGGGTTAAAATGGGTCAAATTGGGGGTTTTGACAAAAGTAGGGTAAATTGACAAAATTGGCCCATGGTGTAGTTGGACAAAATGAAATTGGGAATATTTGGAATTTTCTGGAATTTTCTGAATTTTTGGATTTTTTGGCCAAGAAGGGTATTTTGGGTATTTGGAGGGTATTGGGAGGTATTTTTGGAATTTTTGGTATTTTTGGGTATGGATGATCAATTTGAGTGATGTGGAAATGTTTGGGATTGATTTTGGAGAATTTTGGGTAATTTGGAAATTTTTGAGAAATTTGGGTAATTTCAAGGGTTTTGGGTAGGCTAAGCGGGTGTATGGTCCCGGGGGTCAAAAATTGAAAATTTGGGAAATTGAAGATTGGGTGAATTTAGGTGGAAAGAAATCATTTTGGTTGAGCCATGAAGCCATATCAAGCCCATATGAGTCATGAAGGGACTCATTTGAGGCATTCATTATGTTGTTCCTAACCCTCTTAGCCGAGGGCTTAGGGATTAAGGACCATCCATGTGAATCACCTATATGAGTCGGGAGGTCGAGTTGGGTATGGGTGTGGTTTTAGGAAGTGTGTGGAAATGTAGTGTGTAGATGTAGTGTATAAATGTAGTGTGTGTGTAAGCCGGCCCTTCACCGGACCGAGGCCGCCAGGGCGGTCCTAAGGCCGAAGAGTCTTATAGGAACTCATCCTTTAAACTTCCACATTTGATTTCGACCCTCTAGGTGATTAGGGGTCTACGATCAAGTTTGTAGAGTTTGTAGGGAGTTAAGAAGTGGTTTGAATTTCTAAAAGGTGGGTCCCGATTCTAGTCCTCTAAGATAGTCGAAGGAAAAGCTAAGGCTAGATCCTAAGCACTAAAAAGAAGAAGGGAAGACCTCATCAAAAATGAGGTCAACAAATGGACCCCCAATAGGTGTGGTGAGCTGACGGAGCACACCACGCGTATTGGTGTTGACCGAAGCGATCAACAAAACCAACACAAACATCCAAGTGACAAACTTAGGATGAAAATAGAGGAGTTTCCGCTGGGGAGTGTCAAGCATATCTACGAAGCTGGAGATTCTCGAACTCTCGGCGGGGAATGGAAAAGGAGGTGAATTCTAAATCACATGATTTGGGGAAATTTCAATTTAGATTTTATTTTTTTTCAATTTAAGTTTCAATGTGTGAGTTTAGATTTCAATTTGGAGTTTCAATTTAGATTGGAGTTTGTCAAAATTAATTTGAAGGATTTGATTTGAAATGAAAATTAGAATTCTGAGGTTTTAGATGTAACATCTTCAACCTCGAAAGAAAATTGAATTGATTAGATTGAATAGTTGCAATGAGAAGAGATCTCAGAGCAATGCGGTATTGGATGTAAAATCCTTAACCTCAAGAGTTTGATTTTGATGTATTTCATTGCGATCGGGAAATGATCCTAAAGCAATGCAGTCTCGGATGTAAAATCCTTAACCCCGGAAATTTGATTTGATGTATTTCAGTGCAATAGGGAAAGAATCCTAAAGCAGTGCAGTTTTGGATGTAAAATCCTTGACCCAAAAGTTTGAATTTGATGTATTTCAGTGCAATAGGGAAAGAATCCTAAAGCGAGTGTAGTCTTGGATGTAAAATCCTCGACCCAAAAGTTTGAATTTGATGTACTTCGGTGCGATAGGGAAACAATCCTAAAGCGATGCGGTCTTTGATGTAAAATCCTCGACCCAAAAGTTTGAATTTGATGTATTTCGAGTGCAATAGGAAAATGATCCTAAAGCGATGCGGTCTTAGATGTAAAATCCTCGACCCAAAAGGTTTGAATTTGATGTATTTCAGTGCAATAGGGAAGAATCCTAAAGCGGTGCGGTCTTGGATGTAAAATCCTCGACCCAAAAGGTTGAATTTGATGTATTTCGGTGCAATAGGAAAAGGATCCTAAAGCGAGTGTAGTCTTGGATGTAAAATCCTCGACCCAAAAGTTTGAATTTGATGTACTTCAGTGCAATAGGAAAAGGATCCTAAAGCAGTGCAGTCTTAGATGTAAAATCCTCGACCCAAAAGGTTTGAATTTGATGTATTTCAGTGCAATAGGGAAGAATCCTAAAGCAGTGCAGTCTTAGATGAAAAATCCTCGACCCAAAAGGTTGAATTTGATGTATTTCAATGCAATAGGAAAAGGATCCTAAAGCAGTGTAGTCTTGGATGTAAAATCCTCGACCCAAAAGTTTGAATTTGATTTATTTCAGTGCAATAGGAAAATGATCCTAAAGCAGTGCAGTCTTGGATGTAAAATCCTCGACCCAAAAGTTTGAATTTGAAATTTGATTTGAAATTTGGAAGGATGGAATTTGAGATTCGTGTTGATTTCGTTTATCTTTTAATGGTTCAAATTTTATTTTATCGTTTATTTGGTGTTTGTCATTTTTTAGATTTTTTTTTAGAAAGTTTTCTTTTATCCCTTTTTTTGTTTCTTTTCTGTTCTTTGTTCGAAGTTCATTTAACTTTAACGGCGTTTCCCAATCAATTTGCACAAAAGAGGTGAATGCCAAAAATGTGACATGGTCACTTTCATTCCAATCATGTTGAAAATACATCGTACAACACGATCTGGAATATATTTCATACAATCCATGTAGACTCAAAACGGACTGTGTATGATCTTTGTTGGTCCATCAAAAGAAGCATCCGTCAAAAAATCCATGTACGAATAGTGGGGTACATGGTCGATAACATCACCTTCCAAGCCATCCTTGGCAAGGATGCCGAGCTGGATGTACGTTGGAGGTGTGATATTTCCCATGTAACTCACGGCTCGTAAGGCCGGAGGTTCTCTAGCTGCGGGTCCGGTTGGAAATGGTAAGGTATCTTGCTTGTCGTCCATTCTCCTGAAAGTAGCGAGATCCGCTCCATCGGCACTCCTGGTATGCAATGCTTAGCGATATCTGCTCCGTTACCCTGCAGTATCATGACGGAACCCACCGGTAAAGGTATCTTTACTGGCCCTCGGAACTCACCCGGGCCTGCTATCCGGAGGTCAGATCCGAACATGTTGTCACACTCGGATCTACTTGCCCATGACGGAGTATCCCCGGTGGATTTCCCTTTCTGTCTTCAGCAAAGTTGTAGCAGCATCCGCATTGTATTGTGATTCTTCCTTTCCCTGGCATCCATCTCCGGGGTTCGAGTAGGTATTTTCCCTCGGGCGGCTGCTCGGCCCATTCTTTTCAAATCTCGGATACAATCCACGATTTGCTCGTTGTTCATACTACGAGAATACGTCGGTGTGTAGCTCGAGGCCCTCTAGTATGTTGATCTTTCTTCCTTTAATTCTCTCGAAGTATTCGAAAGTTTTCTTTTCAACATTTTGCATCCTCTCCGGCTCGTATTCCGGAATGATCTGCAGATGGCGAGGCCTTGTGACATATTATGGGATATATGGTTCGATCCCTTCACGTTCCCCTGCATACCTCGGCTCCTCGGGGATGATGCACGTCGGGACATCCCCCGGGGTTGCTTCGCAACAAGGTCATGCATTATTGGTGGTTCTATCCGGTGGCGTGGTAGCCTTCTTTCTTCCGATCTTACGGAGATTTCCACGATTCTTTTCGTTATCCTAGGAGCTAGCCTCCTTTCTTCGAGTTCTCGGTGAACCGGTGTCCTCGAAGTGCGTGTGCTGGCATTAGCAAGCTGTCTCGTCGCGCCGGTCCGCGGCTAGTTTTGTTAACATCTTACGGATACGGCGATTCTTATTTCTTCGTTGCGTGGGCGTGAGAGTAGCCCTTCGAACTTCATGAATCTCCGTGGGCGCGGCGGCGACAAGCTCGCCCTCCGCTGTAGCGACTACGGACTTCATTTTCTTATCTTCTTCGGTGTTTGCTTTTCTTTTCTTGTTGTTGGATTGGTGGCTTGGGCCACCCACTTTCATCACTGTCTGCCCGGGTAATTCTTCTACGTACCTCTTTGACCTCCATACCCTCGATCTTATTAGAATGGATCGGAGTTAGGGTCATAGTGTGTACGTAGTGGTTAATCTTCTCATACATTGATTTATATTCTTCGTTCTTTTCATCTTCGAGGAGATCTTGTATTGCGGCTTCTTTCGACTTATTGTTGCTTGCTTCTTGCTTGATTTCTTTTTCTTCTTCGGAACTATCTTCCCGATCAACATTGATGGCTGGTTTCCTCGTCCGATTGTCTTAGTGTCTCTACCACGGCTTCGTCCCCGGCCTCGACCTCGGATGCGAGTCGTGGAGAAACCTTCACCATCTCGCCGGAAGGAGTGGTGAGTGAGCTGTTGGACTAGAACTTCAGTGTTCTTCGTTGTCCTGAACTTTCTTTGCTTCATTTGTTACGGTATCTGCGGAGAAGATTGTTTTCTTTGGCGGTGCATAATAAGCTGCGTCTTCATGGATTCCAATCTCATGTACGGAGAATGGTTGCAAGTCACCTTTGATGCACTGTTCCCCTCCATCGTAATACTTGATGCACTGATGCAGAGATGATGGTACCATCCTGTTTTCATGTATCCATGGTCGGCCCAGTAGAGCATTGAACGACGAATCGATTATATGAAATTTTGCGGTTGTCTTTGCTAAATCACCGGTCTTCATCGGTAGCGTTATTGACCCGAGGGCTCTTTCTCCTTTACGGTTGAATCCTCTTAATAACATTTTGTCGGCCTCGAGCTCACGAGCATCAATTTCCAAGTATGCTAGTGTTCGAAGACTCATTATATTGATTGATGCTCCTGGATCCACCAATACTCGGAGAGCGTAAACTTCCCGATTGTAAACTGAAATGTACAACGGTCGGTTGTGATCTGCTGTCCCCAGTAGTAGGTCATTGTCAGTGAAGGTAACACCTCGCTGTTCCTTTAACGAGCAAACCTCATCTAAGGAATCTCCGGCCATTTGAGCTAAGCAAATTTCCGGATCAAGTAAGGCCATGATCAGAGCTTCCCTCATCTCCTTTGATAAGATGAGAGCATTGTAAATGCTCAGTTTGGCCGGTAGTTTCCTAAGATGGGCTACCACGTTGTAGTCCACTTTGTTTCCATGCGTCTCGGCTTCTTCTCGAACGGGTATGTCTTCCGCTGGGGTTGGTTCTTCTTGAACAACCACCTGCTTTCCTTTGTCTTTTGGACCCATTCTTGGAGGTAGAACTTCTCCACTTCTTAGGTTGACTTCGTAATTTCTTCGAATCTAGTGTTGAGTTTTTCGGTGTCTCCTCCTGAATCGGAATGGTCGGCTCTTACGGATTATCTTCCAAATCCGAAGGCTCTAACTCTATCGTAAGCTGGAGCTCCTCGAAACTCGCAGATAGATCCGTTGCTTGTTGAACTCTCGTAGCCTTCTTGATGGATGTTTTCTTCGTTATTTTGATCGTCGAGATCTTGTATGATTTGAGAATTGTTGTTGGTATCGAAATCGACGCCCGGATTGTCGCTAGTTACGTAATCGTTAGAAACGATCAAAACGTAGCCAACGCCATCACCCTTATCATTATATGATCCCACCGAAGTGAGCGAGATAATCATACAAAATCGAGAGGTTCGAGGATTTCTCCCCGAATCGGAAACAACTATCCTCAGGATAAGCGACCCCTAGTCCTAGCCTTAGGAGTCTCGGTCCCTCTTCTTCGTCAATTTTCTTCTTCTCTTCGATTGTCTCTGTCGAGGTGGTTCTTCATCGCAAGTGATAGTACCGGCTTAACGGGTCCGGAACTCCGAATTGATGCTCGCACCGAAGCGGTTCGGATGTTATCTAAAATCTTCTTCGAAGACCTTGTCCGAGCGGTAGTCCATCCATCGTTGGTTGCATAGGGATCTATCGGAATGACGGGATCGGTTGAGATAACATTGACGGAACCTCCTTTACGGGGTTCCTTCATGTACTCCTTCGGGATTGTTATATTTCCTTTCCGAAGGTTGTCATTGAGCCAACTTTTGAAGGTAATGCGGTCTTCTATCTTGTGCCCGAGCATCCGATGGTAGGGGCAAAAGTTGGGATCACCTTTCTTGTTGACTTCCTGCTGGTCTTTTGGGCTCTGCGGCCGGAAATGCGGAGTTTTCATTAAACTACGGAACATCTTTAGTCTTGCTTCATTTTTAAACGGATATTCTCTGCTCGAAGCTCCCTCGATGTACGTTGCGGACGAGACGGTTGTTCATACTGCGGAGACGGTCGATAGCTGGACCGGGGTTGCTTGGTAATTTTGTTGTGGTTGCTACGGCCGTTCTGGTGGTATTTGCATCGGTTGTTTGCCTTTGTCAACTGCTGTAATGACCCCGGATTTCTTTTCGAAAGTCTTCACCGGCTTCTGCTTGTCCGTCTTGTCGGCAAAACTTAATTGCTTCGCCTCTTCTTGCAAGCTTCCGGCCTTGCTTAACAACTTCTCAAAAGTCTTAATAGTGAATCCCTTGAGGAGAAGTGCTATCGGGCCGTGAATGCTTTTAAGCAAGATGCCGACTGCATGTTGTTCTTGCGAGTTGTGGTTCACACTTCATGCTTAAATTTCTCCATCGAAGTATGTAATCCACTAGAGTTTCATTCGGCCTTTGTTTCTCTACCACTAAATCACCTATAGTGATGTGGTGCTTGAGCTCCGGCAAATCGCTTAATGAAGAGGCTCTCTAGCTACGAGAATGTCTTCATAGAACCGTTGGGTAATTCCGCATACCGGTCGAAGGCGATTCTCGACGGACTCGCTAACGAGCTGTCGGAAGAGTAGCGCATCGCTCCCGCCGGCATTGCAACAACTAGCACGAAAGTGTGCAACATGCTGTCGGGGGTTCCCGGTTCCGTCGTAGGTCTTAAACAGAGGTGGTACGAAGCCTTTCGTGTATTGGACAGCATCGAATTCTTCTGGGTAAGGTCTACCCGTCCGAATGGATGTCCCGTTCTTCGATTGTGCTAAGGCTTCTCGCACTCGCTGCTCTACCAAGTTCTTGATATCCTTTTCGGGGATCATACTTTGTGTTGTATCCTTTTTCAGTTGGTCATCCCCATTGACGGATGTAATCTCCTTTCCTCCGTCTACGATGTGAATGACTTACGGGGTGTCTCTCATGTGGTTGTACTTGACTGCGGAGAGTGGCCGGAGCTACGGCCATCTCTTCCATCCTTTTCGCCATTTGAGCGATCGTGTCGTCTTTTTCTGAAGTTCGTCTCTTCATCGATTCGGCTCCTCTCTTTCGCAGGCTGCGGGAGCACCTTGAGAAGCCGATGAAGCTCGTGTCTCGACCATGTTGATTTCTGCATATTCGTTGTCCATGAATTCCGACGAGTCGATCTCATCTCCGAACTTTTCTTCTCTTTCTTTTGCCAACCGTCGGATGTCGGTTCTCGACTTTTCCATGGCATCTTCTAGCGGAGCTTTCGCGTATCTTTGTGGTTGTCATGCGATGGTTGCCGGGTCCTTTTTCATGAGTCCCTTTCATCGCGGTAGCACTTTCTTCGATTCCGGCCTCTGGCGAGACTTTCTTTCTCGGAGCTGCTTGTTTCGATCTCAGTTGCCCGTAGTGGGACGCCACACCATCCTTCTAGCGGCGGAAGGTCTAGGACCGGATGGTACGTTGGCCAAATGCTGGAAGGTGGTATCCTCCCTAATCTGTAATCCTGATACTACGACAGGCGGGCTAGCCTTCATTCTCTTGCTTGGCTTTTCTATCAAGACGGCGGGTTCTACTCGGGGCCCAAGATGGGATTTGGTCGGCACCCGCCCTATCCTTCGTAGAATTTCCGACACGGGGCAGTTTTCCTTCTTTGCTAGCTTTTCTACCAAAGTTTGCAGTCGAGCAAACGTCGTAGTTCTAGTTCTTTTCTTGCGGCTATCGTTGTAGTATGCGGGCCGAGGTAATGTGGCAGCAATCTTGCGAACATTCTCCTCATCCTCTGCGGCGGAGAGGGGATGGAACCTGCTTCCTCCCAAAAGTGGTATGTAGTCAGGCAGTGGTGTATATTCTGGTAGCGGTGTATATTATGGCAGCTCTGGAATTTCCTCCAGGAAGGCGATCTCGGCGGCTACGGCTTCCCTGGCGATCCTTCTATTTCTATTTCTTCTTTGGGTCTTTGTCGGCGACGGAATCTTCGAGCTTGGACCCGATTTCGAAGACGAAGGTCTTACGGGAAGATCCGTATCCTCCACGGTAACGGGTTTACCATAGTTCTAGATTTCTTTCCCCTTTGATTTGGCGAAGTCGGGGTAGGTGCGAAACAACTAGACCGGTGGGGGTAGTAAGAACGGTCCTCCTGCGGACGGCGGTACTCCTCCTAGTCGGGACCCTTTGCAGGGGAGGAAACTCTTGGGTCGACCTAAGGTTGAACTCAAGCAGTGGCTCCTCAGCTTCAGATACCTTGTTTGTCAGTGCAAAGAGGGAGACTTCGGTGACCTTGACATTCGTGTTTTCAAATCCTGTTCAAATCGGATGACCCCATTGTCGGGCGGCTCATCCTTATAGACGGCGAAGTCCGATCCGTTGGTGAAGGAGAAAATCGGTTTCGGGGCTTCCATTTCGCGGGGTAGATTCCGGTTGTCGGTCCCGAGTTGTGCTTCTTTTCTTTAAGACGAAAAGAAAGGAATTGAAAAGAGTCCGAACTCATTCTTGTTCATGTATTTATAAGAAGGAATCATTTGTTAAAAGGGTCACTTATTAGAGGGTTTGTTTATTCAGAACGGAATGTTCAAAGGTGTGGAGAAGGTAAGGAATCCGATTCAGAGTTGGAAAGGGAAAGAAAGTCTTAAGCAAGACTTCTCGACTCGAAGGATCATTCTTAAACTAACACCTATTGGGGGTCCACCCCACCTCAGAAATGAGGTAAAAGGATCTCAAAACCTCTCTGTTTAGGGGTGTCTAAACAGTGGCTCCTAAATCCGGGAGAATGTTGGCTATACTTGTTCAAGATAGAAATGAACATAGTATTCCAACGGAAAGAAGGGTAGTTTGATCCACTAAGGACATGGATGCACTACCAATTTTTTGAAAGCAGAATTATTTGATTATAATGGAGAAAGGAATTGTCCCCAGCGGAGTCGCCAGAAGTTGTCGGCACTATTTTTAGGTTGTGTGATATTTTGAAAAGGGGGCGCCTAACAGAAGTTGTCGGCGAATTTAAATTTGAAATTTGATTTAAATATATATATAATTTAGAAAGTAGTATTTGACTTTGAAAATAATTTTAAATTTGAAAGTTTTAAGATATGAGATTAAACCGATCTCACATCCCGAATAGTTTATATAAACGAGCACCGCACCACAAACCGTGTATCTATCCACTAAGGATAGACACCTGCTACGAGAGTGGGGCTCGATCAAATAAACTAGAAGTTTTGTGACATCCGTTTGGTACGCAAACCAATTTTATAAGCCGACAAATTCCCTGCTTAATATGAAAGTATTAAATAGGGTTTATATTACACGGGTTCTTTAAAATTCCATATAAGGGCAAGCCCATATAGTTAATTACATCTTAAGTGACGGGAATCACCTAAGAAAACTCTCGATAATAACCAATAATTCCGCTCTCGAAGATTTTCGAAAGTTTAAGGTTTTCGAAGATTGAATTTTGGAATTTCGATAGGGAATGGATCAAATTTGGAGCATTTTATTTTGTGAATCCAAAGGAAGAAAGGTAGGAGAGATCACTGATTCGAAGTGAACTTCGGTAATTTCCGACTATCCTATTGTTTGGCTTGAATTTAGGAAAGTCCTAATGTTTATTTAGTATTTCAATCTTGCCAATTTTAATTAATTAGGGCTTATATTTGTATGATAAAATCAAACAAATAGCATCAGAAGATGTGAGGGTTTATTGTCGTATCGGACGACTACCTTGGAATCCTAAGATCGGTTAGGGATTAATTTGCAATACAAATGCATAACGAAGAGGTTGAGGATTTATGTTGCACTAGGCAAGCTACCTCGAAGTCCGATGGCTTTGTTGTTTAATTCTAAGAAGGTTTTGCTTTGAAGTAGGTTCCGGTTTTGCGACGACGATGGCCGTGCTGCCCACCATGCTCCAAGCTCCTTGTTGTTGCAGAGGTTTAGTTTTAGAAATCATAAATCGGGGGATGAGAAAAGTGTTTTGGTTTAGAGAAGATCTTAATTTCCAAGTGTTTTGTATTTTGATTAAAACAAATCTTAAAGTTGATTATAACGACACGGTTAAGATCCCGCGGTTCCATCCTTCAGGCATCATTATTTTTATCGGATTCACTTAGTCCAGATGAATTTGCTAAACTCAACTGAATGAGTTCCACACTTTCATTTAGACCGTGGGAAATCCCGTTAGCAACACGTAGGTTACATCATCCGAGGTATTCCGATCATCCAACAGGACGTTTTAATTTAGTTGCAATTGTAGTTTTGTGTTCTGTTTGTGATTAAATTTTGAGTTGTTTTATATTTTGAAATGTTGTGGCGGTGAATTTTATCTTGCAATGACTTTTAACTTAGTTTTGGTTTCAGTTTTAGGGACTATCCTAAAGGTGTGGGTTTTCATGCAACGAGTTGTTTTATCATGCGAGAAAAGTGAAGTGCATACGCAATAAAGTAAATTGCGGGGAAGTAAATTGCAAGAAAGTAAATTGCAATAAAATAAAAGCGTACCGGAGGGTCTTCCCGTCATCCCAAGCTACACTTAAAACACAATTAGAATATTTAAGCAAGTTCCTAGGTAAAGCTAAAGGAAAGGTTATGGTTTTCTACCAAATTCCTAATCCTATAGCTAGTCATCTCCTATGACGTCTAGGTTCTTTGTGTTTTTGTTTGAGGACGATTTTCTTTTTCAAAGAACAATTAAATCCAATTGTTCTTATAAATATCCTATCATATTGAGGAAGTGCTTAAGAAGAATCTTAAACATCTTTTCGATATTTTTAGGAATGTTTTAAGTCCAAATGAATTTAATTATATAAATGAATCAATCGTCCGAGGTTTTCAAGTTTTGTTAACTTGCCAGGTGAATTAAGACATTTGAATATCTTATGAGTGAAGTAGCACTTCATTTAATGTTTCATTTAGGAGTTATAATAATCAAAGCTTTCAAGGGTAAATTAGTATTCAAATGATTTGATTTAAGTTAAAGGGTTTAAATTTGGAATAGTGTTCAAGTTGCTTTATATTTAATTTCTTTTATGTCTTAGGTGATGTTATATTTAATTCAATTTAATTTAATTGAGTTTTAATTTAATTTAATTTAATTTAATTTGATTTGATGTTTAATTAATTTGATTTGATTTAATTTAATTTAATTATTTAATTTAATTTAATTTAATTTAATTTAATTTAATTTAATTATTTAATTTAATTTAATTTAATTATTTTATTTAATTTAATTTAATTTAATTTAATTTAATTGTTTAATTTAATTTAATTTAATTATTTAATTTAATTTAATTTTATTTTATTTAATTTAATTTCAATTTAGTTTAATTTAATTTTATTTTATTTTATTTAATTTTAATTTAATTTAATTTATAATTTTAATTGAGATTTTAAAAGAGTTTAATGATTTAATTAAGTCTTTTAATATTTTAAATTTGAGTTATCATTTTAATTAAGAGTTAAGTGTTAATGATATAATTAGTTTAGGGATTTTTTAAATTAAAGAATAAATCTCTTCCTAATGAATATCCCTTATTTTAATAATTCCAATTTTATTATTCTTCCAAATTTAATCTATTATTTAATTAAAGTTTAATCATTTTAAAAATTGTTTAATGAGTTTCTACCCTTTAATTATTTAAATTTCAATCATCCAAATCAGATTAAGATCAAATATTTTACTTGTTAATTTTATTAAACCTAAAGTTTTAATTAAGGGTTAAAATTTTAATTATCATTTTGCCCTTCAAGCTTAATAATTTCATAACTCACTAAATTGGGCTTAAATGAACTTGAAATTTTTATGTGACTTCACTCATATATCAATAAAGACATGAGAGGAGAAAATGTGATTTTTCTGTTTTTAATTTATTTGTATAATTATTTTTGGTGGAAAATAGAAATTTCCAAGGAAAATTTAATAACATGACCAATGGAAAATTTTTGTCCTTAAGAAAATTAGGGGACATTCCTAATGACCAGAGAAGCACTTGGACCAATTTTGGTGATTTTTTGAATTATATTATTTTTATTATAATTATTTTGAGTTTTGGAGTGTTAATTAATTTAAAAATAAAATAAATGTTGAAAAATAGGTTTTATATTTTTCAAAAATCTCTCTGATATCAAGGAAATCAGAGAAGCAAATTTTACAATTTTCAGATTTTTCTATGATTTATTATAATTATTTTAGTGAAAATGCTAGAAAATACATTTTTTAAATTTAAAATTACCTTAAAACTTTAAAATTCAATATCTCACTAAATAGACCTAAGAAAAATGTGGGATTTGTTCCTAAGTGATTAAAATTCAAAATGTGACATTTTGGTGAATTTTATTATTTTTGTTATTTTTATTATTTTTTAATTATTAAAAATATTAAAATATTATTAAAAATCAACTTTTTTAGAAAATTGAAATTTTAATTTTCTTAGGTTCCCCTGATATAAGAGAGGCTCCAAAACTAATTTGGTGAATTTTTGAAAAGTATTGTAAAAGTTATGAATTTTTAAAGTTTAAAATGGCTAAGTGACTTAATCAACCCAATTAGTGGGGCTAACCAAGTCCAATTGACCTCAAACTTTTTTGGTGGATTCCTCTGATCCTAAAGGTCAGTGGAGAATTGATTTCAAGTCAATTTGATGCCTGGTTAACTCTAATTAATTAAAGAACTATTTTGGGTGTTTAAGCCAATTAGGGTTGTTTTGAATGAACTAAGCCAAAATCTATTTTTCCTAAGGAACATCACCAAATTTTCCTAGAATTTATTTCACAACATGCTATTTACTGGAATTAAAATACTCAAAATAGTGACCTGAACTTGAAAAATCAAGAACTCTTCATAGGGATGGCCTCGACTTTGGAAAATTCGGGGAATGTTCCCAAATTCGGAGGCTTCAAAAGCCCTATGGTCTCATGCCATGGTGAATTGTATGCATGCATGGAGAATTAAAACAATGCAGAGAGTAAATAAATTATAAAAAATAAAATATTTGATGAAATTAAGTGATTTCTTTTCCACATTATTCTCCTCTCTTCACTGAGCGAGAGGGTATTTTTATTTTATTTTTCTGATTTTTCTACACGAGAGATATGAATTTTTGAAGTTTAGGGAATTAAATAAATCGAGAAAATCCCTAATTTTCTACTTATCCGAGTCAGCGCCAGCGCATCCTCGGCAGCTACGAAAGGCCACGCGGCGCGCTCCCATTCTACGCCGCCACTTGAGTCAGCAGCCCGGGCCCCGCGGTTCTCGTACCGTCTCGTGGTCCGACGCCATCTGAGCCGTCCGTCCGCGCGTGTATTGAATGGACGGCATCCGTTCATCGTCCCCAAGTGTTCTCGCCCGAGAGCCGTCCACACTAAATCCCTAAGATCTCACTCGATTCTCGATGGATTTTTACGTTATTATACTCTATGGATTCGTCTTGAAGAGACGAACACATCTATACGGTTAACATGCATTGAAACTAAAGCATTTGAAATGGAGAATCTCCGGAAGCTTGTAATGAAGAGTTAGCTCATACCTTGGCTCGGAGAAGTGTGGCTTCAATCCGAGAGGCTGTTGCACCTTCGATTGGGTCCCGGCAAGCTCCGGATGAAGTCTCCTGGTGCAGTGAATTGTCCGGATATGATTTCTTCCAAGCCCGATCACAAAGCTTGGAGGTTGGAGCAAGCTGGGTGGCACTGGAGATGGGGCTTTTGATGGTGGACACCTTCCCTTGTTACGGTGAAGGTGTAGAGCCAATCGATTTGGGAATTGGCTCACTTGTGGAGAAGTGTCCTGGTTTTGGGTGGAATTTCGACTACGAAATTGAGCTTACGGAGGAGAAATGGCGGGGAATTTCACTTGGGGATCAAGTGCTCTAAGGGTGGAGGAGGGTCGGAACAATTTTGGCGAGTTTTGGCAAGGTTTATGCTTCTCTCCCTTCATGGCCGAGAGGGGTGGAGTTTAAATAGAGCTGGTGGGGGGCCTCCGGGGGAGTTAGGGCTTGGGATCAGCGTGCTGCGGTGAGGAGAAGAACGACCATGGTGACCACTAGGCATGGGGCGGCTCGGCAAGTGAGAATTTCAATGTTGGCTCACATGTGAGCTCTCGGCCATGGTGTTTTCCGGCGGCACAGTGGCCGGCCGGCCGAGCAATGGTCACCATCTTGGTCGGGTGGGTCGGGTGCAGGGTTTAGTGTAGGTAATTGGCAAATGCCATGTGTCAAGTGGTTGAATCAAAGTAGAATGGGGCATGGCTAGTTTTGAGTCTAAATGGGTCAATCCACCCATTTGGGCTTGGTGCACCCTTCAAGGTGGCTTTGGATGCTGTGGGGGATCAAAGGGATCGAGTTGGTTTGGCATGGAGAAGTCTCCATCCAAATATATTTGGATTAAATTTAAGTTTAGGTAAAACATGATTAAGGCTAATGAGCTTTAGGGATTAAGGAAAGCCACCCCTCTTCTTACCCAATATGGCATGGTGGAGTGTCCAAAGCTCTCATGGCTCACATGTGGCTCATGCATGGCTTCATGGCTCACCTTTGGCTTGGCAAAAAGTTTGGTCAATTTCATAAAAAAGGATTTTAAGGATTTTGGATAATTTGGTGGAAAATTGGATGAAGCTTCATTTAGAAATATTTGATCATTGGTTTAGGACTTAGGGATGATTTTAATTGAAAGTATGATGAGGGGAAATGCCATATGGGCTTTGGAAGAATTTTTGGGGTTTTGGATTTGGTGGAAGTGGGCTTTTAAAATGGTTTAAGGAATGGGCCTTTAAGTTTAAAAATGAATTTATGGATGGGAATTTTGTAAAAAGGTTGGGCCAAATAATTGTTGGGTTTAGCTCATGGATGTGTCATGAGTGATTTGAAACAAATTGGGGGTGATTTGGATTTGAATTGGGTTGAATTTGGGTTAGGTTTGGGCTTAGGTCAAAAATGGGCCTTTTAACCTTGGGTTGAGTTTGAGTGGGGTTTGGGTTCAAATTTTGGGCAAATCATGTTAGGGTTTTGTTTGTGTGAATGTTAAGGAAGATTTAGAAAAGATTTGAGGTTAATTGGAGTTGAATTGGGTTAGTTTGGGTTAAGTTTGGGTCATGGGTCCAAATTGGGCTTTAAGGCCAAAAGTGAGATTGGATCCAAATGTCAATCAAATTGGACTTGGATTTGGTCTAGATTGGTATTGGGAATGTTGAATTGAAGTTTAGAATTGAAGTGGACCAGAATTTGGGTCAATTGGATAGGTTTGGTTTGACATTGGGTTCACTTTGGGTTAAAATGGGTGAAATTGGGGGTTTTGACAAAAGTAAGGTAAATTGACAAAATTGTCCCATGGTGTAGTTGGACAAAATGAAATTGGGAATATTTGGGATTTTCTGGAATTTTCTGGAAATTTTCTGAATTTTTGGATTTTTAGGCCAAGAAGGGTATTTTGGGTATTTGGAGGGTATTGGGAGGTATTTTTGGAATTTTTGGTATTTTTGGGTATGGATGATCAATTTGAGTGATGTGGAGATGTTTGAGAGTGATTTTGGAAAATTTTGGGTAATTTGGAAATTTTGCAAAAATTTGGGTAATTTCAAGGGTTTTGGGTAGGTTTAGTAGGTGTAGGGTCCGGGGGTCAAAAATTGAAAATTTGGGAAATTAAAGATTGGGTGAATCTAGGTGGAAAGAAATCATTTTGGTTGAGCCATGAAGCCATTTCAAGCCCATATGAGCCATGAAAGGACTCATTTGAGGCATTCACTATGTTGTTCCTAACCCTCTTAGCGAGGGCTTAGGGGTTAAGGACCATCCATGTGAATCACCTACATGAGTCGGGAGGTTAAGTTGGGTATGGGTGTGGTTTTAGGAAGTGTGTGGAAATGTAGTGTGTAAGTGTAGTGTGTATGTAAGTGTATGTGTAAGTCAGCCCCTTCACCGGACCAGGCCACCCAGGGCAGTCCTAAGGCCAAAGAGTCCTATAGGAACTCATCCTTTAAACTTCTACATTTGATTTCAACCCTCTAGGTGATTAGGGGTCTATAGTCGAGTTTGTGGAGTTTGCGGGGAGTTTAGAAGTGGTTTAAATTTCTAAAATGTGGGTCCCAATTCTAGTCCTCTAAGATAGTCAAAGGAAAAGCCTAAGGCTAGATCCTAAGCACTAAAAAGAAGAAGGGAAGACCTCATCAAAAATGAGGTCAACAGTATGCTAGTGTTCGAAGACTCATTTTATTGATTGATGCTCCTGGATCCACCAATACTCTGGAGAGCGTAAACTTCCCAATTGTAACTGAAATGTACAACGGTCGGTTGTGATCTGCTGTCACAAGTAGTAGGTCATTGTCCGTGAAGGTAACGCCTCGGTCGTTCCTTTAACGAGCAAACCTCATCTAAGGAATCTCCGACCATTTGAGCTAAGCAAATTTCTGGATCAAGTAAGGCCTTGATCAGAGCTTTTCTCATCTCCTTTGATAAGATGAGAGCATCGTAAATGCTAAGTTTGGCCGGTAGTTTCCTAAGATGGGCTAGCACGTTGTAGTCCACTTTATTTTCATGCGTTTCGCCTTCTTCTCGAATGTGTATTTCTTCCGCTGGGGTTGGTTCTTCTTGAACAACCACCTGCTTTCCTTTGTCTTTTGGACCCATTCTTGGAGGTAGAACTTTTCCACTTCTCAAGTTGACTTCTGTAATTTCTTCTGAATCTAGTGTTGAGTTTGCCGGTGTTTCCTCCTGAATCGGGATGACTGGCTCTCCTGGATTATCTTCAAAATCTGAAGGCTCTAACTCTCATCGTAATCGGAGCTCCTCGAAACTCGCGAGATAGATCCGTTGCTTGTTGAACTCTCGTAGCCTCCTTGATGGATGTCTTCTTTGTCATTTTGATCGTCGAGATCTTGTATGATTTGAGAATTGTTGTTGGTATCGAAGTCGATATCCGGATTGTCGCTAGTTACGTAATCGTTAGAAACAGTCAAAACGTAGCCAACGCCATCACCCTTATCATTATATGATCCCACCGAAGTGAGCGAGATAATCATACAAAATCAGAGGTTCGAGGGATTTCTCCCCCGAATCGGAAACAACTATCCTAGGATAAGCAGCCCCTAGTCTAGCCTTAGGAATCTCGGTCCTCTCTTCTTCGTCAATTTTCTTCTTTTCTTCGATTGTCTCCTGTCGAGGTGGTTCTTCTATCGCAAGTGATAGTACCGGCTTAACAGGTCTCGAACTATGAATTGAAGCTCGCACCGAAGCGGTTCGGATGTTGTCTAAAATCTTCTTCGAAGACCTCGTCCAGGCGGTAGTCCATCCATCGTCGGTTGCATAGGGATCTATCGGAATGACGGGATCGGTTGAGATAACATTGACGGAACCTCCTTTCTCGGGTTCCTTCATGTACTCCTTCGGGATTGTTATGTTTCCTTTCCGAAGGTTGTCGTTGAGCCAACTTTTAAAGGTAATACAATCTTCTATCTTGTGCCCAAGCATCCGATGGTAGGGGCAAAAGTTGGGATCACCTTTCTTGTTGACTTCCTCACGGTCTTTTAGGTTACGGCAGTTTGGAAATTTGGAGTTTTCATTAGGCTACGGAACATCTTTGGTACTGCTTCATTTTTGAACGGATATTCTCTGCTCAGAAGCTCCCTTAATGTACGTTGCGGACGAGGCGGTTGTTCATACTGCGGAGACGACTGATAGCTGGACCGGGGTTCTTGGTAATTCTGTTGTAGTTCTTGCGGCCGTTACGGTGGTATTTGCATCGGTTGCTTGCCTTTGTCAGCTCGCTGCAATAATCCGGATTTCTTTTCGAAGGTCTTCACCGTCTTCTGCTTGTCCGTCTTGTCGGCAAAACTTAATTGCTTCGCCTCTTCTTGCAAGCTTCCGGCCTTGCTTAACAACTTCTCGAAAGTCTTAATAGTGAATCCTTTGAGGAGAAGTGCTATCGGGCCGTGAATGCTTTTAAGCAACATGCCGACTGCATGTTGTTCTTGCAGTTGTGGTTCACACTTCATGCTTAAATTTCTCCATCGAAGTATGTAATCCACTAAAGTTTCATTCGGATTTTGTTTCTCTACCTCTAAATCACCTATAGTAATGTGGTGCTGAGCTCCGGCAAATTGCTTGATGAAGAGGCTCTCTAGCTACGAGAATGTCTTCACCGAACCATTGGGTAATTCGCATACCGGTCGAGGCGATTCTCGACGGACTGCGTCGACAAGCTGTCGGAAGAGTAACGCATCGCTCCAGCCGGCATTGCAACAAGCGGCACGAAAGTGTGCAACATGCTTGTCGGGGGTTCCCAGTTCCGTCGAAGGTCTTGAACAGAGGTGGTACGAAGCCTTTCGGGTATTGGACAGCGTCGAATTCTTCTGGGTAAGGTCTACCCGTCCGAATGGATGTCCCTTTCTTCGATTGTGCTAAGGCTTCTCGCACCTGTTGTTCTACCAAGTTCTTGATATCCTTTTCAGGGATCATATTTTGTGTTGTGTCCTTTTTCAGCTGGTCATCCCCATTGACGGATGTAATCTCCTTTCCTCCGTCTACGATGTGAATGACCTCTAGGTGTGTCTCTCTATGTGGTTGTACTTGACTCTGGAGAGTGGCCAGAGCTACGGCCATCTCTTCCATCCTTTTCGCCATTTGAGCGATCGTGTCATCCTTTTCCTGAAGCTGTCTCCTCATCAGTTCCGGCTCCTCTCTTTACGCGGCTGCAGGAGCACCTTGCGAAGGCGATGAAGCTCGTGTCTCAACCATATTGATTTCGCGTATTCGTCGTCCATGAACTCCGATGAATCGATCTCATCTCCGAACTCTTCTTCTCTTTCTTTTGCCAACCGTCGGATATCGGTTCTCAACTTTTCCATGGCATCTTCTAGCGGAGCTTTCTGTGTGTCTTTGTCGTTGTCATGCGATAGCTGCCGGGTCCCTTTTTCATGAGTCCCCTTTATCGCAGTAGCACTTTCTTCAGATTCCAGCCTCCTGGCGAGACTTTCTTTTTCGGGCTGCTGTTTCGGTCTCAAGTCGCCCCGTAGTGGGACGCCATACCATCCTTCGCAGCGCGAAGGTCTAGGACCGGATGGTACGTCGGCCAAATGCTTGGAAGGTGGTATCCTCCCTAATCTGTAATCACGAGACTACGACGGGCGGGCTAGCCTTCATTCTCTTGCTTGGCTTTTCACGTCATGACGGCGGGCTCTACTCGGGGCCCAAGACGGGATTTGGTCGGCACCCGCCCTATCCTTCGTAGAATCTCCGATACGGGGTAGTTTTCCTTCCTTGCTAACTTTTCTACCAAAGTTTGCGGTCGAGCAAACGGCGTAGTTCTAGTTCTTTTCTTGCGGCTATCGTTGTAATATGCGGGGCTGAGGTAATGTGGCAGCAATCTTGCGAACATTCTCCTCATCCTCTGCGGCGGAGAGGGGATGGAACCTGCTTCCTCCCAAGAGTTGTATGTAGTCAGGCAGTGGTGTATATTCTGGCAGCGGTGTATATTCTGGCAGTTCTGGAATTTCTTCCAGGAAAGCAATCTCAGCAGCTACGGCTTCTGCGGCGATCCTTCTACTTCTATTTCTTCTTTGGGTCTTTGTCAGTGATGGAATCCTTAAGCTGGACCTGATTTCGAAAATAGAAGGTCTCACAGGAAGATCTGTACCCTCCACGATAACAGGTTTACCATAATTCAGGATATCTTTCCCCTTTGATTTGGCAGAAGTCGGGGTAGGTGCAGAAACAACTAGACCAGTGGGGGTAGTAAGAACAGTCCTCCTGCGGACGGCGGTACTCCTCCTAGTCGGGATCCATTGCGGAGGAGGGAACTCTCGGGTCGACCTAAGGTTGAACTCGAGCGGCGGCTCCTCGGCTTCGGATACCTTGTTCGTCGGTGCAAAGAGGAGACGTCGGAGACTTTGACATTCGTGTTTTCAAATCCCTGTCCAAATCAGATGATCCCATTGTCGGGCTGCTCATCCTTATAGACAGCGAAGTCCAGTCCGTTGGTGAAGGAGAAAATCAACTTCGGGGCTTCCATTTCTGCAGGGTAGATTCTGGTTGTCAGTCCCAAGCTATGCTTCTTTTCTTTAGGACGAAAAGAAAGGAATTGAAAAGAGTCCGAACTCATTCTTATTCATGTATTTATAAGAAGGAATCATTTGTTAAAAGAATCACTTATTAGAGGGTTTGTTTATTTAGAACGGAATGTTCGAAAGGTATAGAGAAGGTAAGGAATCCGATTCGAGTTGGAAAGGAAAAGAAAGTCTTAAGCAAGACTTCTCGACTCGAAGGATCATTCCTAAACTAACACCTATTGGGGGTCCACCCCACCGCAAAAATGAGGTAAAAGGATCTCGGAACCTCTCTGTTTAGGGGTGTCTAAACAGTGGCTCCTAAATCCGAAAGAATGTTGGCTATACTCATTCAAGATAGAAATGAACATAGTATTCCAACGGAAAGAAGGGTAGTTTGATCCACCGAGGACATGGATGCACTACCGATTTTGAAAGCAGAATTATTTGATTAAAATGGAGAGAGGAATTTTCCCCAGCGGAGTCGCCAGAAATCTGTCGGCATATTTTTAGGTCGTGTGTTTTATTTTGAAAAGGGGGTCGCCTAACAGAAATTGTCGGCGAATTTTTAATTTAATTAAAATAAATAATTTGAAAAGTAGTATTTGATTTTGAAAATAATTTTAAATTTGAAGGTTTTAAGATATGAGATTAAGCCGATCTCACATCCCGAATAGTTTATATAAACGAGCACCGCACTACTGAACCGTGTATCTATCCCTAAGGATAGACACACTGCTTGACGGTGGGGCTCGATTAAATAAACTAGAAGATTTGTGACATCCGTTTGGTCTACGAACCAATTTTATAAGCCGACAAAATTCCCCTGCTTAATATGAAAACATTAAACAGGGTTTATATTACACAGGTTCTTTACAATTCCCTATAAGGGCAAGCCCACTATAGTTAATTACATCTTAAGTGATGGGAATCACCTAAGAAAACTCTCGATAATAATCAATAATTCTGCTCTCAAAGATTTTAAAGTTTAAGTTTTTAAATGGATTGAAATTTGGAATTTCAATAGGGAATGGATCAAATTCGGAACATTTTGTTTTGGGAATCCAAAGGAAGAAAGGTAGGAGAAATTACAGACTCGAAGCGAACTTCGGTAATTTCCCGACTATCCTATTGTTTGGCTTGGATTTAGGAAAGTCCTATTGTTTGTTTAATGTTTTGATATTGCCAATTTTAATTAATTAGGACTTATATTTATATGATAGAATCATACAAATAGCCTAGAAGATGTGAGGGTTTATGTCGTATCAGACGACTTCCTCGGAATCTTAAGTCCGGTTAGGGCTTAATTTGCAAGGCAAATGCCTAACAAAAGGTTGAGGATTTATGTTGCACTAGGCAAACTACCTCGAAGTCCTATGGCTTTGTTATTTAATTCTAGGAAAGTTTCTTTGAAGTAGATTCGAAGTTTTGCTTGATGACGATGGTCGTGCTTGCCCACCATGCTCAGAGCTCCTTATTGTTGCGGAGGTTTAGTTTTAGAAGTCATAAATCGGGGGATGAGAAAAGTGTTTTGGTTTAGAGAAAATCTTAATTTCCAAGTGTTTCTTATGTTTTAATTAAAACAAATCTTAAAGTTGATTATAACGACACCGGTTAAGATCCACGGTTCCATCCTTCCGGCATCATTATTTTTATCGAATTCACTTAGTCCGGATGAATTTGCTAAACTCAACTAAATGAGTTCCACACTTTCATTCGGACCGTGGGAAATCCCGTTAGCAACACGTAGGTTACATCATCCGAGGTATTCCCGATCATCCAACGAGGACGTTTTAATTTAATTGTAATTGTAGTTTTGTGTTACGTTTGTGATTAAATTTTGAGTTGTTTTATATTTTGAAATGTTGTGGCGGTGAATTTTATCTTGCAATGACTTTTAACTTAGTTTTGGTTTCGAGTTTTAGGGACTATCCTAAAGGTGTGGGTTTTCATGCAACGAGTTGTTTATCATGCAAGAAAAGTAAGTGCAATGCAGTTAAATAAATTGCAAATTGCAAGAAAGTAAATTGCAATAAAATAAAAGCGTACCTGGAGGATCTTCCCGTCATCCCAAGCTGCACTTAAAACACAATTAGAATATTTAAGCAAGTTCCTAGGTAAAGCTAAGGTAAGGGTTATGGTTTTCTACCAAATTCCTAATCCTATAGCTAGTCATTTCCTATGACGTCTAGGTTCTTTGTATTTTTTGTTTGAAGACGATTTTCTTCATCAAAGAACAATTAAGTCCAATTGTTCTTATGAACATCCTATCATATCGAGGAAGTGCTTAAGAAGAATCTTAAACATCTTTTCAATATTTCTAGGATTGTTTTAAGTCCGAATGGGTTTGACTATACGGATGAATTAATCGTCAGAAATTCAAGTTTTGTTGTTATCTTGCTCGAGTGAACTAGGACATTTGAATATCCTATGAGGGAAGTAACATTTCATTTAATGTTCTATTTAGGAGTTATAATAACCAAAGCTTTCGAGGGTAAATTAGTATTCAAATGATTTGATTTAAGTTAAAGGGTTTAAATTTGGAATAGTGTTCAAATTGCTTTATATTTAATTTCTTTCTGTTTTAGGTGATGTTATATTTAATTCAATTTGATTTAATTTAATTGAGTTTTAATTTAATTTAATTCAATATAGTTCAATTTAATTTGATTTGATGTTTAATTAATTTGATTTGATTTAATTTTAATTTAATTTGATTTAATTTAATTTAATTTAATTTAATTTAATTTTTAATTTAATTTAATCTTAATTTAATTTGTTTAATTTAATTTAATTTGATTTAATTTAATTTAATTTGTTTAATTTAATTTAATTTGATTTAATTTAATTTAATTTAATCTTAATTTAATTTAATTTTAATTTAATTTAATTTAATTTAATTTTAATTTAATTTAATTTAATTTAATTTTAATTTAATTTTATTTTTAATTTTAATTGAAATTTTTAAAAGAGTTTAATAATTTAATTTTAGTTTAATGATTAAGTCTTTTAGTATTTTAAATTTGAGTTATCATTTTAATTAAGAATTGAATATTAAAGAGATAATTAATATAGGGATTTTTAAATTAAAGAATAAATCTCTTCCTATTAATATCCCTATTTTAGTAATTCCAATTTTGTTATTCTTCCAAATTTAATCCATTATTTAATTAATGTTTAATCATTTTAAAAATGTTTAATGGGTTTCTACCCTTTAATTATTTAAATTTCAATCATTCAAATCAGATTAGGTTCAAATATTTTACTTGTTAATTTTTTTTTTATTAAACCTAAAGTTTTAATTAAGGGTTAAAATTTAATTACCATTTTACCCTTTAAGCTTAATAATTTTATAACTCACTAAATTGAAATCAAATGATATTGAAATTTTTATGTGACTTCACTCATATGCCAATAAAGACATGAGAGGAGAAAATGTGATTTTTCTGTATTTAATTTATTTATATAATTATTTTTAGTAGAAAATAGAGATTTCCAAGGAAAATTTAATAACATGACCAAGGGAAAGTTTATGTGCTTAAGAAAATTAGGGGACATTCCTAATGACCAGAGAACCGCTTGGACCAATTTTGATGATTTTTTGAATTATATTATTTTTATTATAATTATTTTAAATTTTGGAGTGTTAATTAATTTAAAAATAAAATAAAAGTTGAAAAATAAATTTATATTTTTCAAAAATCTCTCTGATATCAAGGAAACCAGAGAAGCAAATTTTGCAATTTTCTGATTTTTCTATGATTTATTATAATTATTTTAGTGAAAATGCTAGAAAATACATTTTTTAATTTTAAAAATATCCTAAAGCTTTAAAATTTAATATCTCACCAAATAGACCTAGGAAAAATATGGGGTTTGTTCCTAAGTGACTAAAATTCAAAATGTGACATTTTGGTGAATTTTATTATTTTTGTGATTTTTATTATTTTTTAATTATTAAAATATTAAATTAATATTAAAAATCAACTTTTTTAGAAAATTGAAATTTTAATTTTCTTAGATTTCCCTGATATCAGAGAGGCTCCAAAACCAATTTGGTGAATTTTTGAAAGGTATTTTAAAAGTTATGAATTTTTAAAGTTTAAAATGGCTAAGTAGCTTAATCAACCCAATTAGTGGGGCTAACCAAGTCCAATTGACCTCAAATTGTTATGGTGGATTCCTCTGATCCTAAAGGTCAGTGGAGAATTGATTTCAAGTCAATTTGATGCATGGTTAACGCTAATTAATTAAAGACCTATTTTGGGTGTTTAAGCCGATTAGGGTTGTTTTAAATGAACTAAGTCAAAACCTATTTTTCCTAGGGTTCTGCGGTCATAAGCAACATCACCAAATTTTCCTAGAATTTATTTCACAACATGCTATTTATTGGAATTAAAATATTCAAAATAGAAACATGAACTTGAAAAATCAATAACTCTTCATAGGGATGGCCTCTGACTTTAGAAAATTCAGGGAATGTTCCCAAATTCAGAGGCTTCAAAAGCCCTATGGTCTCATGCCATGGTGAATTGTATACATGCATGGAGAATTAAAATATTGCAGAGAGTAAATAAATTATAACAAATAAAATACTTGATGAAATTAAATGATTTCTTTTCCACATTATTCTCCTCCATTCCATCGAGCAAGAGGGTATTTTTATTTTATTTTTATGATTTTTCTACACGAGAGATATGAATTTTTGAAGTTTAGGGAATTAAATAAATAAGAAAATACCCTAATATTCTATTTATCCACGCGGCGCCGGCGCATCCTCGGCGACTCCAAAGGCCGCGCGGCGCGCTCCCATTCGACGCCGACACTTGAGTCAGCAGCCCGGGCCCGGAGGTTCTCGCACCGTTTCCTGGTCCGACGCCATCTGAGCCGTTCGTCCGCGCGTGTATTGAATGGACGGCATCCTTTCATCGTCCCCAAGTGTTCTCACCCGAGAGCCGTCTACACTAAATCCCTAAGATCTCACTCGATTCTCAATGGATTTTTATGTTCTTATACTCTATGGATTCGTCTTGAATAGAAGAACACATCTATACGGTTAACATGCATTAAAACTAAGGCATTTGAAATAGAGAATCTCCAGAAGCTTGGGATGAAGAATTAGCTCATACCTTGGCTCAGAGAAGTGTGGCTTCAATCTGAGAGTTGTTGCACCTTCGATTGGATCCCAGCAAGCTCCGGATGAAGTCTCACGGTGCAGTGAATTGTCCGGATATGATTTCGACCAAGCCCGATCACAAAGCTTGGAGAGTCGGTGCAAGTCGGGTGGCACTGGAGATGGGGCTTTTGCTAGTGGACACCTTCCCTTGGTTTGGTGAAGGTGTAGGACCAATCAATTTGAGAATTGGCTCAGCTGTGGAGAAGTGTCCTGGTTTTGGGTGGAATTTCGACTACGAAATTGAGCTTACGGAGGAGAAATGGCGGGGGGATTTCACTTGGGGATCAAGTATTCTAAGAGTGGAGAAGGGTCTGGAACAATTTTGGCAGAGTTTTGGCAAGGTTTGTGCTTAGCTCTCCTCATGGCCGAGAGGGGTGGAGTTTAAATAGAGCTGGCTGGGGGCCTCCCAGGGGGAGTTAGGGCTTGGGATCAGCTGCTCTGGTGAGGAGAAGATCAGCCATGGTGACCACTAGACTTGGGGCGGCTCGGCAAGTGAGAATTTCAATGTTGGCTCACATGTGAGCTCTCGGCCATGGTGTTTTCCGGCGGCCAGTGGCCGGCCGGCCAGGTAATGGTCACCATCTTGGTCGGGTGGGTCGGGGCTGGGGTTTAGTGTAGGCAATTGGCAAATGCCATGTGTAAAGTGGTTGAATCGAAGTAGAAAGGGGAAGGGGCCATTTTAGCTTATTTTGGTCAACCTATGCAAATGGGTTGGGTGCACCTCCCCAAGACTCGGTTTTGGGCTGAGGAGGTCGGGTGGGTCGACCTCCCATGTGTGGTGGAGTCTCCATCGAGGATTAGGTGGCAAAGCATGGTTTAGAGTGTGACATGCTTAAGGTAAAAAAGGCTTAAGGGAGGCTTAAGAAAGATCCCCTTCTTCTTGCCATAAATGGACTAATGACAAGTCAAAGTCCTCATGGCTTCATGTGGCTTGAGAATGGCTTGTTCATGGCTCCATTTGGCTTGGGAAAAGGTTGGCTTATTTCATGAAAAAGGGTTTTAGAAATATTTGGCATTTAGGGGATAATTTGACATGTGGCTTGATTTGGATTGGTTTAATTGATGATTTTGCAACTTAGGGGTGATTTTGATCAAATGGATGATGAGGGGAAGTGTCATGTGGGCTTTAGGATGATTTGGGCTTTTGAATTTTGAAGGAAATGTGCTTTTAGGAGGGTTTAAGGGAAGTGGGCTTTTAAGTTTATGAATGTGTTCATGGATGAGAATTTTTGTAAAAGCTTGGGCCAAATAATTGTTGGTTGTAGCTCATGGATGTGTCATGATTGACTTGAGGCAAATTGGGGGTGATTTGGATTTGAATTGGGTTGAATTTGGGTTAGGTTTGAGTTTAGGTCCAAATTGGGCTTTTTAACCTTGGGTTGAGTTTGAGTGGGACTTGGGTCTAAATTTTGGGCAAATCATGTTAGTGTTTTGTTTGTGGGAATGTTAAGGAAGATTTAGAAAAGATTTGGAGTTAATTGGAATTGAATTGGGAGAGTTTGACTTAGGTTTGGGTCATGGGTCCAAATTGGGCTTTAAGGCCAAAAGTGAGATTGGATCCAAATGTCAATCAAATTGGGCTTGGATTTGGTCTAGATTTGTATTGGGGATGTTGAATTGAAGTTTAGAATTGAATTGGACCAAAATTGGGGTCAATTGGGTAGGTTTGGTTTGACATTGGGTTCACTTAGGGTTAAAATGGGTCAAATTGGGGGTTTTGAAAAAAGTAGGGTAAATTGACAAAATTGGTCCATGGTGTAGTTGGACAAAATGAAATTGGGAATATTTGGAATTTTCTGGAATTTTCTGGGAATTTTCTGAATTTTTGGATTTTTTGGCCAAGAAGGGTATTTTGGGTATTTGGAGGGTATTGGGAGGTATTTTTGGAATTTTTGGTATTTTTGGGTATGGATGATCAATTTGAGTGATGTGGAAATGTTTGGGATTGATTTTGGAGAATTTTGGGTAATTTGGAAATTTTTGAGAAATTTGGGTAATTTCGAGGTTTTGGGTAGGCTAAGCGGGTGTATGGTCCCGGGGGTCAAAAATTGAAAATTTGGGAAATTGAAGATTGGGTGAATTTAGGTGGAAAGAAATCATTTTGGTTGAGCCATGAAGCCATATCAAGCCCATATGAGTCATGAAGGGACTCATTTGAGGCATTCACTATGTTGTTCCTAACCCTCTTAGCGAGGGCTTAGGGATTAAGGACCATCCATGTGAATCACCTATATGAGTCGGGAGGTCAAGTTGGGTATGGGTGTGGTTTTAGGAAGTGTGTGGAAATGTAGTGTGTAGATGTAGTGTGTAAATGTAGTGTGTGTGTAAGCCAGCCCCTTCACTGAGACCGAGCCGCCTGAGGCGGTCCTAAGGCCAAAGAGTCCTATAGGAACTCATCCTTTAAACTTCCACATTTGATTTCAACCCTCTAGGTGATTAGGGGTCTACGGTCAAGTTTGTAGAGTTTGCGGGGAGTTAAGAAGTGGTTTGAATTTCTAAAAGGTGGGTCCCAATTCTAGTCCTCTAAGATAGTCGAAGGAAAAGCCTAAGAGCTAGATCCTAAGCACTAAAAAGAAGAAGGGAAGACCTCATCAAAAATGAGGTCAACAAATGGATCCCCAATAGGTGTGGTGAGCTGACGGAGCACACCACGCGTATTGGTGTTGACCGAAGCGATCAACAAAACCAACACAAACATCCAAGTGACAAACTTAGGATGAAAATAGAGGAGTTTCCGCTGGGGAGTGTCAAGCATATCTCTGAAGCCGGAGATTCACGAACTCTCGGCTGGGGAAAGGAAAAGGAGGTGAATTCCAAATCACATGATGCGGGAAATTTCAATTTAGATTTTATTTTGTTTCAATTTAAGTTTCAATGTGTGAGTTTAGATTTCGATTTGGAGTTTCGATTTAGATTGGAGTTTGTCGAAATTAATTTGAAGGATTTGATTTGAATTGAAAATTGGAATTCGAGGTTTTAGATGTAACATCTTCAACCTCGAAAGAAAATTGAATTGATTAGATTGAATCGTTGCAATGAGAAGAGATCTCGGAGCAATGCGGTATTGGATGTAAAATCCTTAACCTCGAGAGTTTGATTTTGATGTATTTCATTGCGATAGGGAAATGATCCTAAAGCAATGCGATCTCGGATGTAAAATCCTTAACCTCGGGAATTTGATTTGATGTATTTCGAGTGCAATAGGGAAAGAATCCTAAAGCAGTGCAGTCTTGGATGTAAAATCCTTGACCCAAAGGGTTGAATTCGATGCATTTCAGTGCAATAGGAAAAGGATCCTAAAGCAGTGCAGTCTTAGATGTAAAATCCTCGACCCAAAAGGTTTGAATTTGATGTATTTCAGTGCAATAGGGAAGAATCCTAAAGCAGTGCAGTCTTAGATGTAAAATCCTCGACCCAAAAGGTTGAATTTGATGTATTTCAGTGCAATAGGAAAAGGATCCTAAAGCAGTGTACTCTTGGATGTAAAATCCTCGACCCAAAAGTTTGAATTTGATGTATTTCAGTGCAATAAGAAAAGGATCCTAAAGTAGTGCAGTCTTGGATGTAAAATCCTCGACCCAAAAGTTTGAATTTGAAATTTGATTTGAAATTTGGAAGGATGGAATTTGAGATTCGTGTTGATTTCGTTTATCTTTTAATGGTTCAAATTTTATTTTATCGTTTATTTGGTGTTTGTCATTTTTTAGATTTTTTTTAGAAAGTTTTCTTTTATCCCTTTTTTGTTTTTTTTTCTGTTCTTTGTTCGAAGTTCATTTAACTTTAACGGCGTTTCCCAATCAATTTGCACAAAAGAGGTGAAGGCCAAAAATGTGACATGGTCACTTTCATTCCAATCATGTTGAAAATACATAGTACAACTCGATCTGGAATATATTTCATACAATTCATTTAGACTCAAAACGGACTGTGTATGATCTTTGTTGGTCCATCAAAAGAAGCATCTGTCAAAAAATCCATGTCTGAATAGTGGGGTACATGGTCAATAACATCACCTTCCAAGCCATCCTTGGCAAGGATGTCGGCTGGATGTACGTTGGAGGTGTGATATTTCCCATGTAACTCACAGCTCGTAAGGCCGGAGGTTCTCTAGCTGCGGGTACGGTTGGAAATGGTAAGGTATCTTGCTTGTCGTCCATTCTCCCGAAAGTAGCCGAGATCCGCTCCACTGGCACTCTTGGTATGCAATGCTTAGCGATATCCGCTCCGTTACCCTGCGGTATCATGACGGAACCCACCGGTAAAGGTATCTTTACGGCCCTCGGAACTCACACGGGCCTCGCTATCCGGAGGTCGGATCCGAACATGATGTCACACTCGTTCAAGAAAGAGACGTGCGAAAGGTCCGACGAAGTCGTGGTGATCTATATGTGGGGGTATGCAGTCACCCTGTTTGTAAATGTTGATAATGCAGCTATTGGGTATGCAATCTGCTGGCAGTACCCTCCATGTTATCAATCTCTTTACCATTCTCTTGATGACTAATGGCATCGGATCTACTTGCCCATGACGGAGTATCCCCGGTGGATTTCCCTTTCTGTCTTCAGCAAAGTTGTAGCAGCATCCGCATTGTATTGTGATTCTTCCTTTCCCTGGCATCCATCTCCGGGGTTCTGAGTAGGTATTTTCCCTCAGGCGGCCTGCTCGGCCCATTCTTTTCAAATCCCGGATACAATCCACGATTTGCTGTTGTTCATACTGCGAGAATACGTCGGTGTGTAGCTCGAGGCCCTCTAGTATGTTGATCTTTCTTCTTTTAATTCTCTCGAAGTATTCGAAAGTTTTCTTTTCAACATTTTGCATCCTCTCCAGCTTGTATTCCGGAATGATCTGCAGATGGCGAGGCCTTGTGACATATTGTGGGATATATGGTTCGATCCCTTCACGTTCCCCTGCATACCTCGGCTCCTCGGGGATGATGCCTGTCGGGACATCCCCGGGGTTGCTTCGCAACAAGGTCATGCATTATTGGTGGTTCTATCCGGTGGCGTGGTAGCCTTCTTTCTTCCGATCTTCTGGAGATTTCCCTGATTCTTTCTGTTATCCTAGGAGCTAGCCTCCTTTCTTCAGGTTCCTGGTGAACCGGTGTCCTCGAAGTGCGTGTGCTGGCATTAGCAACTGTCTCGTCGCGCTGGTCCGCAGCTAGTTTTGTTAACATCTTACGGATACGGCGATTCTTATTTCTTCATTGCGTGGCTGTGAGAGTAGCCCTTCGAACTTCATGAATCTCTGTGGGCGCGGCGCTGACAAGCCTGCCCTCCGCTGTAGCAACTACGGACTTCATTTTCTTATCTTCTTCGGTGTTTGCTTTTCTTTTCTTGTTGTTGGATTGGTGGCTTGGGCCACCCACTTTCATCACTTGTATGCCGGGTAATTCTTCTCGGTTAGCGGGACCCAGTCACTTTCCTCGTCTTGTAGGCTCGTCGGTGCGAAGTTCGAGTCAATCTCGATTATCGCTCCATCTTTCACCCTCTTTTCATCGAGTGCAAGGCTTACGCCATTCTTAAAGTTCAGGACCAACCGCCCGTTCGACATTTCCCTGCGAAAAGACAAGGAAAAGGATCAGGGGTTGTACTAAGAACAAGAACATTAAGAAAATGTTTATTAAAGATACATTTTTTTTATATATTATTTTTTTTTTCAAATTTAACAGGAATGAAGTAGGATAAGATCAGGGAAGAGATTTTGATTTGGAAAAGAAAACAAGGAAAACATATTATCATGACTTCATTTATTTTAGCACATTTTATTATTTTTGGGTTCGGACCCAATCATAAGTAATTACTTCGCCCGTGTTTCTTAGGGATTAAGAATTCATTCCTTCGAAACATCAGGTAGCGTAATACTTTTTCAAGTATCGTCCGTTGATTGGAAGCATATGTCGTTCTCCCTGGCAATTCACTAGTCGGTAGGAACCTCCCGAGTATCTTGCCTCAACCACAAACGGTCCTTCCCAAGTGGGTTCAAATTTTCCTCCTATCTTGCGGTGTGCAAGGATAGGTCTCTTGAGAACGAGAACTAAGTCACCAACTTTGAAGGTTCTTGGGCGGACTAGTTTGTCATGGGCTTGAACCATCTTAGCTTGGTATAGTTCTAAGTTCTGTTGCGCTGCAAGTCTTTTCCCTTCCAGGCTTTCTAATTCTTCGAGTCGTAATCTGGCGTTTTCTTCGTCGTGATCTTGTTTGCAAGCTGCAATTCCGAGTGAAGGAAGTCGAACCTCTAAAGGTAACACTCGCCTCGGATCCATACACCGGAGCGTAAGGTGTAGCTTGAGTAGGAGTTCTGAAGGTTGTCCGGTAGGCCCATAAGGCTTCTAACAATTTCTCGTGCCAATTTCTCTTATTATCGTCCAAGGTTTTCTTTAAGATTTGAACGAGAGTTTTATTAAAAGCCTCAGCGAGACTGTTTGCTCTTGGGTAGTAAATTGTTGAGTATCGCCAGTCGATTCCGTGTCTCCTGACAAAATTGTTGATTTGTGTGCTTCTGAATGCTGACCCATTATCTGAGATGATCCTGCGCGGCACTCCCAAATGGTAGACAACTTGGTTCTTGAAAAACTGTAGCACGTGGTGTGCTTTCACTTCTCTAAGTGGAGCTGCATCGCCCACTTGGAAAAGTAATCTGTAGCCGCAAGAATGAAACGATGTCCTTTTGAAGATGGTGGTTCTATCGGACCCACTATATCTGTGCCCCAACATTCAAATGGCCACGACGCAATTGTCGGGTGCGGCACATTTGGAGGTTAGTGTAGAACCACTCCGTGCACTTGGCATTGGTGACGGCTCTTGGCGATTTTCATGCGGTCGGTCATCATCGAGGGCCAGTAGTACCCTAGTCTTTTAATTTTCATTTTCATCTTCGGACCCGACTGGTGAGCGCCACAGAGTCCTGAATGCACCTCTTTAACAATTTCACGGGCCTCGGACCCGCTTAGGCACCTTAGCCACATTTGATCAAAAGACCTTCTGTACAATGTGTTGTTTATTAATGCGTAGGACGCAGTTCTTTTCTTGATACGATGGGCTAACGACCTATCGTCCGGTAGCTTTCCCGTTTCGTTGGTAATCTATCAATGGTCCGTCGCCGATCTTTTGTGTTTTTCGTCACTGCTTCGCGACTGATTCTTTTTCTTTTTCGATTTGTGTATTGTGCCTATGTCGAGCTGTGATAGGACTCGACGTCCGGTGAGCCGACACTTCTCTCGATTCATCTTGCAAACGGGCGAATTCTTTTGCGAGACGGGCTAAAGCATCTGCTAAAGCATTTTCTTTTACGGGAATTTTGTAGATTGTCACATTTGGAATCTGTTCCAACAATTTGTATGGCATACTGAAAGTATTGTTCGAGTCTTGGCTTTAAAATTCTGTATTGTCCGGCGATCTGTTGAAAGATTAACTGCGAATCCCCTTAAATGTTGATGTCTGTTATCCCCATTTGAATAGCTAATTCCAGTCCCGTTATGAGGGCTTCGTATTCTGCTTCGTTGTTTGTACATGGTTCTGTCAAGTGGTAGGAGTATCTTAACATCCCCCGCTCCGGCGTTATAAAGATTAGCCCGATTCCTGCCTTACCGGCACTATCACTTGTGATTCTTCGTCTTTGTGTCTTGAAGATGCTCCGTCGAAATATAATTCCCAACGTCGATCATCAAGGTCTTCTAGATTCATTATTTGTTCATCCGGCAAATCGTCATTGAGAGGAGATTCTGCCACGAAAGGGTGTGCTTGCGAGAAAGTCCGCTAAGACTTGTCCCTTTACGGCACGCGGAGGCACAAAAGTTATATCGAATTGCAATAATATCATTGACCATCCGGTAAGTCTGCCGGAAAGTGTTGGACGAGTCATCAAGTATTGCAATGGATTAAACTTCGAGATCGGGTTGACCTTATGAGAAAGCATGTAGTGCTCGAGCTTTTGAGCGGCGAAGATCGGGGCCAAACAATGCTTTTCAATTACGGGATACCTTACTTCCGTCGGAAGTAAAAGACGGCTTAAGTAGTAAAGAGCATTTTCTTTACCCTCATCATTGACACAGGCTAACGGGGCTCCGAGAGAGTCATCTAAAGCCGCGGTGTAAAGTATCAGCGGTTTACACGAGATCAGGGCTGCTAAGACAGGAGGTGTCATTAAATATCGTTTAATGTCTTCGAAGGCCTTACGGCATTTCTCTTCCCAAATAAATTTGGCGTCCTTTTTAACTAGTGCCGAGAAAGGTCGACACCTATCCGACGGGTTTGAGATAAAGCGTCGAAGATATGCCGGCTTCCTTGAAAAGATCGTAGTTGTTTCAAGGTTTTGGGAGGTGGCATTTCTAAGATAGCTTTAATCTTTTCCGGGTCGATTTCAATTCCACGATGTCGGACAATGAATCCTAAGAATTTCCGGAGGTGACGCCGAAGGCGCATTTTAAGGGATTCATCTTAAGGTTAAATTGTCTTAATTGTTCGAAAACAATTCTCGAATCATACGGGTGGTTTTCCTTTACTTTGCTTTTGATGACCACATCGTCTACGTAGCATTCGACTTGATTGTGGATGAGATCATCAAAAATTCTTGTCATTGCTCTCTGGTAGGTTGCTCCTGCGTTCTTCAGTCCGAATGGCATCACTGTGTAGCAAAATACTCCGATCGGCGTTCTAAATGCTGTAAGCTTTTCATCTTCTGGAGCCATTTTTATCTCGGTTGTATCCCGAAGATCCATCCATGAATGAGAATATTTCATGTGTCGAAGCAATGTCGATCATCAGTTCTGGGATCGGTAGAGGGAATTCATCTTTTGGACATGCCTTGTTTAAATCTCTGAAGTCTACACAAATTCTTATCTGACCATTCTTCTTTCTGACTGGAACTACATTGGCTAGCCAAGCCGGGTATTGTTCTTCACGGACAAATTTAGCGTCTATTAGCTTTTTAACTTCGGCTATGACTTGTTGTTCGATTTCTAGACGCATTCTTCTGGGACCTTGTCCGATCGGGATAGAAGTAGGATCCACTCCTAGCTTATGGACTGCGACCTCTGGAGCTAATCCTGGCATCTCATCATAATTCCAAGAGAAACAGTCTTTAAATTCCATTAATAATTTGATTATTTCTTCGGAGTCTTCTTTATTGAGTAAGGAGCTAACAAAGGTAGGTCTAGGCTCTTCGCTAGTACCTAAGTTAACTTCCGTTAACTCTTCTATTGTAGATTTGATTTCTTCTTCGAATTCTGGTGGAGCGTCTCCAATTTGTAAATCTTCGAGTTCGTCTGTAGTTTCCATGCAGTTTTCATTGGACTTGCAAGTGACAACCAAGCAAAATTCGGTATCGTCAGTCGATCCTACTGTGCCGAATCCGAGTCCATACTTTGAATTGGGTGGACGACCGGAGTTATTCCATAACTTTTCAAAATGTTGTGATTGGCCTTTTGTCCATTGTCGAGGTAAGAAACCACGTTGAATTAAATTTTGAACACGGGGAGAGTACCACTCAAAAGGTAATTCCATTAATTCTGATGAAGTGACATCTTCGAATTGTACTTTATTTTCAGTTTTGGAGGAAGAAGCACCACGGTAGAATTTGATTGGCCTTGCACCGTCGTTACGTACCTCTTTGACCACCATACCCTCGATCTTATTAGAATGGATCGGGGTTAGGGCATAGTATGTACGTAGTGGTTAATCTTCTCGTACATTGATTTATATTCTTCATTCTTTTCATCTTCGAGGGAGATCTTGAATTGCGGCTTCTTCCGACTTATTGTCGCTGCTTCTCGCTTGATTTCTTTTTCTTCTTCAGAACTATCATTCCAATCAACATCGATGGCTGGTTTCTTCTGTCCAATTGTCCTAGTATCTCTACCACGACCTCGTCCCCGGCCTCGACCTCGGATGCGAGTTGTGGAGAAACCTTCACCATCTCGCCGGAAGGGAGTGGTGAGTGACTGTTGGACTAGAACTTCAGGTTCTTCGTCGTCCTGAACTTTCTTTGCTTCATTTGTCACGGTATCTCTGGAGAAGATTGTTTTCTTTGGTGGTGCATAATAAGCTGCATCTTCATGGATTCCAATTTCATGTACGGAGAATGGTTGCAAGTCACCTTTGATGCACTGATGCAGAGATGATGGTACCATCCTGTTTTCATGTATCCACGGTCGGCCCAGCAGAGCGTTGAACGATGTTTCTGAATCAATTATGTGAAATTTTGCGGTTGTCTTTGCTAAGTCACCGGTCTTTATCAGTAGCGTTATTTAACCGAGGGCTCTTTCTCCTTTCTGGTTGAATCCTCTTAATAACATTTTGTCGGTTTCGAGCTCGCGAGCATCAATTTCCAAGTATGCTAGTGTTCGAAGACTCATTTTATTGATTGATGCTCCTGGATCCACCAATACTCTGGAGAGCGTAAACTTCCCGATTGTAACTGAAATGTACAACGGTCGGTTGTGATCTGCTGTCCCAAGTAGTAGGTCATTGTCCGTGAAGGTAACGCCTCGCTGTTCCTTTAACGAGCAAACCTCATCTAAGGAATCTCCGGCCATTTGAGCTAAGCAAATTTTTGGATCAAGTAAGGCCTTGATCAGAGCTTCTCTCATCTCCTTTGATAAGATGAGAGCATCGTAAATGCTCAGTTTGGCCGGTAGTTTCCTAAGATGGGCTAGCACGTTGTAGTCCACTTTAATTTCATGCGTTTCGGCTTCTTCTCGAATGGGTATTTCTTCCGCTAGGGTTGGTTCTTCTTGAACAACCACCTGCTTTCCTTTGTCTTTTGGACCCATTCTTGGAGGTAGAACTTTTCCACTTCTCAAGTTGACTTCTGTAATTTCTTCTGAATCTAGTGTTAAGTTTGCCGGTGTTTCCTCCTGAATCGGAATTACTAGCTCTTCTGGATTATCTTCAAAATCTGAAGGCTCTAACTCTATCGTAACTGGAGCTCCTCGAAACTCACAGATAGATCCGTTGCTTGTTGAACTCTCGTAGCCTCCTTGATGGATGTCTTCTTTGTCATTTTGATCGTCGAGATCTTGTATGATTTGAGAATTGTTGTTGGTATCGAAGTCGATATCCGGATTGTCGCTAGTTACGTAATTGTTAGAAACAGTCAAAACGTAGCCAACGCCATCACCCTTATCATTATATGATCCCACCGAAGTGAGCGAGATAATCATACAAAATCGGAGGTTCGAGGGATTTCTCCCCCGAATCGGAAACAACTATCCTAGGATAAGCGGCCCCTAGTCCTAGCCTTAGGAATCTCGGTCCTCTCTTCTTCGTCAATTTTCTTCTTTTCTTCGATTGTCTCTCGTCGAGGTGGTTCTTCTATCGCAAGTGATAGTACCGGCTTAACAGGTCTCGAACTACGAATTGAAGCTCGCACCGGCGGTTCGGATGTTGTCTAAAATCTTCTTCGAAGACCTCGTCCGAAGCGGTAGTCCATCCATCGTCGGTTGCATAGGGATCTATCGGAATGACGGGATCGGTTGAGATAACATTGACGGAACCTCCTTTACGGGGTTCCTTCATGTACTCCTTCGGGATTGTTATATTTCCTTTCCGAAGGTTGTCGTTGAGCCAACTTTTAAAGGTAATACAATCTTCTATCTTGTGCCCAAGCATCCGATGGTAGGGGCAAAAGTCGGGATCACCTTTCTTGTTGACTTCCTCCGGTCTTTTAGGTTCTGGCAGCTGGAAATCTGGAGTTTTCATTAGGCTACGGAACATCTTTGGTACTGCTTCATTTTTGAACGGATATTCTCTGCTCAGAAGCTCCTTTAATGTACGTTGCGAACGAGGCGGTTGTTCATACTGCGGAGACGACTTATAGCTGGACCGGGGTTGCTGGTAATTCTGTTGTGGTTGCTGCGGCCGTTCTGGTGGTATTTGCATCGGTTTCTTGCCTTTGTCAACTGTTGCAATAATCCCAGATTTCTTTTCGAAGGTCTTCACCAGCTTCTGCTTGTCCGTCTTGTCGACAAAACTTAATTGCTTCGCCTCTTCTTGCAAGCTTCCGGCCTTGCTTAACAACTTCTCAAAAGTCTTAATAGTGAATCCTTTGAGGAGAAGTGCTATCGGGCCGTGAATGCTTTTAAGCAACATGCCGACTGCATGTTGTTCTTGCAGTTGTGGTTCACACTTCATGCTTAAATTTCTCCATCGAAGTATGTAATCCACTAAAGTTTCATTCGACTTTGGTTTCTCTACCACTAAATCACCTATAGTGATGTGGTGCTGAGCTCCGACAAATCGCTTGATGAAGAGGCTCTCTAGCTCTGAGAATGTCTTCACTGAACCATTGGGTAATTCTGCATACCAGTCGAAGGCGATTCTCGACGGACTACCGACGAACTGTCGGAAGAGTAACGCATCGCTCCCGCCGGCATTGCAACAACTGGCACGAAAGTGTGCAACATGCTGTCGGGGGTTCCCAGTTCCGTCGAAGGTCTTGAGCAGAGGTGGTACGAAGCCTTTCGGGTATTGGTCAGCGTCGAACTCTTCTGGGTAAGGTCTACCCGTCCGAATGGATGTCCCGTTCTTCGATTGTGCTAAGGCTTCTCACACCTGTTGTTCTACCAAGTTCTTGATATCCTTTTCAGGGATCATATTTTGTGTTGTGTCCTTTTTCAGCTGGTCATCCCCATTGACGGATGTAATCTCCTTTCCTCTCGTCTACGATGTGAATGACCTCCGGGGTGTCTCTGCATGTGGTTGTACTTGACTGCGGAGAGTGGCCGGAGCTACGGCCATCTCTTCCATCCTTTTCGCCATTTGAGCGATCGTGTCGTCCTTTTCCGAAGCCGTCTCCTCATCGGTTCTGGCTCCTCTTTCTGCGGCTGCAGGAGCACCTTGCGAAGCTGATGAAGCTCGTGTCTCAACCATATTGATTTCTGCGTATTCGTCGTCCATGAACTCCGATGAATCGATCTCATCTCCGAACTTTTCTTCTCTTTCTTTTGCCAACCGTCGGATATCGGTTCTCAACTTTTCCATGGCATCTTCTAGCGGAGCTTTCTGTGTGTCTTTACGGTTGTCATGTGATAGCTGTCGGGTCCCTTTTTCATGAGTCCCCTTTATCGCAGTAGCACTTTCTTCAGATTCCAGCCTCCTGGCGAGACTTTCTTTTTCGGGCTGCTGTTTCAGTCTCAACTGCCCCGTAGTGGGACGCCATACCATCCTTCTAGCAGCAGAAGGTCTAGGACCAGATGGTCTGTCGGCCAAATGCTGGAAGGTGGTATCCTCCCTAATCTGTAATCCTGAGACTACGACAGGCGGGCTAGCCTTCATTCTCTTGCTTGGCTTTTCTGTCATAACGGCGGGCTCTACTCGGGGCCCAAGATGGGATTTGGCCGGCACCCGCCCTATCCTTCGTAGAATCTCCGATACGGAGCGGCTTTTCCTTCCTTGCTAACTTTTCTACCAAAGTTTGCAGTCGAGCAAACGGCGTAGTTCTAGTTCTTTTCTTGCGGCTATCGTTGTAATATGCGGGTCGAAGTAATGTGGCGGCAATCTTGCGAACATTCTCCTCATCCTCTGCGGCGGAGAGGGGATGGAACCTGCTTCCTCCCAAGAGTGGTATGTAGTCAGGCAGTGGTGTATATTCTGGCAGCGGTGTATATTCTGGCAGTTCTGGAATTTCTTCCAGGAAAGCAATCTCAGCAGCTCTGGCTTCTCTGGCGATCCTTCTACTTCTATTTCTTCTTTGGGTCTTTGTCAGTGACGGAATCTTTGAACTGGACCCGATTTCGAAAACAGAAGGTCTTACAGGAAGATTTGTACCCTCCACGGTAACAGGTTTACCATAATTCTGGATTTCTTTCCCCTTTGATTTGGCGTAAGTCGGGGTAGGTGCGAAACAACTAGACCGGTGGGGGTAGTAAGAACGGTCCTCCTGCGGACGGCGGTACTCCTCCTAGTCGGGATCCTTTGCGAGAGGAGGGAACTCTCGGGTCGACCTAAGGTTGAACTCGACGGCGGCTCCTCAGCTTCAGATACCTTGTTCGTCAGTGAAAAGAGGGAGACGTCGGTGACTTTGACATTCGTGTTTTCAAATCCATGTCCAAATCGGATGATCCCATTGTCGGGCAGCTCATCCTTATAGACAGCAAAGTCCAGTCCGTTGGTGAAGGAGAAAATCAGCTTCGGGGCTTCCATTTCGCGGGGTAGATTCGGTTGTCGGTCCCAAGCTATGCTTCTTTTCTTTAGGACGAAAAGAAAGGAATTGAAAAGAGTCCGAACTCATTCTTATTCATGTATTTATAAGAAGGAATCATTTGTTAAAAGAATCACTTATTAGAGGGTTTGTTTATTTAGAACGGAATGTTCAAAGGTATAGAGAAGGTAAGGAATCCGATTCAGAGTTGGAAAGGAAAAGAAAGTCTTAAGAAAGACTTCTCGACTCGAAGGATCATTCCTAAACTAACACCTATTGGGGGTCCACCCCACCTCAAAAATGAGGTAAAAGGATCTCGGAACCTCTCTGTTTAGGGGTGTCTAAACAGTGGCTCCTAAATCCGAAAGAATGTTGGCTATACTCATTCAAGATAGAAATGAACATAGTATTCCAACGGAAAGAAGGGTAGTTTGATCCACCAAGGACATGGATGCACTACCAATTTTGAAAGCAGAATTATTTGATTAAAATGGAGAGAGGAATTTTCCCCAGCGGAGTCGCCAGAAATCTGTCGGCATATTTTTAGGTCGTGTGTTTTATTTTGAAAAGGGGGTCTCCTAACAGAAATTGTCGGCGAATTTTTAATTTAATTAAAATAAATAATTTGAAAAGTAGTATTTGATTTTGAAAATAATTTTAAATTTGAAGGTTTTAAGATATGAGATTAAACCGATCTCACATCCCAAATAGTTTATATAAACGAGCACCGCACTACAAACCGTGTATCTATCCCTAAGGATAGACACACTGCTTGACTGAGTGGGGCTCGATTAAATAAACTAGAAGATTTGTGACATCCGTTTGGTCCGCGAACCAATTTTATAAGCCGACAAAATTCCCCCGCTTAATATGAAAACATTAAACGAGGTTTATATTACTCAGGTTCTTTACAATTCCCTATAAGGGCAAGCCCCTATAGTTAATTACATCTTAAGTGATGGGAATCACCTAAGAAAACTCTCGATAATAATCAATAATTCTGCTCTCAAGGATTTCAAAGTTTAAGTTTTTCAATGGATTTAAATTTGGAATTTCAATAGGGAATGGATCAAATTCGGAACATTTTGTTTTGGGAATCCAAAGGAAGAAAGGTAGGAGAAATTACAGACTCGAAGCGAACTTCGGTAATTTCCCGACTATCCTATTGTTTGGCTTGGATTTAGGAAAGTCCTATTGTTTGTTTAATGTTTTGATCTTGCCAATTTTAATTAATTAGGACTTATATTTATATGATAGAATCATACAAATAGCCTAGAAGATGTGAGGGTTTATGTCGTATCAGACGACTACCTCGGAATCTTAAGTCCGGTTAGGGCTTAATTTGCAAGGCAAATGCCTAACAAAAGGTTGAGGATTTATGTTGCACTAGGCAAACTACCTCGAAGTCCTATGGCTTTGTTATTTAATTCTAGGAAAGTTTTGCTGAAGTAGATTCAAGTTTTGCTGACGACGATGGCCGTGCTGCCCACCATGCTCCGAGCTCCTTATTGTTGCGGAGATTTAGTTTTAGAAGTCATAAATCAGGGGATGAGAAAAGTGTTTTGGTTTAGAGAAAATCTTAATTTCCAAGTGTTTCTTATGTTTTAATTAAAACAAATCTTAAAGTTGATTATAACGACACCGGTTAAGATCCCACGGTTCCATCCTTCCGGCATCATTATTTTTATCGGATTCACTTAGTCCAGATGAATTTGCTAAACTCAACTAAATGAGTTCCACACTTTCATTCAGACCGTGGGAAATCCCGTTAGCAACACGTAGGTTACATCATCCGAGGTATTCCCGATCATCCAATAGGACGTTTTAATTTAATTGTAATTGTAGTTTTGTGTTCTGTTTGTGATTAAATTTTGAGTTGTTTTATATTTTAAAATGTTGTGGCGGTGAATTTTATCTTGCAATGACTTTTAATTTAGTTTTGGTTTCTGCTTTAGGGACTATCCTAAAGGTGTGGGTTTTCATGCAACAGTTGTTTATCATGCAAGAAAAGTAAGTGCAATGCGATTAAATAAATTGCAAATTGCAAGAAAGTAAATTGCAATAAAATAAAAGCGTACCTGGAGGATCTTCCCGTCATCCCAAACTGCACTTAAAACACAATTAGAATATTTAAGCAAGTTCCTAGGTAAAGCTAAGGTAAGGGTTATGGTTTTCTACCAAATTCCTAATCCTATAGCTAGTCATTTCCTATGACGTCTAGGTTCTTTGTATTTTTGTTTGAAGACGATTTTCTTCATCAAAGAATAATTAAGTTCAATTGTTCTTATGAACATCCTATCATATCGAGGAAGTGCTTAAGAAGAATCTTAAACATCTTTTCAATATTTCTAGGATTGTTTTAAGTCCGAATGGGTTTGACTATACGGATGAATTAATCGTCCGAGAATTCAAGTTTTGTTGTTATCTTGCTCGGTGAACTAGGACATTTGAATATCCTATGAGGGAAGTAACATTTCATTTAATGTTCTATTTAGGAGTTATAATAACCAAAGCTTTCAAGGGTAAATTAGTATTCAAATGATTTGATTTAAGTTAAAGGGTTTAAATTTGGAATAGTGTTCAAATTGCTTTATATATAATTTCTTTCTGTTTTAGGTGATGTTATATTTAATTCAATTTGATTTAATTTAATTGAGTTTTAATTTAATTTAATTCAATATAGTTCAATTTAATTTGATTTGATGTTTAATTAATTTGATTTGATTTAATTTTAATTTAATTTGATTTAATTTAATTTAATTTAATTTAATTTAATTTTTAATTTAATTCAATCTTAATTTAATTTGTTTAATTTAATTTAATTTGATTTAATTTAATTTAATTTGTTTAATTTAATTTAATTTGATTTAATTTAATTTAATTTAATCTTAATTTAATTTAATTTTAATTTAATTTAATTTATTTAATTTAATTTAATTTTAATGTAATTTAATTTAATTTAATTTTAATTTAATTTTATTTTTAATTTTAATTGAAATTTTTAAAAGAGTTTAATAATTTAATTTTAGTTTAATGATTAAGTCTTTTAGTATTTTAAATTTGAGTTATCATTTTAATTAAGAATTGAATATTAAAGAGATAATTAATATAGGGATTTTTAAATTAAAGAATAAATCTCTTCCTATTAATATCCCTATTTTAGTAATTCCAATTTTGTTATTCTTCCAAATTTAATCCATTATTTAATTAATGTTTAATCATTTTAAAATTGTTTAATGGGTTTCTACCCTTTAATTATTTAAATTTCAATCATTCAAATCAGATTAGGTTCAAATATTTTACTTGTTAATTTTTTTTTTATTAAACCTAAAGTTTTAATTAAGGGTTAAAATTTAATTACCATTTTACCCTTTAAGCTTAATAATTTTATAACTCACTAAATTGAAATCAAATGAACTTGAAATTTTTATGTGACTTCACTCATATGCCAATAAAGACATGAGAGGAGAAAATGTGATTTTTCTGTATTTAATTTATTTATATAATTATTTTTAGTAGAAAATAGAGATTTCCAAGGAAAATTTAATAACATGACCAAGGGAAAGTTTATGTTCTTAAGAAAATTAGGGGACATTCCTAATGACCAGAGAACCACTTGGACCAATTTTGATGATTTTTTGAATTATATTATTTTTATTATAATTATTTTAAGTTTTGGAGTGTTAATTAATTTAAAAATAAAATAAATGTTGAAAAATGAATTTTATATTTTTCAAAAATCTCTCTGATATCAAGGAAACCAGAGAAGCAAAGTTTTCAATTTTCTGATTTTTCTATGATTTATTATAATTATTTTAGTGAAAATGCTAGAAAATACATTTTTTAATTTTAAAAATATCTTAAAGCTTTAAAATTTAATATCTCACCAAATAGACCTAGGAAAAATATGGGGTTTGTTCCTAAGTGACTAAAATTCAAAATGTGACATTTTGGTGAATTTTATTATTTTTGTGATTTTTATTATTTTTTAATTATTAAAATATTAAAATAATATTAAAAATCAACTTTTTGGAAAATTGAAATTTTAATTTTCTTAGATTCCCCTGATATCAGAGAGGCTCCAAAACTAATTTGGTAAATTTTTGAAAGGTATTTTAAAAGTTATGAATTTTTAAAGTTTAAATTGGCTAAGTGGCTTAATCAACCCAATTTGTGGGGCTAACCAAGTCCAATTGACCTCAAATTTATATGGTGGATTCCTCTGATCCTAAAGGTCAGTGGAGAATTGATTTCAAGTCAATTTGATGCATGGTTAACTCTAATTAATTAAAGACCTATTTTGGGTGTTTAAGCCAATTAGGGTTGTTTTAAATGAACTAAGTCAAAACCTATTTTTCCTAGGGTTCTCTGGTCATAAGCAACATCACCAAATTTTCCTAGAATTTATTTCACAACATGCTATTTATTGGAATTAAAATATTCAAAACAGAAACATGAACTTGAAAAATCAATAACTCTTCATAGGGATGGCCTCCGACTTTGGAAAATTCGGGGAATGTTCCCAAATTCGGAGGCTTCAAAGCCCTATGGTCTCATGCCATGGTGAATTGTATACATGCATGGAGAATTAAAATAATGCAGAGAGTAAATAAATTATAAAAAATAAAATACTTGATGAAATTAAATGATTTCTTTTCCACATTATTCTCCTCTGTTCACTGAGCAAGAGGGTATTTTTATTTTATTTTTATGATTTTTCTACACAGAGATATGAATTTTTGAAGTTTAGGGAATTAAATAAATAAGAAAATACCCTAATTTTCTATTTATCCACGCGGCGCCAGCGCATCCTCGGCAGCTCCGAAAGGCCACGCGGCGCGCTCCCATTCGACGCCGCCACTTGAGTCAGCAGCCCGGGCCCCGCGGTTCTCGCACCGTTTCCTGGTCCGACGCCATCTGAGCCGTTCATCCGCGCGTGTATTGAATGGACGACATCCGTTCATCGTCCCCAAGTGTTCTCATTCGAGAGCCGTCCACACTAAATCCCTAAGATCTCACTCGATTCTCAATGGATTTTTATGTTCTTATACTCTATGGATTCGTCTTGAAGAGAAGAACACATCTATATGGTTAACATGCATTGAAACTAAGGCATTTGAAATAGAGAATCTCTAGAAGCTCGGGATGAAGAATTAGCTCATACCTTGGCTCAGAGAAGTGTGGCTTAAATCTGAGAGTTGTTGCACCTTCGATTGGATCCCAGCAAGCTCCAGATGAAGTCTCCCGGTCGCAGTGAATTGTCCGGATATGATTTCGACCAAGCCCGATCACAAAGCTTGGAGGCTGGAGCAACTGGGTGGCCTGGAGATGGGGCTTTTGCTAGTGGACACCTTCCCTTAGTTTGGTGAAGGTGTAGGACCAATCAATTTGAGAATTGGCTCACTGTGGAGAAGTGTCCTGGTTTTGGGTGGAATTTCAACTCTGAAATTGAGCTTACAGAGGAGAAATGGCAGGGGGATTTCACCGGGGATCAAGTGCTCTAAGAGTGGAGAAGGGTCCGGAACAATTTTGGCGTAGTTTTGGCAAGGTTTGTGCTTAGCTCTCCTCATGGCCGAGAGGGGTGGAGTTTAAATAGAGCCGGGCTGGGGGCCTCCTGGGGGAGTTAGGGCTTGGGATCAGCTGCTCCGGTGAGGAGATGATCAGCCATGGTGACCACTGGACATGGGGCGGCTCGGCAAGTGAGAATTTGAATGTTGGCTCACATGTGAGCTCTCGGCCATGGTGTTTTCCGGCGGCTCGGTGGCCGGCCGGCCGAGCAATGGTCACCATCTTGGTCGGGTGGGTCGTGGTCGGGGTTTAGTGTAGGCAATCGGCAAATGCCATGTGTAAAGTGGTTGAATCAAAGTAGAAAGGGGAAGGGGCCATTTTAGCTTATTTTGGTCAACCCGGGCAAATGGGTTGGGTGCACCTCCCCAAGACCTGGTTTTGGGCCGAGGAGGTCGGTGGGTCAACCTCCCATGTGTGGTGGAGTCTCCATCAAGGATTAGGTGGCAAAGCATGGTTTAGAGTGTGACATGCTTAAGGTAAAAAGGCTTAAGGGAGGCTTAAGAAAGATCCCCCTCTTCTTTCCATAAATGGACTAATGACAAGTCAAAGTCCTCATGGCTTCATGTGGCTTCGAGAATGGCTTGTTCATGGCTCCATTTGGCTTGGGAAAAGGTTGGCTTATTTCATGAATAAGGGTTTTAGAAATATTTGGCATTTAGGGGGTAATTTGACATGTGGCTTGATTTGGAATGGTTTAATTGATTATTTTGCAACTTAGGGGTGATTTTGATCAAATGGATGATGAGGGGAAGTGTCATGTGGGCTTTAGGATGATTTGGGCTTTTGAATTTTGAAGGAAATGGGCTTTTAGGAGGGTTTAAGGGAAGTGGGCTTTTAAGTTTATGAATGTGTTCATGGATGAGAATTCTTGTAAAAGGTTGGGCCAAATAATTGTTGGTTGTAGCTCATGGATGTGTCATGAGTGACTTGAGGCAAATTGGGGGTGATTTGGATTTGAATTGGGTTGAATTTGGGTTAGGTTTGAGTTTAGGTCCAAATTGGGCTTTTTAACCTTGGGTTGAGTTTGAGTGGGACTTGGGTCTAAATTTTGGGCAAATAATGTTAGTGTTTTGTTTGTGGGAATGTTAAGGAAGATTTAGAAAAGATTTCGAGTTAATTGGAATTGAATTGGGTGAGTTTGGGTTAGGTTTGGGTCATGGGTCCAAATTGGGCTTTAAGGCCAAAAGTGAGATTGGATCCAAATGTCAATCAAATTGGGCTTGGATTTGGTCTAGATTGGTATTGGGGATGTTGAATTGAAGTTTAGAATTGAATTGGACCAAAATTGGGGTCAATTGGGCAGGTTTGGTTTGACATTGGGTTCACTTAGGGTTCAAATGGGTTAAATTGGGGGTTTTGACAAAAGTAGGGTAAATTGACAAAATTGGCCCATGGTGTAGTTGAACAAAATGAAATTGGGAATATTTGGGATTTTCTGAAATTTTCTGGGAATTTTCTGAATTTTTGGATTTTTTGGCCAAGAAGGGTATTTTGGGTATTTGGAGGGTATTGGGAGGTATTTTTGGAATTTTTGGTATTTTTGGGTATGGATGACCAATTTGAGTGATGTGGAAATGTTTGGGATTGATTTTGGAGAATTTTGGGTAATTTGGAAATTTTTGAGAAATTTGGGTAATTTCGAGGTTTTGGGTAAGGTTAGCGGGTGTATGGTCCAGGGGTCAAAAATTGAATATTTGGGAAATTGAAGATTGGGTGAATTTAGGTGGAAAGAAATCATTTTGGTTGAGCCATGAAGCCATATAAAGCCCATATGAGTCATGAAGGGACTCATTTGAGGCATTCACTATGTTGTTCCTAACCCTCTTAGCCAAGGGCTTAGGGATTAAGGACCATCCATGTGAATCACCTATATGAGTCAGGAGGTCAAGTTGGGTATGGGTGTGGTTTTAGGAAGTGTGTGGAAATGTAGTGTGTAGATGTAGTGTATAAATGTAGTGTGTGTGTAAGCCAGCCCCTTCACTGCGACCAGAGCCACCTGTGAGCGGTCCTAAGGCCAAAGAGTCCTATAGGAACTCATCCTTTAAACTTCCACATTTGATTTCAACCCTCTAGGTGATTAGGGATCTACAGTCAAGTTTGTAGAGTTTGCAGGGAGTTAAGAAGTGGTTTGAATTTCTAAAAGGTGGGTCCCAATTCTAGTCCTCTAAGATAGTCAAAGGAAAAGCCTAAGGCTAGATCCTAAGCACTAAAAAGAAGAAGGGAAGACCTCATCAAAAATGAGGTCAACAACTCTTCCTGAGCAACCACCTGCTTTCCTTTATCCTTTGGACACATTCTTGGGGGTAGAACTTTTCCCCTTCTTTGATTGACCTCTATTATCTCTTCTAAATTTACCGTTGTCTCCTCTTAAATCGGAACAACTGGCTCTTCTGAAGTTGCTTTGGTGTCTGATGGTTCTAATTCTATCATGATCGGAGCTCCTTGGAATTCACAAACGGACTCGTTGTTTGTCAAGCTTTCGTAGCTTCCTTTGTGAACATATTCTTCGTCGTGGTCATCGAGGTTATGTATGATTTAAGAATCATTATTTGTATTAGAATCGAGATCCGGATTAAGCTGGTTGTCGCTAGTAAAGTAATCATTAGAAACAGTCAAAACATAGCTAACGCCATAACCCTTATCATTATAAGATCCCACCAGGGCGAGCAGATAATCAAACAGAGTCAGGAGTTTGAGGAATTTCTCCCCCGAATCAGAAACAACATTCCTAGGATAAGCAGCCCCTAGTCTACCCTTCGGAGCCTCGTCTTTTTCTCTTCTGCGGTCTTCTCCTCCTTCTGGGGCGGTTCTTCAATTGCAAGTGATAGTGTCGGCTCGACAGGTTTCAAACTCTAAGTTGAAGCACGTACTGAAGCGGTCTGGATGTGATCCAAAATTTTTTTTGAAGACTTTGTCCAGACGATACTCCATTCATCATCGGTCGTGTAAGGGTCTATCAGAATAATGGGATTCGTTGAAATAACATTGATGGAACCTCCTTTCTAGGGTTCCTTCATGTATTCCTTTGGGATCGTTATGTTCCCTTTCCGGAGATTATCATTAAGCCAACTGTTGAAAATGATGCAATCCTCTATCTTGTGTCCGAGCATCTGGTGGTAAGGGCAATAGCTCGAATGATCTTTCTTATTGACTTCTTCCGGCCTCTTGGGCTCTGGTAGCTGAAAATCTGGTGTCTTCATTAAACTGCTGAACATCTTCGCTATTGCTTTGGTTTTGAATGGATATTCTCTCTTTAGAAGTTCTCTTAAGGTACGCGACGAACGAGGCGGTTGCTCAAAATGTTGAGTTGACTGATAGCTCGGACGAGGTTGCTGATAGCCCTGCTGAGGTTGCTGATAGATCTGTGGTGGTTGTTGGTATGTCCGTTGCGGTGGTTTATAACTGGGCTGTGGTCGTTCTGGCGGTATCTGCACCGGCTGCTTGCCCTTATCTACTGCCGCGACGATTCCAGATTTCTTTTCAAATGTCTTCACAGTTTTCTGCTTATCGGTCTTGTCTACGAAACTTAACTGCTTTGCCTCTTCTTGCAAGCTCCCGGCCTTGCTAAGCAACTTCTCAAAAGTCTTGATTGTAAATCCTTTAAGGAGAAGTGCTATCGGGCCATGGATACTCTTGAGCAAGATGCCGACTGCATGTTGTTCTTGAAGCTGTGGTTCACACTTCATGCTTAAATTCCTCCATCGAAGTATGTAATCCACTAAAGTCTCATTCGGCTTTTGTTGCTCCACCACTAGATCATCGATAGTGATGTGGTGCTGAGCCCCGACAAACCTCTTAACAAAGAGAATCTCTAGTTCTAAAAAGGTCTTTACTGAGCCGTTCGGCAATTCTGCGTACCAGTCGAAGGCAATCCCTAACAAACTGCTGACGAACTGACGGAAGAGTAGAGCGTCACTCCCACTGGCATTGCAGCAACTAGCACGAAAATATGCGACATGCTGCCGGGGGTTTCCCGTTCCATCAAAAGTCTTAAACAGATGTGGTGCGAAGCCTTTTGGGTATTCGACCGCATCGAACTCTTCGAGGTAAGGTCTACCCGTCTTAATAGATGCTCCACTCTTAGATTGTGCTAGAGCTTCTCGCACCTGCTGTTCTACCAGGTTTTTAATGTCCTTTTCTGGAATCATGCTTTGTGCAGAATCCTTCTTTGGTGGCTCGTCTTTGTTAACATATGTGATCTCCTTTCCTCCATCTGCAATATGGATGATCTCTGGGGGTGTTTCTTTCTGAGGTTGTACCTGACTCTGGAGAGTGGCTAAGGTAGCAGCCATCTCTTCCATCCTCTTTACCATCTGGGAAATTGTGTCATCTCTTTTCCGAAGCTGTGCCCTCATCACTTCCGGTTCATCTCTTTCCGCAGCTGCCGGAGCACCTTGCGAAGCTGATGATGCTCGCGTCTCAACCATGTTGATTTCAGCATACTCGTCAATCATAAATTCTGATGAGTCAACTTCATCTTCTGGTTTTTCTTCTCTTTCTTTTGCTAATCATCGGATGTCGGTCCTTAACTTGTCCATGGAATCCTCTAGTGGCCTTTTCCTCACGGTCTCGCAGTTGTCACGTTACGGTTGTTAAACTTCCTTTCCGGGAGTCCTCTTTATTGCAGTAGCATTTTCCTCTGATTTAAGTCTCCTGACGAGACTTTTCTTCTCAGGACATTGTTTTGGTCTTAGCTCGCTAGTAGTAGGTCGCCATACCATCCTTCTTGTAGTCGGAAGCCTAGGACCGGATGGTCTGTCGGCTATATGCTGGAAGGTGGTATCCCCCTAATTTGTAGACCCGATACAACAACGGGTGAACTGGCTTTTACTTCTTCTTTGGTTTATCTTTGGCAGCAACAGGCTCTATTCACGGTCCTAGGCAGGATTTAGCTGGCACCCATCCTATCCTTCTTAAGATTTCTGACACAGGGCATCTTTCTTTCTTTGACAATCCTTCTATCACAGCTTGTAGTCGAGCAAATGGCGTAGTCTTATCTCTCTTCCTCTTGTAATTGTTGTAGTACGCAGGTCGGGGTAATGCAGTGGTGATCCTACAAACATTCTCTTCATCTGATGTGGCAGAGAGAGGTTGAAACCTGCTTCCATCCAACAGAGGTATATACTCAGACAGTTCTTCTCTTTCCTCAGGAATTTCATCTAGAAAAGCAACTTCAGTAGCTTTGGCTTTCTCGATCTTGGCGATCTTTCTACTTTTATTTTTCCTTTGAGTCCGACTTAGCGGTGCAACTCTTGAACTGTGCCCACTCTCAAAAACAAATGGTATTGTAGCAAAATCTGTACCCTCCACGGTGACAAGCTTATCACAGACTTGGATTTCCTTCCCCTTCAGTTTGACATAAGTCGAAGTAGGTGCAGAGATGACTAGACCGGTGGGGGTAGAAACAACAGTCCTCATACGAACAGTAGTACTTCTTTTAGCTGAAACCCTTTGCAGGGGAGGGAATTCTTGAGTCGATTTCAAGTTGAACTCAATTACGGGTTTCTCAGTTTCTGACACTTTGTCCATTAGTATGAAGAGAGTGACGTTAGCGAACTTGATATCTGTGTTGATGAATCCTTGTCTGAAACGGATGATTCCATTGTCAGGCAGCTCACCATTGTAAATGGCGAAGTCCATTCCATTGGTGAAGGAGAATATTAACTTTGGGGCAGTCATTTTCTGCAGGGCAAATTCTGAATTTCAGTCTCGAATTATGCTTCCTTTCGTCGTAAAGTTTAGGACGAAAAAGAAAGAGTCCGAACACATTTTCATTTATTTTAGTGTATTTGTGATTTTTTTAAAAGGGGTTGTTTATTGGAATGTTGTTTATTAGCGACTTCGTTGGTTAGAAATAAAACGATTAAAGGAAAAATGTTATAGAAAAGGTGAAGGGCCCGATTTAGAATTGGAAAGGAAGAGAAAGTCTTATGCAAGACTTCTCGACTCGAAGGACCGCTCCTAAACTAACACCTATTGGGGGTCCACCCCACCTCATAAAAGAGGTAAAAGGATCTCGGAACCTCTCCGTTTAGGGGTATCTAATCAGTGGCCTCTAAATCCGAGAGCTGGCTATACTCGTTCAAGACAGAAATGAGCGAGGTATTCCAACGGAAGAATGGTTGTTTGCTCCACTAGGGACATGGATACACTACCGATTTATGAAAGCAAAACCATCTGATAAAAATGGAGAGGAACTATTCCCCAGTGGAGTCGCCAGAAGCTGTCGGCATATTTTTAGGTTATGTGTGTTGTATTTTGAAAAAGGGGTCACCTACAGAATTGTCGGTGAATTTTAAATTTTAAATTTAATTTAAATATATATATATAATTTTAGAAAGAAACATTTGATTTTGAAAATAACTTTAAGTTTGAAAATTTTAAGATATGAAATCAAACCGATGTCACATCCCAAATAGTTTATATAAACGAGCACTACATCACAAACCGTGTATCTATCTTGAAGGACAAAAGCACTTCTTGACGATGGGGCTTGCTTAAATAAACTAGAAGATTTGTGACATCTGTTTGGTCTGCAAGCCAACTTTATAAGCCGACAAGTTCCCCTGCTTAATATAAATGAATTTAGCAGGGTTTATATTACATGGGTTCTTAATGTTCCCAATAAGGGCAAGCCCCTATAGTTAATTACATCCTAAATGACGGGAATCATTTAAGAAAACTCTCGATGATGATCAGTAGTTTTGCTCTCAAGAATGTCAAAGTGTAAGGTTATTAAAGGATTGAATTTTGGAAATTTCAAAAGGGAATGGATCAAATTTGGAACAAGTTCATTTCAAAAGTCCAAAGGAAGAGATGTAGGAGAAGCTAAGGATCCAAGAAGAGTCTTGGCAACTTCCCAAACTATCCTATTGTTTAGGTTCAATTTGTGAGTTTATTTAATATTATAATCCTACCAATTTTATTTATTTAGGTCTTATATTTGTATGATATAATCACACAAATAGTCTCGAATATGTGAGGGTTTATGTCGTACCAAACGACCACCTCGGAGTCCTGAAACCGGTTAGGGCTTAATTTGCATGACATGATCATGCAAATGCCTAACGAAGAGTTGAGGATTTATGTTGCACTAGGCAAACTACCTCGAATTCCTATGGTTTGGTTATTTAATTCTAAGAAAGTTTTGATGAAGTAGATCCGAGTTTTGCAGATGACGATGGTCGTGCTGCCCACCATGCTCCGAGCTCCTTGTTGTTGTAGAGGTTTAGTTTTAGAAGTCATAAATCGGGAGATGAGAGAAGTGTTTTGGTTTAGAGAAAATCTTAAAATCCAAGTGTTTTTAATATTTTAATTAAAACAAATCTTAAAGTTGTTTAAACAGAATCGATTAAGATCTCACGGTTCCGTCATCCTGACATCGTTATTTTTATCGAATTCTCTTAGTCCAGATGAATTTGTTAAACTCAACTAAATGAGTTCCACACTTTCATTTAGACCGTGGGAAATCCCGTTAGCAACACGTGGGTTTCATCATCCGAGGTATTCCCGATCATTCAACGAGACGTTTTAATTTAGTTACAATTGTAGTTTGGTTGTTTAGTTTATGATTAAATTTTAAGTTGTTTTATATTTTGGAATGTTGTGGCGGTGAATTTTATGTTGCAATGACTTTTAATTTAGTTTTGGTTTTAGTTCAGGGACTATCCTAATGGTTTTGGTTTTCATGCAATAGTCTTATTTATCATGCAAGAAAAGTAAAGTACTGTGCATGTAAGTAAATTGCAATAAAGTAAATTACAATAAAATAAAAGTGTACCTGGAGGGTCTTCGCGTCATCCCAAGCTGCACTTAAAACACATGTTAGAGCATTTAAATATTTCAACAAGTACCTAGGTAAAGCTAAGGGAAGGATTTTGGTTGTCTACCAAATTCCTAATCCTATAACAAGTCATCTCCTGTGACGTCTAGGTTCTTGGTTTGGTTTAAGGATGATTTTCTTCATCAAAGAACAATTAAATTCAATTGTTCTTATAAAACATCCCTTCATATTGAGGAAGTGCTTAGGACAAGTCCTAACATCTTTTCAATACTTCTGGGATTGTTTTGAGTTCAAGTAAATTTAGTTGCACATGTGAATTAATCATCTAGTAGTTTAGTTAAACTTTGTCTCTTGCTCAGTGAACCTAGGTATTTGATTACCTGATGAATGAAATGACATCTCATTTAATACTCTATTTAAGAGTTATAATAATTGAAGCCTTTAAGGGCAAGTTGGTTTATTGAGAATTTTAATCATTAATAATTTAAAGTTTGAGTTAATGATTTAAAGTGATTTAATTTAATTATGAGGTTTTAATTAATAATTTTAAGTTTGGAATAGTGTTCAAATTATTTTATATTTAATTTAAATCTTTACGCTTTCAATTATCTTAGTATTTCAGATTGATGTTTATGTTTTAAATTTACTTAGACAGAAAGAAGTGTTGAAATTATTAATATATTTTGTTTTAACTCTTAATCATTTCTTTTTGGTTTGTTGTTAAGTCATTTTACTTTAATTTGATTTAATTTTTATTTTATTTTATTTTAATTTGATTTAATTTAATTTAATTTAATGTAATTTTTAATTTAATTTTAATTTAATTCTAATTTAATTTAATCTAATTTTAATTTAATTTAATTTAATTTTAATTTAATTTAATTAAATTTTAGTTTTAATATTTTAAATTAAATTTAATTTAATTTAATCTAAACTTTGACTTGACTTAATTTAATTTAATTTAATTAAACTTGAAGATTTTAAATTTGATTTTAATTATTGGACCATTTAACATTTTAAGCATTAATTCATTTAAGGGTTATCTTCTTTTAATTTTTAATTTATTTAATTTGGATTATTATTTTAGTTTTTAATTAAGAACTAAATATTATTGAAGTGACTTATTTAGGGATTTTTAAATTAAAGAATAAATATCCTCTTAATAATATCCCTATTTTAATAATCCAAATTTTAAATATATTCTTTCCAAAATTTAAATTATTTAATTAATTAGAGTTTCATTTTGATATTTTCAAAGTGTTTAATGAATTTCTACCCTTTATTTTCCCTATGCTTCAATCATCCAAGAGAAATTTAAAAATCAAATATTTTACCCCCCCCTTTTGATTAAACCTAAAGTTTTAATTAAGGGTTAAAATTTTTATTTACATTTATGCCCTTTTAGGCTTATTTATTTCATAACTCACTAAATTGAGCTCAAATAAATTTGAAATTTTTATGTCACATCACTCACATGTCAATTAAGACATTAGAGGAGAAAATGTGATTTTTCCGATTTTAATATTTTTATATAATTATTTTTAGTAGAAAATAGGGGTTTTCAAAGAAAATTCAACAACATGACCAACGTAACGTTTCTGTCCTTAAGAAAATTATGGGATGTTTCTAATGACCAAGGGACCAGTTGAACCAATTTTTGTGATTTCTTGAATTATATTTTATTTATTATAATTATTTTGAGTTTTAAAGTATTAATTAATTTTAAAATAAAATAAAAATTGAAAAATAAATTTTATATTTTTCTTAAATTTTTCAAACCTCAAGGTGTCTAGAGAAGTAAATTTTATAATTTTTTGATTTTTCCTTGATTTATTAGAATTATTTTAGTGAAAAAGGTTGAAAATTCTTTTTTTAATATTAAAAAATACATTAAGCCTTTAAAATTCAATATATTATTATAGGGACTTGGGAAAAATATTTGGTTTGTTCCTAAGTGATTAGGAGTCAAAATGTGACATTTTTATGATTTTTAATTTTTTTGTGATTTTTATTATTTTTTAATTATTAAAAATATTAAAATATTGTGAAAAATCAACTTTTTTAAAAAAATTCCAATTTTAGTTTTCCTGAACTCCCCTGATATCAGAGAAGTTCCAAAACTATTTTTGTGAATTTTGGAAAAATATTTTTGGAGTTATGAATTTTTAAAGTTCCATTTTGCTTATGAGGCTTAATCAATCAATTTGGTGGGGTTAATCAAGTCCAATTGATTTCAAAATTTTATATAAGGTTCCTCTGACCCTAAAGAGCAATGGAGAATTTTTTTCAAGTCAATTTGGTCTGTGGTTAACCCTAATTAATTCAAATTCAATTTTGGGAGCTTAGGCCAATTAAGGTTATTATGAATGAATTAACTCAAAATATACTTTTTATAGGGTCACCTGGTCTTAAGAAACATCACCAAACTTTCCTAGAATTTATTTTACAACATGCTAATTATTGGAATTAAAATACCTAAAATAGTGACATGAACTTGAAAAATCAATAACTCTTCACAGAGATAACCTCTAACCTTGAAAAATTCTAGGAATGTTCCCATGATCAGAGGCTTTAAAAGCCCTATGGTCTCATGCCATGGTGAATTGTCTATGCCAATGGAGAATCAAAATATTGGAAACGGTAAATAAATTATTAAAAATAAAATACTCATCCAATTAACTTGATTTATTTTCTACATTTTTCTCCTCTGTTCACTGAGCAAGAGGGTATTTTTATTTTATTTTTTTTATTTTTCTATGCAAAGATATGAATTTTTGATGTTCTGGTATTTAAATAATTCAAAAATACCCTAATTTCCTACTTATCCGACTCGGCGCCGCGTCATCCTCGTCCGGATCGAAAGCCCATGCGTCGCTCCATGATTCGCCGTTGCCATCTGACTCAGCGCTCTAGGGGCCCACGGTTCACGTATCAATGGGCTGTTCGGCTTGATCTCGATCGTCTGCTCGATACACGCGTGATCCAATGGCTCCTGGTCATCGTCAACGACTGGTGTGCACCCGTGACCGTCGACACTCAAACCCTAATATCTATCTCGATTCTCAATGGATTTTCGAGTTCTTATACTTTATGGATTTGTCTTGAAGAGATGAACACATCCATATGGTTTATAAGCAATGAAATTAACCCAAATTAAATGGAGAATCTCAAGGAGCTCGGGAGGAAGAGTGAGTTCATACCTTTACTCATAGAAGTGAAGCTTTGATCTGAGGGTTGTGTCACCTTCGATTGAGTCCAAGCAAGCTCCAGATGAAGTCTCTGGCTCTGGGGAATTGTCTAAGTATGAAAGTGACCAAGGTCGATCACAAAGCTTAGAGGATGGAAGCAAAGGCTGGCCTGGTTAGGGGGCTTTTGTTGGGGAACTTCTCCTCTTTGTCTGGTGAAGGTGTAGGGTTAATCAATTTGAAGATTGTTTCACTGTGGTGAAGTGTCCTGTTTTTTGGGTGGATTCTCAACTCAGAAACTGAGCTCTGTTAGTGGGGTTTAGGGCAAAGGACCACTGAGGATCAACTGCTCTGGGTTAGGAGAAGGTCCTGGAGCAATTTTGGCAGAGTTTCCTTAAGGTCTGGTTCATCACCTTGTTTGGCCGGGAGGTGAGTGGGTTTAAATAGAGGTGGCTAGAGGACCTCCCAGGGGGGTTTAATGGCTTGGATCAACAGCCTTGGCCAAGGGAAGAACAGTCACAGTGGCCATTAGGCATGGGACAGCTCAACTAATTCAAATTGAATTTTTGATTCAAATTAATCCTCTCGGCCTGGTGGTTTCTGGCTGCTGTGGTGGCTGGCCGGCCAGGCATGGGTCACTCTCAGGGTCAGGGAGGTCAGTGCTTGAGGTTTGTGAGTTCAATTGGTAAATGCCAAGTGTAAAGGTGTTGAACCAAAGTGGAAGTGGGGAGGGCTCATTTTGGGCTTGGTTTGGTCAAATGCATGGATTTAGGTTTGGTGCACCCACCAAGGCCTGATTTGGGCTGAAGGGAATCATATGGCTCATTTGAATTGGAGTGGAGAAGTCTCCATCCATGGTGAGGTGGCTAAGCATGGTTTAGTGTGTATCATGGATGAGGTTAAAAAAGCTTAAGGAAGGCTTAAGAAAGGGGCCCCTCCATTTGCCATAAATGACATGGTGAGGTGTCAAAACACTCATGGCTTCATATGGCTTGTAAATGGCTCACATATGGCTTACATTTGGCTTGGAAAATGTTGGCTTGTTTCATGAAAAAGGATTTTAAGGATTTTTGGTATTTAGGGGTAATTTGGCACATGGCTTAGTTTAGAAAAATTCAATGATGAATTTGAAACATATGGAGTGATTTAATTAAATGGATGATGAGATGAAAGTGTCATGTAGGCATTGGATTGATTTTGGGCTTTTTGAAATCATTTTGGATGGGCTTTTAAAGTGGTTTAAGGAAGTGGGCTTTTGGACTTAAAGTAAATTTAGGATGAAAATTTTGTAAAGGATTGTGCCAAATAAATGTTGCAATTGGTTTAGGGATGTGTCATGTGTGGTTTGGAATCACTTTGGTGTGATTTGGAGTAGAATTGGGTTGAATTTGGGCTTTTTTGGTAAAGGGGCCAAGTTGGGCCAAATTGGGTTAACTTGGGCTAAGTTTGGTCTAAGTTTGAATTTGGTGTAAAATAAATGTTGGGAAATGTTTATGGGCGTGGTACGAAGAGTTTTCAACTTTGGTTGGGCTCTAATTTTGGGATTTGGGCCCATTGGGGTTAGATTTGGGCTTAGGTCAATTTAAGGGATTTTTGTTTTGGGTTAGGTTTGGGTGGAGTTTAGGTTCAAATTTTTAGCAAATCAAGTTAGTTTTTTGTTTTTGGGGATGTTAGGAAGGTTTTAGAAAAGGTTTGGGGCCAATTGGGGTTTAGTTGAGTTGGTTTGGGCTAGATTTAGGTCATGGGCTAAAATTGGGTCTTTAGGCTTCAAATTGAAATTGGGCCCAAATGTCAATCCAATTGGAGTTAAATTTGGTCTACATTGATATTGGGGATATTGAATTGAAGTTTAGATTTGAATTGGACGAAAATTGAGGTCAATTGGGGTGGTTTGGTTTGACATTGGGTTCACTTGGGTTAAAAATGGGTCAAATTGAGGGTTTTGGTAAAAGTGGGGTAAATTGGTAAAATTGTCCAATGGTGTAGTTGAATAAAATGAAATTGTGAATATTTGGGATTTTTTGGAATTTTCTGGGAATTTTTAGAATTTTTGGATTTTTGGGGTAAAAGGTTCTTTTGGTAATTTTGGGGGGGGGGGGGGGTTTCGGGGTATTTTTGGTAATTTTGGTATTTTTGGCTAAAGATGGTCAATTTGAGTGGTGGGAAGTGTTTATGGTTGATTTTGAGGGATCTTGGGTAAATTAGATAACTTTGCAAATTTTGGGTCATTTGAAGGGTCTTTGGTAGGTTTGGTGGGTCCGGGGCCCCGGGGTCAAAAACTGAAATTTTGAAAAAAGGAAGATTGATCAAGTGTGAGTGAAATGGAATCACTCTGGTTGAGCCATGAAGCCATATTAAGCCCATATGAGTCATGAGAGGACTCATTTGAGGCATTCACTATGTTGTTCCTAACCCTCTTAGCAAGGGGCTTAGGGGTTAAGGACCATCCATATGAATTACCTACATGAGTCAGGAAGTTAAGTTGGGTGAGAGTGTGGTTTTAAGACTTAGAATATGTGTGAGAGCGTAGTGTATGTGCAAGTCAACCCTCACCAGACCAGGCCAGCCAGGGTATTCCTAAGGCTAAGAAGTCCTATAGGGAACTCATCCTTTAAACCTCCACATTTGATTTCAAACCTCTAGGTGATTAGGGGTCTACAATCAAGCTTGTGGGGTTCGTAGGGAGTTAAGAAAGAGTTTGAATTTCTAAATGGTGGGTTCCATTTCTAGTCCTCTAAGATTAGTCAAAGGAAAAGCCTATGGCTAGGTCCTAAGTACAAAAGAGAGAAGCAAAAGACCTCACCAAAATTGAGGTCAACAAGCAGGTCCAACAACTACCTTTACTTAACAGGGATACAATAGAAGAAGAAAGAATACATCATAGTTTAAACATTGGGGGTATTATAACTTCCCCACTAAATATAACTATTGGGAAGAACCCAGCACAACTAAGGGATTCATCAGAAGGAGAAGACTTATATTACAACTCAGATATTGGGGGTACTTTTATCACTCCACAAGATATAGCTCCTGGTAATCATTCAGTACATCTCATATTTTTAGAATTAACACAACAAAAGGCGGAGTGGACTCAGCAAAAAAGCAGAAGAAAAAGAAAAGATGCACTAGAACTTAGAAACTTATCTCAATCAAATGTCATTGGATTGGAAAGCTCTTCTGCCACTCCCCCTAGGCTAACTAGGGCTGGTAAGGCATTACACCATGATTAACCTTTTGTATTGGAATGTTAGGGGGATTGCTAGTCTTGGCACCCTTAACAGACTCAAACACTTAATCAGGACCATCAAGATATGAATTTTTGCTCTATTAGAACCTTTGGTGCATCAAAAAATATCCAAATACATTAAACAATTTCCTGGCTTTCTCTGTCATATTAACTGCAACAATAAGATCTGGGTTTTCACCAGAAAAGAGTTAAACTGCAATGTTATTAATGATAACTATAAATTTTTACATTTACACTTTGATGTTGAACATTTTTCTGGATTTGCTACTTTTGTCTATGCTGGATGCACTCATCAAGATAGAACTGCTCTTTGTTATGCTCTTCACAATTTGAGCCAAGTCCATACAAGCTGAATTGTAGGGGAGATTTCAATTGTATTCGTGATCCTAGTGAGAAGCTGGGAGGCATAACTCCAGATCTTTAAACCATGCTGAATTTTTCCCAAAATATTACTAAGGCTGGATTTTTTGATTTGGGCTTCATTGGCACTCCTTTTACCTGGAAAAGAGGTAATTTGCTTGAGAGAATTGATATAATTCTTGCTTATGATTGTTGGTTGAATTCCTTCCCAATTACCTAAGTTCATCATTTGCACAGAACTGCTTCAGATCACTCCCCTTTTTTAATTAAAATCTCTTTTTTCCCTAGCATAAGATCTTCTCCTTTCATATTCCTGAATGTCTTGACTGATCACTCTAATTTCTTGGATGTGGTAAAGAAAGGCTGGAACAGTACAATAATTACTTACCCAAATCCACATGTTAAATTCTAGAGATTACAAGAAAATGTGGCTTATCATTTAAGATAATGGAACAAGCACTTATTTGGTAATATTTTTCAACATGTTAAAGATGTTGACTGTAAAGTCCAATTTCTTGAAGCTGCTCAAGATCTTGGAGGAAATGATGCTCAAGAATTGATCAATGCTCAAACTCAGCTGGCTGAAGCTCTGGATAGAGAGGGGATGTTCTTGCAACAAAAAGCTTCCATCAAAAAACAACTGTTTGGTGATGGAAACACTAAATTTTTTCATGCCATGATTAAATACAGAAGCCAAATTAAAGCTATTCTCACCAGAAAATAATCTGATGGTAGAAGGATTACTAAACCACATCTTATTTCTCAAAGTGCTTTGAATCATTTTCAAGCTCAACTTGCTGCTCACCCTATTACTCCCTCACTGTTCATTTCTGAAGTGTTAAATACTGAAGCTGATTATGTTCACCAGCTCGATCTAACTCTTTTACCTGATGCAAATGAAATCTTAACAGCTTTAAAATGTACTGATGGGAACAAGACTGCAGGTCCTGATGGTTTCACTGCAACTTTTTACACTAAGGCTTGGGACATTGTTGGTGATGATCTTAGTAATGTTGTCCAAGCCTTCTTTTCTGGAGCTGAGCTGCCCAAATATTTTGCTGCATCTAGCATTGTTCTCGTCCCGAAGGAACATAAAAAATCCAGTTGGACTGATTTCAGGCCAATTTGTCTCACTAACACTCTTACTAAAATTATTAGTAAGATAATGGTTGGTAGACTCCAACCACATTTAGACAAACTAATCAGTTCTAATCAATCTGCTTTTGTGCAGGGAAGGAACATATCTGACAATTGTCTATTAGCACAGGAATTGCTACTTGACTTGGATAAACCCTGCAAAGGACATACTATGATACTAAAACTGGATCTCAAGAAAGCTTATGATTCCATCAGCTGGCATTTCATTGATTTGGTTCTCAAAGCCAGGGGTTTCAACCCCTCCTTCTATAACTTCATCCAAAGATGGCTTTCTAGCTCTTTCTATAGTGTGCTGGTGCATGGTGAAAGCCATGGTTTCTTTCCTGCTGGGTGGGGCATCAAACAAGGAGACCCTTTGTCTCCAACCCATTTTATTTTGGCTTTTGATTATCTATCAAGACTTCTTAACTCAGCCCAGGGTAATACTCACCATCTATGTTATAAGCATAGCTCTTCTCAAGTTATTAGCCATCTGGCTTATGCAGATGATATTATTCTGCTTACTAATGGTAGCAAACATGTCATAAGGAAAACCATGCAAATTCTAGATCAATTTACCCAAGTGTCTGGCCTGGAACTTAATAGACAGAAATTCCAATTCTTGGCTGGGAAGAATTATAAACATCATAATTGGCTCAAGGAAACCACTGGCTTTACTTCAGCTGCTTTACCTCTCAGATATTTGGGTGTGCACCTACTTAAGGGAAGAAAAAAAAAACTCGGTATGATGATGTGTTAACAAAATTTCTTCCTCTATAAATTGTTGGACTAACAACTTCCTCTCCAATGGTGGCAGACTGGCCTTATTAAAAAGCATTCTCTCTACTTTCCCCCTCTATACAATGCAAATTGTGAGAATGAAGAAAAGCACTCAAAAAGATGCTGGAAACCATGTTTAACAAATTCCTCTGGGATGGCCAACATAAACAACCCCATTGGACTGTTTGGAACAAGCTATGTAAACCTGCCACTGCTGGGGATTGGGCTTTAAGAGTTTTCAGCAAAAGAACCATCTCTTCTACTGTAAGCAATGGTTTAAGTTCAGGAAATAAGATACCATGTGGGCTAAGTTCCTTAAAGAAAAATATTTTAAGAAACTGCATCCTGATGTTGTCCAATCTAAAATAGGTGACTCCAAACATTGGAAAAATTTGTTAAAAATCAGAGAAGCTCCTAATCAATTGAGTTACTGAGAAGTTGGTGCTGGCAAAACCAGCTTCTAGATGGACAACTGGCCTCCTGCTAGCCCTCTTTCACCCCTGCCTGATTTCAATTCTAACCTTATTGTCTCTGATTTCTTCTGCAGAATCAATGGAACGTGGAGGCTCTTAAAGAGGTGGTGTATGAGGACACTGTGCAACAAATTTTATCTATCTCTATTGACCCTGGAAAACCTGATAAATCTTGGTTAAACACCCTCCCTCTCAATCTGTGAATAACTTCATTCAAAATTCCTTCACTCATTGGCCTTCAAATAGTTGGGGCACATTTATTTGGTCTCCCAAATTATCTCCTTCTATGTCCTTCTTTAATTGGAGACTATCCCACATATTTCTTCCATTAGATGATATCCTCAAACTAAAAGGTTTAAGAATAGCTTCAAGATGTTGGTTATGTCACTCTAAGGAAGAAACCTTTCCACATCTGTTTCTACATTGCCCTTTCACTACACAGCTTTAGGATGATATTCTACAACTACTAAATCTCTCACACCACAGACATAAGTGGGTTACAATTGAAACTTGCTGGGATGATTGGAAAGATCAGAATTGGTGCTGTGTCCCTCTTATTATTAACTGGTTTGTGTGGATGGCTAGAAATTAGGCAAAGTATGATGATAAACCTAGTCTCCCTAGAACTGCGGTGATCAATTGCTACAACTAAATTAAAAAATCATTTGATGTTTCTCCTACTCCTCCAAAGAAAGTCTCCTTAGTGCACTGGATATTGCCTATACAACTTTGGATTAAAATTAATGTTAATGGGAGCTTCACCCCTTCTGCTGCTGGTATAGGTGTTGTATGCAGAAATCATTTAGGACATTTAATATGGTTTTTTTAGTCTCCTCTAATTACCTCTACTTCCTTGGAAGCTGAGATGATCGCTCGTCCTCTCGGGCTTTAAAAGCTGCTAGAGTCTTTAACTTTCAACATGTTTGGATTGAATCGACTCAAAACAAAGTTAGCAAGATGATGATGGGTACCTTCACTCCTCCATGGAATCTCGGTCTACTTATATAGAGAAATTCTATCCCTCTCTTTACACTTTACCGTAAAATGGTCTCACATCTATGAGAAGGGAACCAACCAACCAACCGATTGGCAATGACATCTACCTCCAACAAAAATGTAATCTTTTCCTTTTTTCCTCTTGAGCCTTTAAGGCATTTACTTTTGGGGGACTCCCTTCACCCCCCTTCATTAGACGTACTTAACCTTATCATTTTAATGATATTTTCCTTTTGATATATATATATATATATATATTTTTTTTTATAAAAGAAGCAGCTCAGGCTTCCTGCATGTTGAAATAAAGAAGCTGATTACATGAAAGCCATTGGGTAAGGGGTCCCCCAAAAGGCCAAAAGAAAAACATCACTGGAGGCTTATAGGATGCCATTACAAAGTATAAGCATAGAGGCAGGTGACAGGAAACAAAAACAGTGATCTAATGAGGAGTTGTACTCAATTCTGAAATGAGGGGAGTAGAGGTTATCCCCATTGATAAGAAAATTGAGGTCCCAGGAGGGGGTGTTGGAAACCAGAACTTTGGGTGAGACAACACCTTTTCTAGCCAGCCAGTGGGCAGGTTTGTTGGCCTCCCTGTAGTTGAAGGAGATTTTGATCTGTGGTTGCAACATAGTTTGGATGAGTTGGATCCAGTAGTTATGGTGCCAGATGGTATGAGAGCCACTGGTAAGACTTGAGATTAGATCATTTGAATCCACCTCAATCCAAAGATCGGTCCAGCCAAGAAACTCGGCCAATCGTAAACCCCACAAGCACAGAGAATGAGTTCCGCCTCAAAAGCATCTTGTACAGACCACGTGGCCATGGAAGAATAGCAAACATTGACCTTTAGTATTCCTAAATATGCCCCCCACACCAGCACAATCCTTGAAGAAGCTACCATCTGTGTTGATTTTAATGATATTACCAGGAGGGGGGAGCCATTTGACAATTCTGATGAAAGGTTTGGGAGCCCAAGATGTTTGGTATGTCCTGAGGATGTTAGGAAACTGCTTGTGTGTAATAATTTTGGAGATATAGTTTCTACAGTTTCTAACCACAATAGAAACCTGTAGTCGGAATGCTCGTTAAATTTAGACTTGTTTCGGCCATCCAGAGTAAACCACATGACAATAAAGTAAGTGGGATTAAAGTTTTGATAGTTTCTATCCTGCCAAGGCATGTATGAAAAAGATCCCAATGGGTACAACAACCTTTACTCAAGTAGAGGACAAAGAGCTTTCCACACATCCCGGGCAAAAATACATCCGAAAAACGGGTGATCGAGGGTCTCCTCTTGTTGATATATATATATATATATATATATAGTTTTATGAAATAGAGATTTTAATTTAATTTAATATATATTGATTTTTTATAAATATATTTTAAATTTTGAAACATATGAAATCAAACCGATCTCATATAAATAATAGTTTAAATAATCAAGCACTTCACCACAATACATGTATCTATCCCGGAGAATAGACACATTGCTTAGGGTGAGGCTTGATCAAATTAACTAAAGAATTCATGACATCCGTTTGGTCTGCAAACCATTGTTGACTGACAATTTCCCCTATCTAAAATGTAGGTATTTGATAGAGTTTATGTTAATCTGGGATCTTTAATTTTCTTATAATGGAAAACTCCTATTGTTAATTACATCTTAGATAACTGAATTCACCTAAGAAAACACTTGATATAGATCAAGAAATATTTATTTTATTGACTTCCAAAGGTAAGGTTTTCCAAGAAAATGTAGTAATAGGTAATCCAATAGGTGAGTAGCTCAAATCTTGGAAAATTTTTCTAAGAATCCAAAGGATGGAAAAACTGGGGGAAAGACAAGGATCCAAAAGGAATCTCAATGTTATCCTGAACTATCCTATTGTTTGGATTCAATTTGAGATATTTATTTGACGTTTCATCCTATTAAGTTTATTATTTAGGTCTTATGTTCACTTGATACCGATCATGTGATTAGCATGGAAGATAAGAGAATTTATATAGTATTTGACGACAACCTCGGAAATCTAAAAAGAGTAAGGGCTTATGTTGTACAACATGGTCATGCAAGGGCCTAAAGAAATAAAGTGAAGATTTATGCTGCACTAGGCAGACTACGTTGAAATCATATGGCTTGTTGTTTTAAATTCTAAGGAGTTTTGCTGTTGAAGATGGCCATGCTGCCCACCTTGCATGCTCTAAGCTCCTCGTCGTCGCGTGTTTAGTTTAAAGAAGTGTCAATAAGAGAGAAAAGAAAAGTGTCATGTTCTAAGAATATTTAAATTGAGTTGTCTTATTGTTTTATTAGGGTAACATTAAAGTTGATTATAACAACGTAGGTTAAGATCCCATCGTTCCATCATCCCGGAAACACTATTTTCATCGGATTCACTTAGTCCAAATGAATTTACTAAACTCAACTTAATGAGTTACATACTTTCATTTAGACCGTGGGAAACCTCATTACCAACACATAGGTTACCTCCTTCAAGGGATTCCTGATCATCCAACGAGACGTTTAAATTTAGTTGTAATTGTGATTTTTGTTCTTGTTTGTCATTAAAATTTGAGTTGTTTTATTTTTTGGCTGTTGTGGCGATGAATTTTATCTTGTCTTGATTTGTAATTTTGATTTTGGTTTCAGTTTTGTGGCTATCCTAAATGTTTCATTTTTCATGCAGGGTGACATCATTGTTTATCATGCAAGCTTGCAAGAAAGAAAAAAGTAAAGAAAATGTGGGAAAAGAAAACACTGTAAACTTATAAAAGTGTGACTAGCGAGTCTTCTCATTCCTCCACCCGAGACTTTATTATTTTTGCCATAATCATTTATGTTTTGCAGGCAAGTAAAACCCTATGGAAAGGTTTGTCACAGGACCATTAGATCCTTTGTCATTACTTGGTGGGTCCTATTCACTTATATAAGCGATTTCTTCATTTAATAGGTATGATATGTCCAGTTGCCCTACAAGGTGTCCCTATGATTTATCAAATGGGTCTAGGAGGTACCTGGACATTTCATAATCCTTTTGTGCTTCCTTGAGTTCATTTGAACTTATCATAATTATTAAATGATTCATTTATTTTATACCCTCATACTTAGTGAATTAAAGTTTTGATTAACCCAAAGGATGAGGTAAATATTATTTGTCATTTCATTTGGGAATTATGTAGGTGAAAATTCTTTGGGGCAAAGTTAATCCATTTAAGAAAGTTTAGCCAATAAATTTCATAATTGGGCTTTTAATGCTTTCAAGTAATTGAAATTTGATTATGTTCACTTTTCTAAACTTCTTTTAACAAAATTTGATTAGACCTTGTCCACTACTAAGCTCTTAAGATTTAGTGGATAAATTTGCAAATTATTTTTGAAGTTAAATCACGTGAGTTTAATTTTCATCAAAATGTTAGGTTATCATTCAAACATCAAGTATGGGTGAAAATCAGCGGATTATTAACATCAAAGTTCGACCCCTAACCTTAAGGATCATTTGGTTTAATCATCTTCCAAATCAAAATATTAGGGAAATGTAAATATTTAGTTTTGGTGTGACAAACTTGCAGTGGGTTTCTACCATTTATCTCTTGATGTTTCAACCATTTAAACTTCATAATTAAGATAATTTATTGCCCTTTTCCAATTTTAATTAAGCCTAAATAATTATTAAGGCTAAATTCTTTAAAGTTATAATTTTGCCCTTAAAGGCCTTTATCACTTCATAATTCATTATGTTTTACTCAAATGACTTTGAAATTTTTATGTGACCCCACTTATGGGTTAATTAAACCATTAGAGGAGAAAATTGTGATTTCTAAATTTTAATTTAACTTATATATTTATTTTCATGTAAAAATAGAGATTTTTAAAGAAAATTCATAATTTGATCAAAATAAAATTTTGCCTTAAAATTTTTATTGGAGGTAGAGTTTGACCAGAGGACTATATAGACCAAATTTCATGATGTTTTGAGTTTTAACTTAATTATTAGAATTATTTTAAATTCTGGAGTTTTAATTAATTATAAAATATTTTGAAAGTTAGAAATTCAATTTTATATTTTTCTTAAATCCCTTTGAGGTCAGGGAACCAGGAGAAACTAATTTTATATTTTTTTATAATAATTTTAATTTTTAGAATTATTTTAGTGGAAAATTAAGGAAATTCATTTTTAGCATATTAAAAATTAACATCTTGATTTAGAGGCTTAGGAAATTTATGTAAATGGTTCCTAAATGATTAGGAGACCATTTGTGGTAATTTAGTGATTATTAACATTTTTGTGATTTTTATTATTTTTAATTATTTAAATATTTAAAATATGGTTAGAAATGAAAATTTTATTAAAGATCCAATTTTTTTTTTTAGATAATTTCTCTGATCCCAGAGAACTCCAAAAATCAATTTTACAATTTTTTGAGTTCTATTTTAATTATTAAAATTAGTTAAATGTTCAAAATTATCATTTCACTTAGAAAATTCATTTAGGTGGTTAAATGAACTCCAAATACCATGAAATTTTTATAGGGAGTTCTCTGACCTTTAAAGTTTAGTGGAGAATTGTTTTTGAGCAATTTTAATTTATATATAATCCAATTTATTTTTATCTGAGTTTTAGGTCTTAATTACCATTAGGGTTAGTTTTAGTGACATAAATTAGATTTCTATTTTTTGCGGAGTCCCCTGGTCAAAAGAATGCTTCCATCATTTTTTTAGATTTTTTTAATCAACATGATAATTATTGGAATTAATTTATCAAAACAGATACAAAAACTTGGAAAATATACATCTCTTCATAGAGGTCTCCTCTTACCTTGGAAAAATCATAGAAGATCCCCCATGATAGAGGCTACAACATGCTAAAATGGCAAGTCACAGAGAAAAGTCTAAGTTCATGGAGAATTAAAATACTACATACAGGATTTAATTAATTAAAAATACATCAAATAAACTTCAAACTATTTTCACATTATTCTCACTTAGTTGAGGGTATTTTTATTTTATTTTTATGATTTTTCTACACCAAGTTATGGATTTTTAAAGTTTACATGATTTAAATAATTCAGAAAATCCATATTTTCCTACTTAACCATGTCATCCTCGACGGCGTCGAAGTGGCCACACGGCGCTGCGAGATTGGCTAGCGCTATCTGGTTTGACAGCACATTCATGGACCATTCCTCTATTTGACATGATTAGAGTCCTCCGTCCATTACACGCGCAATTGAACGACTACCCATCTTCGTCCCCATCTAGTGTGATCCCGTGACCGTCCACACTAAACCCTAATTTCTCAGTCGAGACTCAATCAAATCACTTTGAGTTTGATCATATGGACTCGTCAAAGCACGACAAACATATCCATAAAGTTAATCATGGTTTAAATTAACCCTAATTACATGGAGAATTCAGAGAAGCTCGGGAAGAAGGAGAGTTCAATACCTTGGCTCTAAGAACTAAAGTTTCAATCAAATGCTCTACACCTTCCTTGGGGTCTCAGGAGCTCAGAGATGAAACCTCTTACCTTGGTGAATTACCTGGGAATGAAAGTGACCAGGCTCAATTTGAAGCTTTGGTGGAAGTCCCTACTGGAGTGTCCTGGTGATGGGGCTTTTAGTGGGAAACTTCTTCTCTTAATGGTGGGGATTGGCTTTTAGTGGAAACTTCTTCTCTTTGTGGGGATGGTGTGTGCATACTTAATTTAAGTTTGGTGGAGTTTGGGAATTTTTCCTATTTTGGTCTCAATTTTAATCTTAGAAATTGAGTTCAGAAAGAGGATTTGAGGGCTGGAAAATGGTGGGGATTAGCTTCTCTATGCTTGAATTAGGTCTGGGAGAATTTTGCCGGAGTTTGGGCAGGGTTTTGGTTGAGCTCACTTTTGGTCATGAAGGAGGTCAGCTTAAATAGCCATTGCTAGGGTGGCTATCACGGCTCAAATTTAGGTGCAATGCATTGTTTAGGCGGAGAACTGAAGAGCTCCCGTGGTAATTTAGGGCTGAGTTGGCCATGAGGTAGAGTTTGGGTTTGGCAATGTATAAGATGGCTCTCAGTTTAGGCTCCTGCGGCGACTAGGTCTGCTGGCCAGGCCAGGGGAGGTGGCCTGTATATCAGGTGCGCCAGTGGGCAGGCCATGAGAGCACTGGGTTTTAATGGTTAAGGCATTATGGAAAATATCACTTAGATTTAACCATTTAAAGGAAGAGATCCCCTAATTTAGGGGACCTTTGGTCCATGGATCCACTAGGGTGGGTTAGGTGGGTCTAGCTCAATAACTAGAGTCAGTTTAATGGTTGTGGAGGGGTTCCTTTGGTCAGATTTGGTTCAATTTGGTTGCGTTTGTTCATAGGTTCCATTTTGGGTCACATGGGCAATGTTGGGCTATGTTGGGTTTGATCTTGGGTTGAGCCCAAATGATTGAGCAATAAGGTGTATATGATTTCATTGAATGGTTTAGAGAAGGATTGAAGTGGCTTTGGATTGGTTTGGGGGATCAATTTTGCTTGATTTGGGGTTTTGGTTAACTTTGTGCATGTTGGGTTAGTTTGGGTTTAGGTTTGTCTTAGGTTCAGTCCAATTCCAATTTAAGGTTCCAAATAGTCTAGGGGAATGTTATAAAGAGTTCCCAAAATCAATTGGGTGGAAATTTCAGGGTTAGGGCACTCAATTTAGAGAAATTTAGGCATATGGCATGTTTAGGTCAAAATTGAGGAATTTGGTTCACATAGGTTTGGGTGAGACTTAGGCTTAAATTGGGGGCAATTGATGGTTAAATTTTTTTAGGGGAGTGCTATGAAGAGTTTAGAATTCAAATTGGGTAGAAATTGATTGGTGTTAGGTCAATTTTTGGAATTTTTGTCACGACCAAAATTGGAGATTTTGGATTTTAAGTGAAATTGAACTCAAATGTGAGTCAAATTGGGCTTGAATTTGGTTTAGATTTAGGCTAGAGATATTTAATTAAGGTTTGGAATTGGATTTGGGGAAAATTTGGGCCAATTGGGTGGAAATTGTGCCAAATTTGGGCACTTTCGGGTTAAATGGGTCAATTGGGGCTTTTGGACAAACTGGACTATATTGATCAAATTGAATCATGTGTTAGTTTAGGAAATGCAATTGAGAATATTTGGAAGATTTTGGGAATTTTTGGTATTTTAGATTTTTAGGCTAAGAGGGGCAATTTGGTCATTTTGGGTGTATTTTGGGAATTTAGCAAATTTGGGTAATTTTGGTCAATTTGAGTGATGGAAAATATTTTGAAATAGTTTTTGGAGAAAAATGGATCATTTGGGTAATTTTGAAAATTTTTGGGAACTTTAGGGTTTTAGGGGTATTTTGGGTAATTTAGGGGCAAAGGGTCAAAAATTGAAATTTTGGAAAAATTGAGATTGGTTGGAGGTGGGTGGTATGAATTTGTTTAGGTTGAGCTATGGACCAAGGGTAACCCTCATTTGGTGCACTATGTGTTGGTACTAATTACTCCTTTAGCTTGGGGCAAAGAGGTTGGGAAAACCACACACATGAGTTTCCAGAGAGTTAGGAGACCAAGGTAGGATGAGCTTTGCTTAGGTTTATGAGTGTGAAACGTGTGTATGGTGTATGCTCCAGACCTCCAAGAGTAGATCCTAAGGTCTGACCACCTATAGGAGACTTCTCCTGGGCTTCCTTATGCTTGGTCTCTTCCTCCCAAAAGCTGGAGGTTAGGCCTTAAGCATATGAAAACTCCCAGTGAAGTGAGAAAAGTTTGAATTTCTAAGGGGAAAGGTTCCATGACTAGTCTTCTAAGAAATTCACCAGGATAGTCCTATCGCTAGAACCTATGCTATTCTAGAGAAAGACTAGACCTCAACCAAAAGTGAGTTTAAGAAACAGACCCTCAATAAGTATGATGTGCTAGGTAAGCACACTGCACATATTGGTGTTGACCGACGAGATAAACAAAACTAACACTACTGTCTGAGTCAAAGCTCAAGATAAAAAATAGAATTCAGCGAGGAAGTTTCCACTGGGGATTATTTGGCTGAAAACCATTGTGTCCCGGGAGCTCCTGTTGGGGAAGAAAAATGGAATAACTTCATGAAAGGAGCTAGGAATTTCATGCCTCTAAACTCTGAAGGAGTCCAATCCGAATTGATTGTGAAGTTGGATTTGGGTTTAGAATTTGGAATTCAAATTTGAATTTGATTTCAATTTAAATTTTGTGTTTGAATTTTAATTTAAATTTGAGTTTTAAGGAGTTTATGGAAATTTCAAAACTTATGGAATTTCGAATTTGAAAATTTTAATTTCGTGTGAAATTTTGGATTTTAAATGAGTTCTGAGGGGAAATCAAAATTTCAGTACCAATCTTAGAAGGTGGGAGTCAAAATTTAGTTAATGATCCCAAAGGATGAGAACTGGAATCTTAAAAATGAGAATCAGAATTTCGGTACCGATCTCAAAAGATGGGAGTTAGAATTTAGGTACTGATCTCGAAGGATGAGAACTGGAATTTAGGTACCAGTCTCAGAAATGAGAATCAAAATTTTGGTACCGATCTCGGAAGATGGGAGTTAGAATTTAAGAACTGATCCTAAAGGATGAGAACTGGTATTTAGGTACCAGTCTCAGAAATTAGAATCAAAATTTCGGTACCGATCTCCAAAGATGGGAGTCAGAATTTAAGTGCTAATCCCGAAGGATGAGAACTAGAATTTAGGTACCAGTCTAAAAAATGTGAATCAAAACTTCGGTACTAATCTTGGGATTTCGTGTTTGTGTAAAGTTTCTCATAAGGGAAATGAAAATATAGAGAATTTTGAGGAATCGGACGACTTAGGTCTGATCCTAGAATTTCGTGGAAGGCGGAAAATTTCTCGGAAGGGAGATGGAAACATATGGAGTTTTAAGGAATTAGATGACTAAGCTCCAATCCTAGAATTTCATGGAAGGCATAAAATTTCTCGGATAGGAGGCAGAAATATAGGGAATTTTAAGGAATCGGACGACTAAGCTTTGATCCTAGAATTTCATGGAAGGCAGATAATTTCTCGGATAAGAGGCAAAAATTTAGGGGATTTTAATGAATCAGCCGACTAAGCTCCAATCCTAGAATTTCATGGAAGGAAAAAATTTTCTCAAATAAGAGGCAGAAATATAGAGAATTTTAAGGAATCAGACAACTGAGTTATGATCCTAGAATTTCATGGAAAGCGGAAAATTTCTCGGATAGGAGGTGGAAATATAGGATATTTTATGGAATCTTTGAGGGAAAGCTTAAGGACTTACATCCGGCCCAAGGAGGTGACAGGAGGGAGACAGAACTTATTTACTGATCCCAAAACTTTATTTAAGGAGAATTTGGTAAAACTTGGTCTTGACTTTCAAAGAAAGAAAATTTGGTGCAATTCGGCTAAAGACCGGTAGCCATTGCAAGATTTGTAGAATTTCATGATATTTAAAATTTGTGAGAGGTAGCGCTGTTTGAAAAGTGCCAAATTTTGAGGAGTGCCCGCAAAAGCGAAGGATTTGAGGATGAGTGCAAGGACTCAGATTTTCAAGAGAGAGAATATTATCATTTGTTTGTTTTCAATTCATCATTTTCTTTCAATTATTTCATTAAATTTTGTTTGATTTCATTTTGTTTTTTTTATTTCACATTCAATTTTCTTTCAATTTCATTTCATTTCATTGGATTTTTTTAATCTTTTCAATTTGTTATTATTATTTTTTATATTTTTATCTTTTGTTATGTAACTTCTGGGATGCAGTGCTTTGCAAGATCTACCCTGTTTCCTTTCAGCACCAGCACTGATTCGACTGGTAGGGGGATCTCAACAAAACCTCAGAAATCTTCCGGTCCGACAATTTGGATTTCTCGTTCAAACAAAATATTATTTTCATTTTTAAAGGAGACCATGCAGAAGGGTCTCACAAAGTTATGGTGGTCGATATGAGGTGGGATGCAGTCCCCATCCTCATAAATTTTTATGATGAAGCTATTCAGAATACAATCTACAGGTAGTATATACCACATGACCATCCTCTTTATCATTTTCTGATTGGCAGCAGTGTCTGATCCACATCATCATGTTGTACGATCCCTAGGGGATTGCCTTGTCAATCTTTAGTGAAGTTGTAGTAACCACATTGGATGGTAACCCTGCCTTCACCTCTCTTCCATTTTGATAGCTCTGTATATGTTCTCGGTGTCAAGTGATCTGCTCTGCCTAGAGTTTGAAGAGCGTCGAAACAATACAAAATTCTTTCTTCGTCTTTCTTTGAGAATATGTCGGTGTATAAGTCGAGTCCTATTAGGATATTGACAAATTTCCATTATATTTCTTCATAGTGTTGAAATTCCTTCTTTCTGATACTTTTGATTTTTTTCCATCACGTAGTCCGGAACTCCTTGCAATAGTGGCGGTAGCAGGACGAACTGTGGTACATATGGCTCTACATCAGGATGCTCCCTGCTCCTGAGTAGCATTGAGGCAGCTACATATTCCACAAATGTGCCATACTCTTCTAGCTGTAGATCATGACATTCTAGGCACTCTGAAAATGCTCCTGTCACTGAAGGTAGTCAGGGTAAACCTGAGCTGCAAGTAAGATACCCAGAAAAGTTTTCTTCCATCAGATCCAATGTCGGTGCGGGATCCTCTGCAGTCTCTGGCTTAGTATTGGTACGTGGTGTGCTGTCATCGTTTTCTTCCATTTCTGGGTCATAAAAATCTTCTAATGTGGGTGGTAGCCTAGCGGCTAGCTCCCGAGCCTGTCTCCTCTCCAAACTGTCTAAGAGACGATGCTTGCGGCGAATTGCATTTCTTCTTCTTGTACTTGCCAAAGGTGCATCTGGGGCTCTGTCAGTTGAAGTGGCAACTAGACCACCCTATGGAGTGGTGATCATGGATGAAATCTGAGTATGTCTCCTGGCAAGGAGGTGTGAGTCAACGAATCCTCCAGTACCTCCATATCCTGATGTCTGTCCGGTCTCTTTACGACCAATCTTCATCATTGACTTCATATATGTAGTCTTCATTTATGTTTTCCATTTAAAGACGTGAGGTCTAAGCCGTGTTTGGAAGCAAATACCAACTTGCAACCTGACACTTCCTAAACATGTAAACAAGGGGAAATGTAAGTGGTTAGTATTGTGCACGAACAAGAATAACAACAAACTTATTATTATCTTTCATTTTAATAATTATTATAATTATTTTGATGCCAGTATCTTATTTAGTAAGATTTTATAAGATTTGGAATTAGATAACAAGTGTATTTTATTTTGTGAGAAAATTCATTTTATTCCATTCAACTTTATTTTATTACAAGATTTAGACCCAGTCACAGACGCTGGCCCTATTCTAATCAGAATGAAATTCTTTCTTTAGATTTTTCATGTTGCGTAGTACTTCATGAGATATCGTCCATTTATTGGCAACATGGGTCTATCCCCTTGAGAGTCCACCAGCTGGTACGACCCTCCAGAGTAAGCCTTTTCCTCCATGAAAAGTCTTTCTCAAGTCGGTTCAAATTTTCCACCTATCTTGCGGGGTGCAAGAACAGGCCTTCTGAGAATGAACATGAGGTCACCAATCTTGAACGACCTCTGGCAGACCAACTTATTTTAGGCTTGAATCATCTTTGCTTGATGGAGTTCCAAATTCTGTTGGCAATCTTTTCCCTTTGAGACTTTCCAGTTATGCCAGTTGATGTTTGGAATTCACCTCTATTGTAATTTGATTGGAGACGACGATCCGGAGTGACGGTAGCTGAACTTCTATCAGAAGAACTGTCTCAGACCCGTACACAAGTGCATAAGATGTAGACTGTGTTGGTGTTCTGATTGTCATCATGTATGGCCACAAAGCTTCTAGAAATTTCTCATTTTATCCTCTTTTGTTGTCATCAAGTATCTTCTTTAGAATTTGAACGAGCATCTTGTTGAAGGCTTTTGCCAAGCCATTTTCTTTGGGGTAGTAGATTGTCGAGTATCTTTAATCTATCCTATGTCTTCTATCAAATTTGTTAATCTTCGTGCTCTTGAAGGTGGAACAATTTTTAGAAATGATCCTGCATGAAACACCAAAGCGGTAGACAACCTGATTCTTGAAGAACTGTAGAACCTGCTGCGCTGTGACTTCCCGTAGCAACACTGCCTCTACCTATTTAGAGAAGTAATTCGTAGCAGCGAGTATTAATTTATGTCCTTTAGAAAAAGGAGGATCTATCAGACCCACTATATTCATACCCCAATACTCCAACGTCTACGAGACAATCGTGTTGTGTAGAACATTCAGAGGTTGGTGCAAGACTACTCCTTGTACTTGACACTGATGAAATTTCTTTGCTATGTCCATGCAGTCTGTCATCATTACTGGCCAGTAGTATCCGAGTCTCTCGATTTTCATCTTCATCTTTGGTCCCGACTGCTGAGCTCCACACAATTCGACATGTACTTCTTTATCGATATTTTGTGCTTCTTCTTTACTGAGACATCTGAGCCACATCTAATTGAAGGATCTTCTGTACAGAACATTCTTGATTTAAGGCATATGACGAGGCCCACTTCTGAATCGATGTGTTGCTGACTTATCTTCTGGTAACCTTCTGGTTTGCAAATATTTTATTAATGGCTAACTCTAATCTTCGGTATCTTCTGACACTATAGCTGCCATATCTTCTTTTCTGAGCTTTTCCAAGCTATTGAGGTCAATTCGAGACAAAACCTAATGTCTTGCACCGTAATATCTATAGAATCTTCGGGTGGACAAGCCAATTCTTTAGTGAGTTTTGCTAAAGTGTCCGTGTAGTCGTTGTCTACTCAAGGAATCCTATAGAATATCACGCTTGGAATTTGCTCGAGTAATTTCAATGTGTACTAGTGGTATTCTTCTCATCTTGGCTTCATAATTTTGTACTTTCCCGCCACCAGTTAAATGATGAGTTCTGAGTCGCCATAATTGGAAATGTTTGTTATTTCTATTAATATTTCCAATTCTAAACCAGTGATTAGAGCTTTATATTCTACTTCGTTATTGGTACATGACTATGTCAAGTGATAGGAGAATCTTAGCATCGCCTGATCTAGAGTTACAAAGACCAAACTGATTCTTGCTTTGCTCGATATCATTGTATGTTGTCCATTAACTCTTCAGGCTGATGACGCTCCTTCATAGTACATTTCCCAACATATGGCACTAGGCTACTCTATTTTTAGTATCTTTTCATTTAGTAGTTCGTCATTGAGTGGGGAGCCAGCTGATAGTGGGTAGGCTGCGAGAAAATCCACAAGAATCCGCCCTTTGATAGGGCAAAGGGGCACAAATGTTATGTCAAATTGCAATAGTATCATCGAACATCTTGCTAAGCATCTGGAACGTGTTGGTCGAGTTATCAAATATTACAATGGATTAAATTTCGAGATCAGGTTGACCTTATGAGACAACATGTAATGTCTAAGCTTTTGAGCGGCTAAAACTAAAGCTAAACATTATTTCTCAATAGGAGGATACTTTGCTTCTGTAGGTATTAGACGTCAACTCAAGTAGTATAGTGTGTTGTCTTTACCTACATCATTGACTTGGGCAAGTAATGCCCCGAAGGACTTATCTAAAGCCGGAGTATAAAATATTAATGGATTACCTGGGATATGGGCTGCCAAAACAGGAGTGTTGTTAGATATTATTTAATATCATCGAAAGCTCGTTGGCATGGCTCTCCTCAAATGAATTTGACATCTCATTAATGTAAATTCAAAAAGGGTAGACACTGTCCTGATAGATTAGATATGAAGTGCCTTAGATATGTCAATTTTCCTTGAAAAGATCGTAGCTGTTTCAAGGTTCTGGGAGGAGGCATTTCTAAGATAGCTTTAATCTTCTCTGGGTCGATTTTGATTCCCCGATGAAGGACAATGAATCCTAGAAATTTCCTAGAGTTAACAAAGAAAGCATACTTTAAGAGATTCATCTTTAGATTGTATTGTCGTAATCGTTCAAATATGATCCTCATATAATACAGTTGATTTTTCTTTACTTTGCTCTTGATGACCAAATCATCCATTTAGCATTCCACTTGGTTGTGAATGAGGTCATTGAAGATTTTTGTCATTGCTCTTTGGTAAGTTTCTCCTGCGTTCTTTAAACCAAAGGGCATCACAGTGTAGCAGTAGATTCCAATTGGAGTTCTGAAGGCTATAAGCAATGCATCTTCAGGAGCCATCTTGACTTGATTGTAACCTGACGATCTATCCATGAAGGAGAAAATTTCATGTGATGACGCAATGTCCACCATTAATTCTAGTATTAGTAAAGGAAATTTTTCTTTCAAACATGCTTTATTTATGTCCCTGAAGTCGACACACACGGCTTTATCTATTTTTCTTCTTAACCGGCACGACTTAGGCTAACGATGTCGGATACTATTCTTCTCGGACAAAGATAGCATCTATTAATTTCTTTATTTATGTCATAATATGTTATTTGATTTCAAAGCGTATTCTTCTGGGAGCTCGCTTCACTGATGTTGTACTTTGATCTAATCAGAGCCGGTGAACTGCGACTTCTAAAGATAGTCCAGGCATTTAATCATAGCTCCAAGCAAAGAAATCCATAAATTCTGATAGTAACCTGACCAAGTCTGTAACCTCTTCTTCGTTGAGTAAAGAACTTATGAAAGTTGGTCGGAGCTGTTCCTCAGTCCCGAGATTGATTTCGTTCAATTCGTCCACAGTTGACTTGATTTCATCTTCAAACTCTGGTGGAGCATCTTATATTGGTTAATCTTTGAATTCATCTTGAATGTCGAGACAATCTTCTTCTAGCTGACTAGTAACAACCATGCAAAATCTCGAGTCATCGACGGGACCATTCGTACCAAACCCAAGACCTTCTTTCGAGTTAAGTTTCTTTCCTTTTGTATTCCATAATTTTTTGAATGATTGTGACTTATCTTTTGGCATTTTCTTTGTCACATATCTTTGTTGAATTAACTTTTGTACACATGGCGAAAGTAACCAAAACGTAATTCCATTAATTCATTAAGATCATTTTCTTCTAGAATTATACAATGTTCAAAAGTAGATGAACAAGCCTTATAAAACTTGATCGGTTTCAAACCATCACCATGGACTTCCTTGACCTCTATACTCTCGATCTTTTAAGGATGTATCATAGTTAGGGTCATGGCTTGAATATAGTGGTTAATCTGATCGTACAATGATTCGTATTCATTATTTTCTGTATCATCAGGAGAAATCTGTCGGCATATGTTTAGGTTGAGTGTTGTATTTTTGAAAAGATGTCGCCTACATAAATTGTCGGCGAATTTTTAATTTAATTTAAATAAATAATTTGAAAAGTAGTATTTGATTTTGAAAATAATTTTAAATTTGAAAATTTTAAGATATGAAATCAAACTGATCTCACATCCCGAATAGTTTATATAAACGAGCACCACATCACAAACCGTGTATCTATCTCGAAGGACAAACACACTACTTAACGATGGGGCTCGATTAAATAAACTAAAAGATTTATGACATTCGTTTGGTATGCGGACCAAATTTATAAGCCGATAAGTTCCTCTGCTTAATATAAATTAATTAAGCAGGGTTTATATTACTTGGGTTCTTAAAGTTCCCTATAAGGGCAAGCCCCTATAGTTAATTACATCCTAAGTGACGGGAATCACTTAAGAAAACTCTCGATAAAGATCAGTGGTTTTTCTCTCAAGAATTTCAAAGTTTAAGGTTTTCAAACAATTGGATTTTGGAAATTTAAATAGGGAATAGCTCAAATTTGGAATAGTTTATTTTAGGAGTCCAAAAGAAGAGGAGTAGGGGAAGTTGAGGATCCAAGAGGAATCTTGGCAACTTCTCAAACTATCCTATTGTTTGGCTTCAATTTGGGAATTCATTTAATGTTTCATCTTGCCTGTTTTAATTAATCAGGACTTATATTCGTATGACACAATCATACAAACAGCCTCGAAGATGTGAGGGTTTATGTCGTACCGAACGATCACCTCGGAGTCCTAAGACCGGTTAGGGCTTAATTTACATGATATGATCATGCAAATGCCTAACGAAGAGTTGAGGATTTATGTCGCACTAGTGCAAACTACCTCGAAGTCCTATGGCTTGGTTATTTAATTCTAAGAAAGTTTTGCTGAAGTAGACTCATGTTTTGCTGATGACGATGGCCGTGCTGCCCACCATGCTCCGAGCTCCTTGTTGTTGCAGAGGTTTAGTTTTAGAAGTCATCAATCAGGAGATGAGAGAAGTGTTTTGATTTAGAGAAAATCTTAAAATCTAAGTGTTTTTTTTATGTTTTAATTAAAACAAATCTTAAAGTTGATTATAACAACACCGGTTAAGATCCCACAGTTCCATCCTTCCTGCATCGTTATTTTTATCGGATTCACTTAGTCCAGATGAATTTGCTAAACTCAACTAAATGAGTTCCACACTTTCATTTAGACCATGGGAAATCCCGTTAGCAACACGTAGGTTACATCATCCGAGGTATTCCCGATCATCCAACAAGACATTTTAATTTAGTTGTAGTTGTGGTTTTGTTGTTTTGTTTGTGATTAAATTTTGAGTTGTTTTATATTTTGAAATATTGTGGCGGTGAATTTTATCCTGTAATGACTTTTAATTTAGTTTTGGTTTCAGTTTTAGGGGCTACCCTAAAGGTTTGGGTTTTCATGCAACAGTTGTTTATCATGCAAGAAAAGTAAAGTGCATTTGCAATAAAGTAAATTGCAAGAAAGTAAATTGCAACAAAATAAAAGCGTACTCGGAGGGTCTTCCCGTCATCTCGAGTCGCACTTAAACACAATTTAGAATATTTAAGCATTTAAAGCAAGTTCCTTAGTAAAGCTAAGGGAAGTGTTATGGTTTTCTACCAAGTTCATAATCCTATAGCTAGTCATTTCCTATGACGTCTAGGTTCTTGTGTTTTGGTTTGAGGACGATTTTCTTCATCAAAGAACAATTAAGTTCAGTTGTTCTTATAAACATCCTATCATACTGAGGAAGTGCTTAAGACTAATTTTAAACATCTTTTCAATACTTTTAGAATTGTTTTAAGTACAAGAGAATTTAATTATATAATGAATCAATTATCCAGGAGTTCAAGTTTTGTTATCTTGCCCAGTGAACTAGGACATTTGAATATCCTACGAGTGAAATAACACTTCACTTAACAATCCGTTTAAGAGTTATGACATCATGAGCTTTTGACGACAAATTAACGTTCAAATGATTTGTGATTTAACTTATTTTCAATTAATGGTTTTAAGTTTGGAATAGTGTTCAAGTTGTTTTAGATTTATTTTTGAATTTTTTTTATGTCTTAAGTGATGTTATATTTAATTCAATTTAATTTAATTTAATTTAATTTAATTTAATTTATTTAGTTTTAATTTTAATTTAATTTTAATTTTATTTTAACTTGATTTTATTATTATTTTTTTATTTAATTTAATTTAATTTAACTTAATATGTTTTGATTTAATTTAATTTAATGTGATTTAATTTAATTTAATTTAATTTAATTTAAATTTTAATTTAAATTAAATTTTAATTTGGTTTTATTTTAAATTTTAATTTAATTTTATTATTATTATTTTTTTAATTTTAATTTAATATTTTATTATTTTTTTTATGCTTTAGTGGATGATTTAATTTTAATTGTTAAAGTATTAATTTAATTGAAATTTTAAAAGGTTAATTTAAATGTTTTAATTTTAATTTAATTTAATGATTAAGCATTTTATGTTTTGAATTTGGATTATCATTTTAATTAGGAATTGAATATTATTGAGGAGATTAATTTAGGGATTCTTAGATTAAAGAATAAATTTCTTCCTAATAATATCCCTATTTTAATAATTCTAATTTTTTTATTATTCTTCCAAATTTAATTAATTATTTAATTAAGGTTTATTTTAATTATATTCAAATTATTTGGTAGGTTTCTACCCTTTAAATACCTAAGTTTAAAACATCCAAAATCAACTTAATATCAAATATTTTACCCACCCTTTTAATTAAACCTAAAAATTTCTAATTATAGGTTAAAATTTTAATTACTATTTTGCCCTTTAAACTTACTAATTTCATAACTCACTAAATTGAGCTTAAATGAATTTGAAATTTTTATGTGGCTTCACTCATATGTCAATCAAGACATTAGAGGAGAAAATGTGATTTTTTTGTATTTAATTTATTTATATAATTATTTTTTTGTGGAAAATAATGATTTTCAAGGAAAATTCGACAACATGACCAAGGGAAAGTTTCTGTCCTTAAGAAAATTGTGGGACATTTCTAATGACCAGAGGACCACTTGGACCAATTTTGGTGCTTTTTTGAATTATATTATTTTTATTATAATCATTTTGAGTTTTGGAGTATTAATTAATTTAAAAATAAAATAAAGATTGAAAAATGAGTTTTATATTTTTCAAAAATCTCTCTGATATCACGGAAACCAGAGAACCAATTTTTGTAATTTTCTGATTTTTCTTTGATTTATTAGAATTATTTTAATGGAAGTACTAGAAAATACATTTTTTTTTTATTTTAAAATTACTTTGGGGATTTAAAATTTAATATCTCATCATAGGGACCTAAGAAAAATATGGTGTTTGTTCCTAAATGATTAAAATTCAAAATATAACATTTTGGTGAATTTTATTATTTTTTTGAATTTTATTATTTTTTTAATTATTAAAAATATTAAAATAATGCAAAAAATCAACTTTTTTAGAAAATTGTAATTTTAATTTTCTTAAATTCCCCTGATATCAGAGAAGCTCCAAAACTAATTTGGTGAATTTTTGAAAAGTATTTTGAAAGTTATGAATTTTTAAAGTTTAAGTTGGCTAAATCAAGTCATTTGGTAGGGCTAACCAAGTCCAATTGACTTCAAATTTTTATGGTGGGTTCCTCTGATCCTAAAGGTCAGTGGAGAATTGATTTCAAGTCAATTTGATGTATGATTAGATCTAATTAATTAAGGACCTATTTTAGGTGTTTAAGCCAATTAGGGTTATTCCAAGTGGATTAATTCAAAAACTATTTTTCCTAGAGTCCTCTAGTAATAAGAAACGTCCTCAAATTTTCCTAGAATTTATTTCACAACATGCTAATTATTGGAATTAAAATATTCAGAAAAGTGACCTAGAATTGAAAAATCAATAACTCTTCATAGGGGTGGCCTCTGACTTTAGAAAATTCAGGGAATGTTCCCAAATTCAGATGCTTCAAAAGCCCTATTGTCTCATGCCATGGTGAATTGTATACATGCATGGAGAATTGAAATAGTGCAGAGAGTAAATAATTTATTAAAAATCAAATACTCAATGAAATTAAATGATTTCTTTTCCACATTATTCTCCTCTGTTGACTGAGCAATAGGATATTTTTATTTTATTTTTCTGATTTTTCTACACAAAGTTATGTATTTTTGAAGTTTAGGGAATTAAATAAATAAGAAAATGCATATTTTCCTACTTATCCAGCGCGGCGCCCTGTCATCCTCGGCATCTCCGAACGACCACGCGGCGCGCTCTCATTCGACGCCGCCACTTAAGTCAGTAGCTCGGGTCCCGTCTTCTGCGTATCATCCACTGATCTGACCTGATCTAAGTCGTCCATCCGCGCGTGAGTTGAATGAACGGCATCCGTTCATCGTCCCCAAGCCTCCTAGCCCGAGAACTGTCCACACTAAAACCCTAAGAACTCACTCATTTTTCAACAGATTTTTGTGTTACTGTGCACTATAGATTCATCTTGAAGAGACGAACACATCCATACGGTTTATGTAGCATGAAATTGATTCAATAAAAATAGAGAATGTTCAAAGCTCGGGAAGAAGAATGAGACCATACCTTTGCTCGGAGAAGTGTGGCTTCGATCCGAGGGTCGTGTCACCATCGATTGGGTCCAAGCAAGCTCCGCATGAAGTCTTCCGGCTCGGTGAATTGTCCAGGTATGATTTTGACCAAGCCCGATTTCAACCTTTGGAGTTTGGAACAGATGGGTGGCCTGGAGAGGGGGCTTTCACAGGGGAACTTCTCCTCTTGACCTTGTGCAGGTGTAGGTGAGTTTAATTTGACTTTGGTGAAGGATTTGGGAATGTGCTATTCTGTCCTGAGAATTGAGCTCCAAAATTAAGCTCAAATAGTGGGGATTAGGGCAGGAGGACAGTGGGGATCAAGTGCTCTAGGTGTGGGGAGAGTCTGGAGTGATTTTGGCAGAGTTTCCTTAAGGTTGATTCAGCACCTCCTCCATGGCCGAGAGAGGTGGGGTTTAAATAAGAGAGGCCGGAGGGCCTCCCGTGGGGAGTTAGGACTTGGGATCACCGCTTAGGTCAAGGGAAGAACAGCCATGGTGGCCGTTGGGCATGGGGCAACTCAGCAAGGTGGAATTCCAAAGTTTGGCTCCTCCCCATGTCTTGGCCATGGCGTTTTTTGGCGGCCCAGGTGGCTCGCCGGCAGGCAAGGGTCACCCTCAAGGTCAGGGATGTCAAGGGTTAAAGTTGGTGAATTCAATTGAAGCCTTACATGTGTAAAGTGGTTGGATCAAAATGGCATGGGGAGGTGGTTTCTTTTGCACTTGGTTTGGTCAACCCATGGAGATGGGCTTGGTTCACCTCCCCATGGCCGATTTGGCCGAGGGAGGATCCGATGAATCGGCCAGGAAAGGGTAGAGAAGTCACCATCCATGAATATTTTGATTAAACATGGATTAAGGTGAAGCATTAAAAGGGTTAAAAACTTTTTAAGGGGGCTTAAAAGAGGCTCCTCCTTTTGCAATTAATAGTATGATGATGTGTAAAGTGGATCCCATGGCTTCATGTGGCTTGTGCATGGCTTCAAGGACTCCATTTGGCTTAGGGATGGCTTGGCTTATTTACATGGAAATGGATTTTAGGGATTTTTGGCATTTAGGGCTGATTTGGCATATGGCTTGATTTGGAACCATTTGATGATTGATTTAGGACTTAAGGTATGATATTAATTGAGTGGTGATGGGATGAGATTGTAATGTGGGCTTTAGGATGAGTTTGAGCTTTTAAAATTTAATGAAGATGGGCTTTTAAAATGGTTTAGGGAAGTGAGATTTTGGATTTTAAAATGGATTTTAGGATGAATGTTTGGTAAAGGCTTGGGCCAAATAATTATTGGGTTTGGATTAAGGATGTGTCATGATTGATTTGAAACAAGTTTGGAGTGATTTGGGTTTGATTTGGGTTTGAATTTGGGTTGATTTGATAAATGGACCTATGTAGGTCAAATTGGGCTAACTTGGGCCAATGTTGGGCTAGGGTTGAAATTGATGTAAAATTGGTGTTGGGAAATGTTTATGGGAGTGTTTGAAAGAGGTTCCAACTTTGGTTGGATTTTGATTTTGGGATTTGGGCTCATTTGGGTTAGGGGTGGATTTAGGTCAAAATTGGGCCTTTTGGTTTTAGGTTAAATTTGAGTGGGGTTTGGATCCAAATTTTGGGAAAATCATGTTAGTGTTTTGTTTGTGGGGATGTTAGGGAAGGTTTAGAAAAGATTTGGGGTTAATTGGAGTTAAATTGGTTTGGTTTGGGCTAGGTTTGGGTCATGGGTCCAAATTGGGCTTTAATGCCAAAAGTGAAATTGGATTCAAATGTCAATCAAATTGGACTTGGACTTGGTCTAGATTGGTGTTGGGAATGTTGAATTGAAGTTTACAATTGAATTGGACCAGAATTTTGGTCAATTGGGTAGGTTTGGTTTGACATTGGGTTCATTTTGGGTTAAAATGGATCAAATTGGGGATTTTGACAAAAGTGGGGTAAATTGACAAAATTGACCCATGGTGTAGTTGAACAAAATGAAATTGGAAATATTTGGGATTTTCTAGAATTTTCAAGGAATTTTCTGAATTTTTGGATTTTTTGGCTAAGAGAGGCATTTTGGGTATTTGGAGGGTATTGGGGGGTACTTTTGGAATCTTGGGTATTTTTGGCTATGGATGATCAATTTGAGTGGTGAGGAAATGCTCAAGGTTAATTTTGGGGAATTTTGGGTGATTTGGAAATTTTGAAAAATTTGGGTAATTTTAAGGGTTTTGGGTAAAGTTAAGCGGTCCGGGGTCCGGGGTCAAAAATCGAAAATTTGGAAAATTGAAAATTTGGAAAATTGAAAATTTGGAAAATTGAAGATTTGGAAAATTGAAGATTTGGAAAATTGAAGATTGGGTGAATGTAAATGGAATGAAATCATTTTGGTTGAGCCACGAAGCCATATCAAGCCCACATGAGCCATGAAGGGACTCATTTGAGGCATTCACTATGTAGTTCCTAACCCTCTTAGCCAAGGGCTTAGGGTTAAGGACCATCCATGTGAATCACATTCATGAGTGAGGAGGTCAAGTTGGGTATGGGTGTGGTTTTAGGAGGTGTGTGAAAGTGTAGTGTACAAGTGTAAGGTGTGTGTAAGTCAGCCCTCACCAGACCAGGCCATCCAGGGCAGTCCTAAGGCCAAAGAGTCCTATAGGAACCCATCCTTGAAACTTCCACATTTGATTTCAACCCTCTAGGTGATTAGGGGTTTACAGTCAAGTTTGTGGAGTTTGCAATGAGTTAAGAAGTGGTTTGAAATTCTAGGTGGTTGGTCCCAATTCTAATCCTCTAAGACAGTCAAAAGAAAAGCCTAAGGCTAGATCCTAAGTACTAAAAAGAAGAGGAGAAGACCTCATCAGAAATGAGGTCAACAAATGGACCCCCGATAGGTGTGGTAAGCTGACAGAGCACACCGCGCATATTGGTGTTGACCGAAAAGATCAACGAAACCAACACGGATGTCCAAGTGACAAACTTAGGATGAAATTAAAGAATTTCCGTTGGGGAGTGTCAAGTATATCTCTGATACTGGAGATTCCTGAACTCTCGCTGGGGAAAGGGAAAGGAGGTGAATCCCAAATCACATGATCTGGGGAATTTCAATTTAGATTTTATTATGTTTCAGTTTAAGTTTTGATGTGTGAGCTCAGATTTTAGTTTGAGTTTCAATTTAGATTGAAGTTTGTTAAAATTAATTTGAAGGGATTTGAACTTGAAATGAAAATTGGAATTTTGTGGTTTTAGATGTAACATCTTCAACCTCAAAAGAAAATTGAATTGATTGGATTGAACCATTACAATGAGAAAAGATCTCAGAGCAATGCGGTATTGGATGTAAAATCCTTAGCTTCAAGAGTTTGATTTTGATGTATTTCATTGCGATAGGGAAAGAATCCTAAAGCAATGCAGTCTCGGATGTAAAATCCTCAACCCCAAGTATTTGATTTTGATGTATTTCATTGCGATAGGGGAAGAACCTAAAGTAATGCAGTCTCGGATGTAAAATCCTCAACCCCAAGAATTTGAGTTTGATGTATTTCATTGCGATAGGGGAAGAATCCTAAAGCAATGCAGTCTCGGATGTAAAATCCTCAACCCCAAGAATTTGATTTTGATGTATTTCATTGCGATAGGGAAGAATCCTAAAGCAATGCAGTTTCGGATGTAAAATCTTCAACCCCAAGAATTTGATTTTGATGTACTTGATTGTGATAGGGAAAGAATCCTAAAGCAATGCAGTCTCAGATGTAAAATCCTCAACCCCAAGAATTTGATTTTGATGTATTTCATTGCGATAGGGGAAGAATGCTAAAGCAATGCAGTCTCGGATGTAAAATCCTCAACCCCAAGAATTTGATTTTGATGTATTTCATTGCGATAGGGGAAGAATCCTAAAGCAATGCAGTCTCGTATGTAAAATCCTCAACCCCAATAATTTGATTTTGATGTATTTCATTGCGATAGGGAAAGAATCCTAAAGCAATGCAGTCTCGGATGTAAAATCCTCAACCCCAAGAATTTGATTTTGATGTATTTCATTGCGATAGGGAAGAATCCTAAAGCAATGCAGTCTCGTATGTAAAATCCTCAACCCCAAGAATTTGATTTTGATGTATTTCATTGCGATAGGGGAAGAATCCTAAAGCAATGCAATCTCGGATGTAAAATCCTCAACCCCAAGAATTTGATTTTGATGTATTTCATTGCGATAGGGAAAGAACCTAAAGCAATGCAGTCTCGGATGAAAAATCCTCAACCCCAAGAATTTGATTTTGAATGGTAATTGATTTTGCAAAGATTTGTAGTGTTGATTTAAAAAGTGTGGAATTTTGGTGTTTCGAGGATTTCATGAAAGTTGTAAAAGATTTTTGTGGAAAGAAATAAATTAGGAGGGAATATGTATATGCTACATATCCCACTCAAAAGAGTTGATCGAAAGTTGCTGGTTTGGATTAGATACAATTCCTCGCCATCAGATCTGAATCGAAAACCTCATGGCTCCGTGTAAGTGGAATCGACTGCTTCCATCCCAGACAAGAGAGAGAGTAGAACGGATTGGATTTCAGATTTGGAAGGTTGAGTTTGATTTTGATAGAGATTTGATTTGGGATTTGGAAAGTTGAATTTGAATTTGATTGAGATTTGATTTGAGATTTGGAATGTTGAATTTGAATTTGATTGAGATTTGATTTGGAATTTGGAAAGTTGAATTTGAATATGATTGAGATTTGATTTGAAATTTGGAAAGTTGAATTTGAATTTGATTGAGATTTGATTTGAAATTTGTGTTCATTTTGTTTGTCCTTTAACGATTCAAATTTACTTTATCATTCATTTAATGTTCGTACGAATTTGGAGTTCATCATTTTTTTTATTTAGGATTTTAAGGAAAGTTTTCTTTTATTCTTTTTGTTTCTTTTCTGTTCTTTGTTCGAAGTTCATTTAACTTTAATGGCGTTTCCCAGTCAACTTGCACAAAATAGGTGAAGGCCAAAAATGTGACATGGTCACTTTCATTCCAATCATGTTGAAGATACATCATACAACTCGATCTAGAATACATCTCATACAATCCATGTATACTCAAAACAGACTATGTATGATCTTTGTAGATCTATCCAAAAAGGCATCTGTAAAAAAAACCATGTCTGAATAGTGAGGTACATGGTCAATAACATCACCTTCTAAGCCATCCTTGGCAAGGATTTCGTATGGATGTACGTTGGAGGTGTGATATTTTCCATGTAACTCACAGCTCGTAAAGACGGAGGCTCTCTAGCTCCGGTCCGGCCGGAAGTGGTAAGGTGCTTTCCCGTCATCCATCCTTCGAAAGTAACCGAGATCCGCTTCATTGGTACTCCCGGTATGCAATGTTTAGCGACATCCGCTCCGCTGCCCTTTAGTATCATGACGGAACCAACCGGTAATGGTATCTTTACCGGCCCTCGGAACTCACCCGGGCCTCGCTATCCGGAGGTCGCATCCGAACATGATATTACACTCGTTCGTAAAAGAACCGTGCAGTAAGGTCCGACAAAGTCGTGGTTATCGATGTGCGGGGTATGCGATCACCCCGCTTGTAGATGTTAATGATGCAACCGTTGGGTATGCAACCGCCGACGAGTACCCTCCATGTTATCATTCTCTTTACCATCCTTTTGATGACTAATGGCATTGGATCTACCTTGCCATGATGGAGTATTCACGGTGGGTTTCCCTTCCCGTCTTCTCGCGAAGTTGTAGCAAAGATCCACATTGTATTGTAATTCTCCCTTTCCCCGGCATCCATCTCCGGGTTCCGAGTAGGTGTTTTCTCTTAGGCGACCTGCTCGACCCATTCTTTTCAAATCCCGGATGCATTCCACGATTTGTTGTTGTTCGTATTCTGAGAACACGTTTGTATGTAGCTCGAGGCCTTCTAATATATTGATCCTCCCGCCTCTGATTCTCTCGAAGTATTCAAAAGTTTGCTTCTAGACATTCTGCATTCTTTCTAGCTCGTATTCTGGAATAATATGCAAATGGAGAGGCCTGGTGACGTACTGTGGGATATATGGCTCAATCCCTTCGCGTTCTCCTGCATACCTTGGCTCCTCAGGGATGGTCTCCGTCGGGACATCCTCTGGGGTTGCCTCTGCAACAAAGTTATGCATTACCGGTGGCTTTATCCGGCGGCGTGGTAGCCTTCCTTCTTCCGATCTTCTTGAGATTTCCCCGGTCTCTTCCGTTATCCTCGGAGCCGGCCTCCTTTCTTCGGTGTTCCCGGTGAACCGGTATCCTCGAGGTATATGCACCGGTAGTAGCCGATCGCCTCGTCGTGCCGGTCCGCCGCTAGTTTGGTTAACATCTTGCGGATACGGCGATTTTTATTTCTTCGCCGAGTTGCTCGTGAGAGTAGCTCTTCGTACTTCCCGAACTTCGTGGGCGCGGCGCCGACAAGCTCGCCCTCCGCCGTAGTGACTACGTACTTGATTCTCTTGTCCTCCTCGTTGTTTGTTTTCCTTTTCGTCGTCGTCGGGTTGGTGGCTCGGGCCACCCACTTTCATTACTGTCTGACTGGGCAATTCCTCTCGGTCAACTGGGACCCAGTCACTTTCCTTGTATTGTAGGCCTGCTGGTGCAAAGTCTGAGTCAATCTCTATTATCGCTCCATCTTTTACCCTCTTTTCGTCGAGTGCAAGGCTTACGCCATTTCTAAAGTTCAGGACCAACCGCCCGTTCGACATTTCCCTGCTAAAAGACAAGGAAAAGGATCAGGGGTTGTACTAAGAACAAGAACATTAAGAAAATGTTTATTAAAGACAGAGCTTTTCTTCTTTTTTTGTTCATTATTCCTTTTATATTTTTAAATTCAACAGGAATGAAGTGGGAAAAGATCGAAAAAAAGATTTTGATTTGGAAGAGAGAACAAGGAAGACTTTATTATCATGATTTTATTTATTTTAACACAGTTTTTATTATTTTTGGGTTCGGACCCAGTCATAAGTAATTACTTCGCCCGTGCTTCTAGGGATGAAGAATTCATTCCTTCGAAACATCGAGTAGCGTAATACTTCTTCAAGTATCGTCCGTTGATCGGAAGCATATGTCTTTCTCCTTGGCAATTCACAAGCTGGTAGGAGCCTCCTGAGTAGACTGCCTCAACTACAAACGGTCCTTCCCAAGTGGGTTCAAATTTTCCTCTTATCTTGCGGTGTGCAAGAATAGGTCTTTTGAGAACGAGAACTAAGTCACCAACTTTAAAGGTTCTTGGGCGGACCAGTTTGTCATGGGCTTGAACCATCTTAGCTTGGTATAGTTCTAAATTCTGTTGTGTTGCAAGTCTTTTCCCTTCCAAGCTTTCTAATTCCTCTTGTCGTAATTTGGCATTCTCTTCTGTCGTGATTTTGTTTGCAACTGCAATTCTGAGTGAAGGAAGCTGGACCTCTCAGGGTAACACTGCATCCGACCCATAAACTAGAGCGTAAGGTGTAGCTTGAGTAGGTGTTCTGAAGGTTGTCTGGTAGGCCCATAAGGCTTCTAATAACTTCTCGTGCCAATTTCTCTTATTATCGTCCAAAGTTTTCTTTAAAATTTGAACGGGAGTTTTATTAAAAGCCTCGACTGAGCCGTTTGATCTTGGATAGTAAATTGTTGAATACCGCCGGCCGATTCCGTGTCTCCCGACAAAATTGTTGATTTGCGTGCTTCGAATGCTGATCCATTATCCGAGATAATCTCGCGCGGCACTCCGAAACGGTAAACAACTTGGTTCTTGAAAACCGTAGCACGTGGTGTGCTTTCACCTCTCCGATCGGAACCGCCTCGCCCACTTGGAAAAGTAATATGTAGCCGCAAGAATAAAACGATGTCCTTTTGAAGATGGTGGTTCTATTGGACCCACTATATCTGTGCCCCAACATTCAAATGGTCACGACGTAATTGTCGGATGTAGCACATTTGGAGGTTGGTGTAGAACCACACCGTGCACTTAGCATTGGTGATGCCTTCGGCGATTTTCATGCAATCGGTCATCATCGAGGGCCGTAGTACCCTAGTCTTTTAATTTTCATTTTCATCTTCGAACCCGACCGGTGAGCGCTACGCAGTCCCGAATGCACCTCTTTAACAATTTCACGGGCCTCGGACCCGCTTAGGCATCTTAGCCACATTTGATCGAAAGACCTTCTGTATAACGTATTGTTTATTAATGTGTAGGACAGAGTTCTTTTCTTGGTCTGATGGGCTAACGACCTATCGTCTGGTAGTTTTCATGTTTGCAAGTAGTCTATTAATGGCTGTCGCCAATCTTCCGTGTTTTCCGTCATCGCCGCAACCGATTCTTTTTCTTTTTCTCGATTTGTGTATTGTGTCTATGTCGAGCCGTGATAGGACCCGACGTCCGTGAACCGACACTTCCATCGATTCATCTTGCAAGCAGGCAAATTCTTTTGCGAGGCGGGCTAACGCATCTCGCTAAAGCGTTTTCTTTCTGGGAATTTTGTAGATCGTCACATTCGGAATCTGTTCCAACAACCGTATGGCATACCGGAAGTATTGCTCGAGTCTCGGCTTTAAAATTTCGTACCGTCCGACGATCCGTTGAATGATTAACCGCGAATCCCCATAGATGTTGATGTTTGTTATCCCCATTTGAATAGTTAATTCCAGTCCTGTTATGAGGGCTTCATATTCTGCTTCGTTGTTTGTACACGGCTCTGTTAAGTGGTAGGAGTATCTTAACATCCCCCGCTCCGGTGTTAAAGGGATTAGTCTGATTCCTGCCTTACAGGGCACTATCACTTACTATTCTTCATCTTTGTGTGCTGAAGATGCTCCGTTGAAATATAATTCCCAACATCGATCATCAGTGTCTTCTAAGCTCATTATTTGTTCGTCTGGCAAGTCGTCATTGAGAGGAGATTCTGTCGGCAAAGGGTGTGCTGCGAGGAAATCTGATAGGACTTGTCCCTTTACAGCACGAAGAGGCACGAAAGTTATATTGAATTGCAATAATATCATCGACCACCCGGCAAGTCCGCCGGAAAGCGTTGGATGGGTCATCAAGTATTGCAATGGATTAAATTTCGAGATCGGATTGACCTTATGAGAAAGCATGTAGTGCCCGAGCTTTCGAGCGGCGAAGATCGTGGCCAAACGATTGCTTTTCAATTGCGGGATACTTTATTTTCGTCTGAAGTAAACGACCGCTTAGGTAGTAAAGAGCATTTTCTTTACCCTCATCATCGACCCGGCCAACGAGGCTCCGAGTGAGTCGTCTAAAGCCGCGGTATAAAGTATCAACGGTCTACCCGAGACTCGGGGCCGCTAAGACAGGAGGTGTCATTAAATATTGTTTAATGTCCTCAAAGGCCTTCCGATATTTCTCTTCCCAAATAAATTTGGCGTCCTTTTTAACTAATGCCGAGAAAGGCCGACACCTACTCGACAAGTTCGAGATAAAGCGTCGAAGATATGCCAGCTTCCCTTGAAAAGATCGTAGTTGTTCTAAAGTTTTGGGAGGCGGCATTTCTAAGATAGCTTTAATTTTTTTCGGGTCGATTTCAATTCCACGATGTCGGACAACGAATCCTAAGAATTTCCCGAAGGTGACGCTGAAGGCGCATTTTAAGAGATTCATCTTAAGGTTAAATTGTCTTAATCGTTCGAAAACAATTCTCAAGTCATACAGGAGGTTTTCCTTTACTTTGCTTTTGATGACCACATCGTCCACGTAGCATTCGACTTGATTGTGGATGAGATCATCAAAAATTCTTTTCATTGCTCTCTGGTAGGTCGCTCTCGCGTTATTCGATCCGAATGGCATCACCGTGTAGCAATATACTCCGATCGGCATTCCGAATGCCGTAAGTTTTTCATCTTCTCGAGCCATTTTTATCCGGTTGTATCCCGAAGATCCATCCATGAATGAGAATATTTCATGTGTTGAAGCAATGTCAATCATTAATTCTGGGATCGGTAGAGGGAATTCATCTTTTGGACATGCCTTGTTTAAATCTCTGAAATCCACACAAATTATGATTTGACCATTCTTCTTCCTGACTTGTACCACATTGGCTAGCCAAGTCGGGTATTGTTCTTCACGGACAAATTTAGCGTCTATTAGCTTTTTAACTTCAGCTATGACTTGTTGTTCGATTTCTAGACACATTCTTCTGGGACCTTGTCTGACTGGGACAAAAGTAGGATTCACTCCTAGCTTATGGACTGCGACCTCTGGAGCTAATCCTGGCATCTCATCATAGTTCCAAGCAAAACAGTCTTTAAATTCTATTAATAACTTGATTACTTCTTCGGAGTCTTCTTTATTGAGTAAGGAGCTAACAAAGGTAGGTATAGGCTCTTTGTTAGTACCTAAGTTAACTTCCGTTAACTCATCTATCGTAGATTTAATCTATTCTTCGAACTCCGTGGAGCATCTCCAATTTGTAAATCTTCAAATTCTTCTCGTAGTTTCCATGCAGCTTTCATTAGACTCGCAAGTGACAACCAAGCAAAATTCAGTATCGTCAACTGATCCTACTGTGCCGAATCCGAGACCATGTTTTGAATTGGGTGGACGACCAGAGTTATTCCACGTTGAATTAAATTTTGAACACAGGGAGAGTACCACTCAAAAGGTAATTCCATTAATTCTGATGAAGTGACATCTTCAAATTGTACATTATTTTCAGCTTTGGAGGAAGGAGCACCACAGTAGAGTTTGATGGGCTTTGCACCGCCGCTACGTACCTCTTTGACCACCATACCCTCGATCTTATTAGAATGGATCGAGGTCAGGGTCATAGTATGTACACAATGGTTAATCTTCTCGTACATCGATTTATATTCTTTGTTCTTTTCATCTTCGAGAGGGATCCTGAATTGCGGCTTCTTCCGACTTATTGTCGCCGCTTCTTGTTCGATCTCTTTTTCTTCTTCGAACTGTCTTCCCAATCAACATTGATAGCCGGTTTCCTCTCGTCCAACCGTCCTAAAGTCTCTGCCACGACGTCGTCCCCGGCCTCGACCTCGGATGTTAGTTGTGGATAAACCTTCACCATCTCGCCGTAAGGGAGTGGTGAGTGACTGTTGGACTAGAACTTCAGGTTCTTCGTCGTCCCGAACTTCCTTTGCTTCATTCGGCATGGTGTTTCTGGAGAAGATTGTTTTCTTTGGAGGTGTGTAATAAGCTGCATCTTCATGGATTCCAATTTCATGTACGCAGAACGGTTGTAAGTCACCTTTGATGCACTGTTCTCCTCCATCGTAGTATTTGATGCACTGGTGTAGGGATGATGGTACCATCCTGTTTTCATGTATCCATGGTCGGCCCGAGAGCGTTGAATGACGTTTCGAATTAATTATGTGAAATTTCGCGGTTGTCTTTGCCAAGTCACCGGTCTTCATTAGCAGTGATATTGATCCGAGGGCTCTTTCTCCTTTCTGGTTGAATCCTCTTAATAGCATTTTGTCTGCTTCGAGCTCGCGAGCATCAATTTCTAAATATGTTAGCGTTCGAAGATTCATTATATTGATTGATGCTCCTGGATCCACCAATACTCTGGAGAGTGTAAACTTCTCGATTGTAACTGAAATGTACAACGGTCGGTCGTGGTCCGCCGTCCCAAGTAAGTAGGTCATTGTCCGTGAAGGTAACACCTCGCCGTTCCTTTAACGAGAAAACCTCATCTAAGGAATCTCCGGTCATTCGAGCTAAGCAAATTTCGGATCAAGTAAGGCCTTGATCAGAGCTTCTCTCATCTCCTTCGATAAGATGAGAGCGTCGTAGATGCTTAGTTTGGCCGGTAGTTTCCTAAGATGGGCTAGCACGTTGTAGTCCACTTTATTTCCATGTGTCTCGATTTCTTCCCGAATGGGTATTTCTTCTGCGGGGGTTGGTTCTTCTTGAACAACCACCTGCTTTCCTTTGTCCTTTGGACCCATTCTCGGAGGTAGAACTCTTCCACTTCTTAAGTTGACTTGTATAATTTCTCCTGAATCCAGTATTGAGTTTGCTGGAGTTTCCTCCTGAATCAGAATGGCAGGTTCTTCTGGATTAGCTTCAGAATCTGAAGGCTCTAGCTCTATTGTGACTGGAGCTCGCCGAAACTCAGAAATAGATTCATTGCTTGTTGAACTCTCGTAGCCTCCCTGGTGGATGTCTTCTTCGTCATTGTGATCGTCGAGATTGTGTACGATTTGAGAATTGTCACTTGTATCGGAATCGATGTCCGGATTAGGTTGGTTGTCGCTAGTTACATAATCGTTAGAAACAGTCAAAATGTAGCCAACGCCATAACACTTATCATTATAAGATCCCGCCAGAGCGAGCAAATAATCATACAGAGTCAGAGGTTTGAGGGATTTCTCCCCCGAATTAGAAACAACTATCGTAGGATAAGCAGCCCCTAGTCTAGCCTTAAGAGCCTTGGTCTTCTCTTCTTCATCAATTTTCTTCTTTTCTTCAATCGTCTCTTGTTGAGGTGGTTCATCTATCGCAAGTGTTAGTGCCGACTTGACAGGTTTCGAACTCTGAATTGAGGCTCGCACCGAAGTGGTTTCGATGTGATCCAAAATCTTCTTCGAAGACTTTGTCCAAGCGGTAGTCCATCCATCATCAGTAGCATAGGGATCTATCGGAACAATGAGATCCGTCGAGATAACATCGACGTAACCTCCTTTCTGGGGTTCCTTCATGTACTCCTTCGGGATCGTTATATTCCCTTTTCAAAGATTGTCGTTGAGCCAACTTTTGAAGGTAATACAATCTTCTATCTTGTGTCCAAGCATCCGGTGGTAAGGTCAAAAGTTGGGATCACCTTTCTTATCGACTTCTTCTGGTCTCTTAGGTTCTGACAGTTGGAAATCTGGAGTCTTCATCAGACTGCAGAACATTTTCGGCACTGCCTCATTCTTGAACGAATATTCCCTACTCAGAAGCTCCTTTAGCGTACGTTGTGGACGAGACGGTTATTCATACTGTTGAGATGACTGATAGCTGGGTCGGGTTGCTGGTAATTCTATTGAGTTTGTTGTGACAGTTCTGGCGGTATTTGTATTGGCTGCTTGCCTTTATCGACAGCTGCGACGATCCCGGACTTCTTTTCAAAAGTTTTCACGGGCTTCGTTTGTCTGTTTTATCGGTGAAACTTAATTGCTTCGCCTCCTCTTGCAAGCTTCCGGCCTTGCTTAACAACTTCTCGAAAGTCTTAATAGTAAATCCCTTGAGGAGAAGTGTTATCGGGCCATGAATGCTCTTAAGTAAAATACTAACTGCATGTTGTTCTTGCAGCTGTGGCTCACACTTCATACTTAGATTCCTCCATCGAAGTATGTAGTCCACCAAAGTTTCGTTCGGCTTCTGCTTCTCTACCACTAAATCATCTATAGTGATGTGGTGCCGAGCTCCGCAAATCGCTCGATGAAGAGGTTCTCTAATTCCGAAAATGTCTTCACCGAACCATTCGGCAATTTCGCATACCAATCAAAGGCGATTCCCGATAAGCCGCCGACAAATTGTCGGAAGAGTAAAGCATCACTTCCGCCGCATTGCAAAACCGGCACGAAAATGTGCAACATGCCGTCGGGGTTCCTGCTCCATCAAAGGTCTCGAACAGAGGTGGTACGAAGCCTTTCGGTATCGGGACAGCGTCGAATTCTTCTGGGTAAGGTCTACCCGTCCGAATGGATGTCCCACTCTTCGATCGTGCCAAGGCTTCTATCACCTCGCTGTTCCACCATGCTCTTGATATCCTTTTCCGAATCATGTTTTCGTGTTGTGTCCTTTTTTAATCGATCATCCCCGTTGACGGATGTAATCTCCTTTCCTCCGTCTACAATATGAATAACTTCTGGGGTGTTTCTCTTCGGGGTCGAACCCGACTCCGGAGAGTGGCTAGTGGCTGCACCCATCTCTTCAATCCTTTTTGCCATTCGGGCGATCGTATCATCTTTCTCTTGAAGCCGCATCCTCATTACTTCCGGCTCCTCTCTTCGCGGCCGCAGAGCACTTTGTGAAGCCGACGAAGCTCGCATTTCAACCATGTTAATTTCTCGCATATTCATCATCCATGAACTCCGACGAGTCAACTTCATCTCCGAATTTCTCTTCTCTTCTCGTGCTAATCGTTGAATATCGGTTCTTAGCTTTTCCATAGCATCTTCTAATGGTCTTTTCTGTACATCTTTGTAGTTGTCATGTGATAGCTGTCGGGTTTCCTTCTCATGAGTCCCCTTCACTGCGGTAGCACTTTCTTCGGATTCAAGTCTCCTGACGAGACTTTCCTTCTCAGGTTGTTGTTTTAATCTTAATTGTCCTGTAGTGGGACGCCATACCATCCTCCTAGTAGCAGAAGGTCTGGGACCGGATGGTCTGTCAGCCAAATGCTGGAAGGTGGTATCCTCCCTAATTTGTCGTCCTGAAACAACGACAGGTGGACTAGCTTTCATTTTCTTATTTGGCTTTTCTGCAGCGATAGCAGGTTCTACTCGTGGCCCAAGACGGGTCTTGGCTGGCACCTGCCTTATCCTTCTTAAAATCTCTAATACAGGGCATTTTTCTTTCTTTGCTAACTTTTCTATCGTGGTTTGCAAGATAGCAAATGGCGTAATTCTAGCCCTTTTCTTACTGCCGTCGTTGTAATATGCGGGCTGAGGCAATGCAGAAGCAATCTTGAGGACATTTTCCTCATCCTCTGCAGCGGAGAGGGGATGGAACCAACTTCCTCCCAAAACTGGTATGTATTCAGGCAGCGGTGTATATTCGGGCAGTTCTGGGATTTCCTCTAGGAATGCAACTTCAGCAGCTCTGGCTTCTCTAACAATCCTTCTACTTCTGTTCCTTCTCTAAGTCCGTGTCAGTGATGGAATTCTCGAGCTGGACCCGATTTCAAAAACAGAAGGTTTCACAGGAAGATCTGTACCCTCCATGGTAACAGGTTCATCACAATTCTGAATATCGTTCCCCTTTAATTTGGCAGAAGCCGGGGTAGGTGTAGAAACAACTAGACCAATGGGGGTAGTAACAACAGATCCTTCCGCGAACAACAAGATTCTTTCAGCTGGAATCTTTGCAGAGGAGGGAATTCATAAGTTGACTCGAGATTAAACTCAATCAACGGTTTCTCAGTATCTGGTACTTTGCTTGTGAGTGAAAAGAGAGTGACGTCAGGGATTTTGATGTCGGTGTTCCCGAATCCTTGTCCGAATTGAATGATTCCATTATTAGGCAGTTCTTCCTTGAACACAGCCAGGTCCAGTCCGTCGACGAAGGAGAAGATCAGTTTTGGGGCTTCCATTTCTGCAGGGCAGATTCCAAGTGTTAGTCCCCGAATCGTGCTTCTACTTGTCGTAAAACTTATGACGAAAAAGAAAGAGTTCGAACACGTTTTCGTTTACCTTAGCGTGTTTGTGATATTAAAAGAAAATTGTTTTTCGAAAAGATTTGTTCGTTAAGACAGAGAGTTATTAAAAGAAGGAGAGTTGTAGGAAGGATAAAAGGAATTGATTAGGAACTGGAAAAGGAAGAGAAAGTTTTGTAGAAAACTTCTCGACCCACATGATCGCTCCTAAACTAATACCTATTGGGGGCCCACTCTACCTCAGAAATGAGGTAAAAGGATCTCAGAACCTCTCTGTTTAGGGGTGTCTAAAAAGTGGCTCCAAAATCCGAGAAATTCTTGGCTGTACTTGTTCAAGGTAGAAATGAACATAGTATTCCAACGGAAAGAAGGTTAGTTTGATCCACTAGGGACATGGATACACTATTGATTTTTGAAAGCAGAACTATCTGATTAAAAATGGAGAGAGGAATTTTCCCCAGATGAGTCGCTAGAAATTGTCGGCATATGTTTAGGTTGAGTGTTGTATTTTGAAAAGATGTCGCCTACAGAAATTGTCGGCAAATTTTTAATTTAATTTAAATAAATAATTTGAAAAGTGGTATTTGATTTTGAAAATAATTTTAAATTTGAAAATTTTAAGATATGAAATCAAACTGATCTCACATCCCGAATAGTTTATATAAACGAGCACCACATCACAAACCGTGTATCTATCTCGAAGGACAAACACACTGCTTGACGATGGGGCTCGATTAAATAAACTAGAAGATTTGTGACATCCGTTTGGTCTGCGGACCAAATTTATAAGCCAACATGTTTCTCTGCTTAATATAAATTAATTAAGCAGGGTTTATATTACTTGGGTTCTTAAAGTTCCCTATAAGGGCAAGCCCATATAGTTAATTACATCCTAAGTGACGGGAATCACTTAAGAAGACTCTCGATAAAGATCAGTGGTTTTGCTCTCAAGAATTTCAAAGTTTAAGGTTTTCAAACAATTGGATTTTGGAAATTTCAATAGGGAATAGCTCAAATTTGGAACAGTTTATTTTAGGAGTCCAAAAGAAGAGGAGTAGGGGAAGTTGAGGATCCAAGAGGAATCTTGGCAACTTCTAAAACTATCCTATTGTTTGGCTTATTCATTTAATGTTTCATCTTTCCTGTTTTAATTAATCAGGACTTATATTCGTATGACACAATCATACAAACAGCCTCAAAGATGTGAGAGTTTATGTCATACCGAACGATCACCTCGGAGTCCTAAGACCAGTTAGGGCTTAATTTACATGATATGATCATGCAAATGCCTAACGAAGAGTTGAGGATTTATGTTGCAATAGGCAAACTACCTCGAAGTCTTATGGCTTGGTTATTTAATTCTAAGAAAGTTTTGCTGAAGTAGACTCAGGTTTTGCTGATGATGATGGCCGTGCTGCCCACCATGCTCCGAGGTCCTCGTTGTTGCAGAGGTTTAGTTTTAGAAGTCATCAATCAGGATATGAGAGAAGTGTTTTGATTTAGAGAAAATCTTAAAATCCAAGTGTTTTTTTTATGTTTTAATTAAAACAAATCTTAAAGTTGATTATAACAACACCGGTTAAGATCCCATGGTTCCATCCTTCCGGTATCGTTATTTTTATCAGATTCACTTAGTCCAGATGAATTTGCTAAACTCAACTAAATGAGTTCCACACTTTCATTTAGACCGTGGGAAATCTCGTTAGCAACACGTAGGTTACATCATCCGAGGTATTCCCGATCATCCAACAAGACGTTTTAATCTAGTTGTAGTTGTGGTTTTGTTGTTTTGTTTGTGATTAAATTTTGAGTTGTTTTATATTTTGAAATATTGTGGCGGTGAATTTTATCTTGTAATGACTTTTAATTTAGTTTTGGTTTCAGTTTAGGGGCTACCCAAAAGGTGTGGGCTTTCATGCAACAGTTGTTTATAATGCAAGAAAAGTAAAGTGCATTTGCAATAAAGTAAATTGCAAGAAAGTAAATTGCAACAAAATAAAAGCGTACCTGGAGGGTCTTCCCGTCATCCCAGTGCCGCACTTAAACACAATTTAGAATATTTAAGCATTTAAAGTAAGTTCCTCAAGTAAAGCTAAGGGAAGGGTTATGGTTTTCTACCAAGTTCCTAATCCTATAGCCTAGTCATTTCCTATGACGTCTAGGTTCTTGTGTTTTGGTTTGAGGACGATTTTCTTCATCAAAGAACAATTAAGTTCAGTTGTTCTTATAAACATCCTATCGTACTGAGGAAGTGCTTAAGACTAATCTTAAACATCTTTTCAATACTTTTAGGATTGTTTTAAGTCTAAGAGAATTTAATTATATAATGAATCAATTATCCAGGAGTTCAAGTTTTGTTATCTTGCCTAGTGAACTAGGACATTTGGATATCCTACGAGTGAAATAACACTTCACTTAACACTCCGTTTAAGAGTTATGACATCATGAGCTTTTGAGGGCAAATTAACGTTCAAATGATTTGTGATTTAACTTAATTTCAATTAATGGTTTTAAGTTTGGAATAGTGTTCAAGTTGTTTTAGAATTATTTTTGAATTTTTTTATGTCTTAAGTGATGTTATATTTAATTTAATTTAATTTAATTTAATTTAATTTAATTTAGTTTTAATTTTAATTTAATTTTAATTTTATTTTAACTTGATTTTATTATTATTTTTTTATTTTATTTAATTTAATTTAACTTAATATGTTTTAATTTAATTTAATTTAATGTGATTTAATTTAAATTTTAATTTAATTTAAATTTTAATTTGGTTTAATTTTTAATTTTAATTTAATTTTATTATTATTTTTTTAATTTTAATTTAATATTTTATTATTTTTTTTATGCTTTAGTGGATGATTTAATTTTAATTGTTAAAGTATTAATTTAATTGAAATTTTAAAAGGATTTAATTTAAATGTTTTAATTTTAATTTAATTTAATGATTAAGCATTTTAAGTTTTGAATTTGGATTATCATTTTAATTAGGAATTGAATATTATTGAGGTGATTAATTTAGGGATTCTTAGATTAATGAATAAATTTCTTCCTAATAATATCCCTATTTTAATAATTCTAATTTTTTTATTATTCTTCCAAATTTAATTAATTATTTAATTGAGGTTTATTTTAATTATATTCAAATTATTTGGTAGGTTTCTACCCTTTAAATACCTAAGTTTCAAACATCCAAAATCAACTTAATATCAAATATTTTACCCACCCTTTTAATTAAACCTAAAATTTTTTAATTATAGGTTAAAATTTTAATTACTATTTTGCCCTTTAAACTTACTAATTTCATAACTCACTAAATTGAGCTTAAATGAATTTGAAATTTTTATGTGGCTTCACTCATATGTCAATCAAGACATTAGAGGAGAAAATGTGATTTTTCTATATTTAATTTATTTATATAATTATTTTTTTGTGGAAAATAAGGATTTTCAAGGAAAATTCCACAACATGACCAAGAGAAAGTTTCTGTCCTTAAGAAAAATATGGGACATTTCTAATGACTAGAGGACCACTTGGACCAATTTTGGTGATTTTTTGAATTATATTATTTTTATTATAATCATTTTGAGTTTTGGAGTATTAATTAATTTAAAAATAAAATAAGAATTGAAAAATGAATTTTATATTTTTCAAAAATCTCTCTGATATCAAGGAAACCAGAGAACCAGTTTTTGTAATTTTCTGATTTTTCTTTGATTTATTAGAATTATTTTAATGGAAGTACTAGAAAATACATTTTTTTTAATTTTAAAATTACTTTAGGGCTTTAAAATTTAATATCTCATCATAGGGACCTAAGAAAAATATAGGGTTTGTTCCTAAGTGATTAAAATTTGAAATATAACATTTTGGTGAATTTTATTATTTTTGTGATTTTTATTATTTTTTTAATTATTAAAAATATTAAAATAATGCAAAAAATCAACTTTTTTAGAAAATTACAATTTTAATTTTCTTAAATTCCCCTGATATCAGAGAGGCTTCAAAACCAATATGGTGAATTTTTGAAAAGTATTTTGAAAGTTATGAATTTTTAAAGTTTAAGTTGGCTAAATGGCTTAATCAACCCATTTGGTAGGCTAACCAAGTCCAATTGACTTCAAATTTTTATGGTGGGTTCCTCCGATCCTAAAGGTCAGTGGAAAATTGATTTCAAGTCAATTTGATGTATAATTAGCTCTAATTAATTAAGGACCTATTTTGGGTGTTTAAGCCTATTAGTGGTTATTCCAAGTGGATTAATTCAAAACCTATTTTTCCTGTGAGTCCTCTAGTCATAAGAAACATCCTCAAATTTTCCTAGAATTTAATTCACAACATGCTAATTATTGGAATTAAAATATTCAAAATAGTGACCTAGAATTGAAAAATCAATAACTCTTCATAGGGGTGGCCTCTGACTTTGGAAAATTCAGGGAATGTTCCCAAATTCAGATGCTTCAAAAGCCCTATTGTCTTATGCCATGGTGAATTGTATACATGCATGGAGAATTGAAATAGTGTAGAGATTAAATAAATTATTAAAAATCAAATACTCAATGAAATTAAATGATTTCTTTTCCACATTATTCTCCTCTGTTGACTGAGCAATAAGATATTTTTATTTTATTTTTTTGATTTTTCTACACAAAGTTATGTATTTTTGAAGTTTAGGGAATTAATTAAATAAGAAAATGCCTATTTTCCTATTTATCCAGCGCGGCGTCCTGTCATCCTCGGCATCTCCGAACAACCACGCGGCGCGCTCTCATTCGACGCCGCCACTTGAGTCAGCAGCCCGGGTCCCGTCTTCTGCGTATCATCCGCTGATCCGACCTGATCTGAGCCGTCCATCCGCGCGTGAGTTGAATGAACGGCATCCGTTCATCGTCCCCAAGCCTCCTAGCCCGAAAACCGTCCACACTAAAACCCTAAGAACTCACTCATTTTTCAACGGATTTTCGTGTTACTGTGCTCTATGGATTCGTCTTGAAGAGACGAACACATCCATACGGTTTATGTAGCATGAAATTGATTCAATAAAAATAGAGAATGTTCAGAAGCTCGGGAAGAAGAATGAGACCATACCTTTGCTCGCAGAAGTGTGGCTTCGATCCGAGGGTTGTGTCACCTTCGATTGGGTCCAAGAAAGCTCCAGATGAAGTCTTCCGGCTCCGGTGAATTGTCCGTGCATGATTTCGACCAAGCCCGATTTAAACCTTTCGGAGTCCGGAACAGATGGGTGGCCTCGGAGAGGGGGCTTTCACCGGGGAACTTCTCCTCTTGACCTTGTGCTGGTGTAGGTGAGTTTAATTTGACTTTGGTGAAGGATTTGGGAATGTCCCGTTCGGCTCGAGAATCGAGCTCCAAAATCGAGCTCAATTAGTGGGGATTAGTGGCAGGAGGACATGGGGGATCAAGTGCTCTGTGTGTGGGGAGAGTCTCGGAGTGATTTTGCGCAGTTTCCTTAAGGTTGATTCAGCACCTCCTCCATGGCCGAGAGAGGTGGGGTTTGAAATCAGGAGAGGCCTGGAGGGCCTCCCGGGGGAGTTAGGACTTGGGATCACTGCTAGGTCAAGGGAAGAACAGACCATGGTGGCCATTGGGCATGGGGCAACCTCGACGAAGGTGGAATTCCAAAGTTTGGCTCCTCCCCATGTCTCGGACATGGCGTTTTCCGGCGGCCAGTGTGGCTGGCCGGCGAGCAAGGGTCACCCTCAAGGTCGTGGAGGTCAGGGGTTGAAGTTGGTGAATTCAATTGAAGCCTTACATATGTAAAGTGGTTGGATCAAAATGGCATGGGGAGGTGGTTTCTTTTGCACTTGGTTTGCTCAACCCATGGAAATGGGCTTGGTTCACCTCCCCATGGTTGATTTTGGCTGAGGGAGGATCAGATGAATCAGCCTAGGAAAGGGTAGAAGTCACCATCCATGAATATTTTGATTAATCATGGATTAAGGTGAAGAATTAAAAGGGTTAAAACCTTTTAAGGGGGCTTAAAAGAGGCTCCTCCTTTTGCAATTAATAGTATGATGATGTGTAAAGTGGATCCCATGGCTTCATGTGGCTTGTGCATGGCTTCAAGGACTCCATTTGGCTTAGTGGATGGCTTCGCTTATTTACATGGAAATGGATTTTAGGGATTTTTGGCATTTAGGGCTGATTTGGCATATGGCTTGATTTGGAACCATTTGATGATTGATTTAGGACTTAAGGGATGATATTAATTGAGTGGTGATGGGATGAGATTGTAATGTGGGCTTTAGGATGAGTTTGAGCTTTTAAAATTTAATGAAGATGGGCTTTTAAAATGGTTTTGGGAAGTGGGCTTTTGGATTTTAAAATGGATTTTAGGATGAAAGTTTGGTAAAGGCTTGGGCCAAATAATTGTTGGGTTTGGCTTATGGATGTGTCATGATTGATTTGAAACAAGTTTGGAGTGATTTGGGTTTGAATTTGGGTTGATTTGATAAATGGACTTATGTAGGTCAAATTGGGCTAACTTGGGCCAATGTTGGGCTAGGGTTGAAATTGATGTAAAATTGGTGTTGGAAAATGTTTATGGGAGTGTTTGAAAGAGGTTCCAACTTTGGTTGGATTTTGATTTTGGGATTTGGGCTCATTTGGGTTAGGGGTGGATTTAGGTCAAAATTGGGCCTTTTGGTTTTAGGTTGAATTTGAGTGGGGTTTGGATCCAAATTTTGTGCAAATCATGTTAGTGTTTTGTTTGTGGGGATGTTAGGGAAGGTTTAGAAAAGATTTGGGTTAATTGGAGTTAAATTGGTTTGGTTTGGGCTAGGTTTGGGTCATGGGTCCAAATTGGGCTTTAATGCCAAAAGTGAAATTGGATTCAAATGTCAATCAAATTAGACTTGGATTTAGTCTAGATTGTTGTTGGGAATGTTGAATTGAACTTTAGAATTGAATTGGACTAGAATTTGGGTCAATTGGGTAGGTTTGGTTTGACATTGGGTTCATTTTGGGTTAAAATGAGTCAAATTGGGGATTTTGACAAAAGTGGGGTAAATTGACAAAATTGGCCCATGGTGTAGTTGAACAAAATGCAATTGGGAATATTTTGGATTTTGTGGAATTTTCTGGGAATTTTCTGAATTTTTGGATTTTTTGGCCAAGAGGGGCATTTTGGGTATTTGGAGGGTATTGGGGGGTACTTCTGGAATCTTTGGTATTTTTGGCTATGGATGATCAATTTGAGTGGTGATGAAATGCTCAAGGTTAATTTTGGGGAATTTTGGGTGATTTGGAAATTTTGAAAAATTTGGGTAATTTCAAGGGTTTTGGGTAGGCTAGGCGGGTCCGGGGTCCCGGGGGTCAAAAATTGAAAATTTGGAAAATTGAAGATTGGGTGAATGTAAATGGAATGAAATCATTTTGGTTGAGCCATGAAGCCATATCAAGGCCACATGAGCCTTGAAGGGACTCATTTGAGGCATTCACTATGTTGTTCCTAACCCTCTTAGCCAAGGGCTTAGGGGTTAAGGACCATCCATGTGAATCACATTCATGAGTCAGGAGGTCAAGTTGGGCATGGGTGTAGTTTTAGGAGGTGTGTAAAAGTGTAGTGTACAAGTGTAAGGTGTGTGTAAGTCAGCCCTCACCAGACCATGCCATCCAGGGCAGTCCTAAGGCCAAAGAGTCCTATAGGAACCCATCCTTGAAACTTCCACATTTGATTTCAACCCTCTAGATGATTAGGGGTCTACAGTCAAGTTTGTGGAGTTTGCAGGGATTTAAGAAGTGGTTTGAAATTCTAGGTGGTGGGTCCCAATTCTAATCCTCTAAGACAGTCAAAGGAAAAGCCTAAGGCTAGATCCTAAGTACTAAAAAGAAGAGGAGAAGACCTCATCAGAAATGAGGTCAACAAAATCTCGAACTGATGCTTCTTTTAAATTATTATCATAGTTTCTTTATCTTCTTTGGAGCTTCCTTCTACATTGATTTTGATCTCTGGCTTTGTTTTTTCAATAATCTGGTGAGTTCTCCCTTGCCCACGTCCTCGGCCTCTACCTTAGATGTGTGGACTAAAAGATCCTCCACCAAGTCATTACAAATAAGTGGTGGGAGATGGTTGAAGCGGAGGTACGTGGTCTCGTTCTCGTGATCTTTCTGAATCTTCAAATTTACTCGTTGTAACTTCTCTTGAAAGTAAATTTTTCTTTCGGGAGAGCGTAGTAGGTAGTGTCTTCGTGAATGCCTATTTCATGTATTAAGAATGGTTGTAGATCTTCTTCAATGCAATGTTATTGTTTGTCCTTATAGTACTTGATGCATTGGTGAAGTGACGATGGAACCATATTGTGCTCATGATGAAGATGATGAACGACAGCCGTCCATTCCAGTGTTATTGAAATGGACGGTTGAGATTAAATCCCGCTGTCTCCTATGTTCAGATCCCCTCAGCGGATGAGCCGCGTTTCGATCCGTCTGAGGACACGCGTCAGCCAGAGATTTATCTGAATTGAATTAAATCCAGATAAACCTTAAAAAATTCAAAATTACATATCTTGACATAGAAAATTCACAAAAATATGACAAAATTACTAGAAGAGGAGAAAATTATGAGACTAAAATCATAAATTTATTCTTTGTATTTAATTTTTAATTAATTAAATACTCTATGAAGTATTTCAATTATTAAAAATTATTTACCATTCATAAAAATATGAAAAATTTAGGGAAGAACCATTAAGTCCTTAGACACATCTCCTGATTTTTCCAAGACTAGGATAATTCTCTAAGACATGATTTACTAATTTTTAAGACACTTTAGAATTATTTTTAATAATAATTATAGAAATTTGAAAATATGGAAGATTAAATTCAAAAATGGTTAAGAATTTTAGGGTGACAGAAAATGATCCTAAAATAATAATTCTTAAGCCAGTAAGTCAATTTTAAAACACATTTTAAAATAGGGCTAAGATTTATTAATTATAAATTAATATTTTAAAACCCTTTCCTTCACTTAGTTAGCCCATTTCACAATGGGCTAAGTCAATGATAAGTCTAAACCCAAATAAACTCAAATCAAACATTAATTAGGTTTAAAGACATATTAAACTTAATTAAATCATTAAACCTTAATTACATAAGGTTTAATACAAAATTAAAATTTAATTAGGTTTAAGGACATATTAAACTTAATTAACTTATTAAACCTTAATTACATTAGGTTTAAAAAAAATTAAACATTAATTAGGTTTAAAGACATCTTAAACTTAATTAATTCAGTAACCATAATTAGATTAGGTTTAATACAAAATTAAAATTTAATTAGGTTAAAAGACATATTAAACTTAATTAACTCATTAAACCTTAACTACATTAGGTTTAATACAAAATTAAACTTTAATAAGGTTTAAAGACATATTAAACTTAATTAACTCATTAAACCTTAATTACATTAGGTTTAATACAAGACTAAACTTTAATTAAGTTTTAAAACATATTAAACTTAATTAACTCATTAAACCATAATTACCTTAAGTTTAATACAAAATCAAACTTTAATTAAGTTTAAAAACATATCAAATTTAACTAACTCATTAAACCTTCATTACATTAGGTTTAATCCAAAATCAGACATTAATTAAGTTTTAGGAAATAATAAAATTTATTAACTCATTAAACCTTAATTAAATTAGGTTTAATAAATAATTCAACTTAAATTAAGCTTAAGGCATCATTTGGCTTAATTAAACTTCTTAACATTAACTAAATCAGGTTTAATCCAAAATTAAATTTTAATTACCCTTTAGACCTAATTAAACTATTAAGTCTTAAGTAAATTAGACTTAATCAAACTTTAAACCAATTAGACATAACCCATATTAAGTCTAATTAATCAATTAACCTTACCCAAATTATGTTTAATTTACCTTAAACCAGTTAGAATTAACCCTAATTAAGTCTAATTAATCAATCAAACTTTATCCAATTTAGGTTTCATTAACTCTTAAACCATATAGACTAACCCATATTTTGTCTAATTAATCAATTAAACCTTATCCAAATTAGGTTTAATTAACTCCTAAACTAATTAGACTTAACCCATATTAAGTCTAATCAATCAATTAAACCTTACCAAAATTAGGTTTAATTAATCTTAAACCAATTAGACTTAACCCATATTAAGTCCAATTAATCAATTAAACCTTACCCAAATTAGGTTTAATTAATGCCAAACCAATTAGACTTAACCCTAATTAAGTCCAATTAATCAATTAAACCTTATCCAAATAAGTTTTAATTAACTAATAAACCAATTAGACTTAACCCATATTAAGTCTAATTAATCAATTAAACCTTACCAAAATTAGGTTTAATTAATCCCAAACTAATTAGACTCAACCCATATTAAGTTATTTTAATTAATTAAACCTTATCCAAATTAGGTTCAATTAACCATAAACCAATCCTAATTAAAAACAATCAATCTTAAAATAACTCAAACTTAAATCAAACTTAAGTTAATTTTAAGTCTAGGTTCAACCTAACTTGAACCTAACTCAAATCAAATTCAAATCAAACTTGAGTTTAAACCACTTTGAACTTAAGCTAACTTTATGTCTAGGTTCAACCTAAATTAAACCTAACTCAAATCAAATTCAAATCAAACTTGAGTTCAACCCACATTGAACTTAAGTCAACTATAAGTCTAGATTCAACATAACTTGAACCTAACTTAACCAAATCTTTAATTAAACTTAATAAAGTCTACCATATTAGACTCAATTAAACTATTAAACCTTAACTAACTATGGTTTAAACAAATTTAAACTATAATTAAGTCTACCACATTAGAATTAATTAAACTATTAAACCTTATCTAACTAAGGTTTAATCAAACTTAAAATATAATTAAGTCTATCACATTAGACATAATTAAACTACTAAAACATAACTAATTAAGGTTTAATCAAACTTAAACTATAATTAAGTCTACCAAATTAGACTTAATTAAACTATTAAACCTTAACTAATTAAGGTTTAATCAAACGTAAAATATAATTAAGTTTACCACATTAGACTTAATTAACTAAGGTTTAATTAAATTAAGTCTAACCTATTAGACTTAATTAATGTTTAAACATTATTCAAATAAAATCTAAATCAAACTAGACTTAATTAAATTTTAAGCCTCACCTAAAAGGACTAAAATGGTGTATAATTCTAATTAAGTCTAATCTATTTAGACTTGATTAATCTTTAAGTACTATTTAAACAAGGCTTAAAACTCAATTAAGTATATTTTAACTAAACCCAACTCAAAGATATCTAACTTAAGTTCAAGCTGACATGAACTCATGTTAATTAGATTCAATCTACATTGAATCTAAATTTCTAAATTAAGTTCAAACAAACATGAACTCAAGTTAAATAGATCCAATCTACATTGATGTAAATTCTAAACAGACTTGAACTAAAAATTTAGGCTTAAACTTAATTTAAATTCAATTTAATCTTAAGTTTGACCCACATCAAACTTAACTCGACATAAAATTAAATATAAATTAACATAAAAATCCAAAATCGACATAAATTGATATTAATCTGACCCAAATCAACATTCAACACATACTAAATCGACGTTTCAAATCAAACTTGGACATCCAAAAATTCTGAAATAATCAGCATCCTTACTAAATAAATATTTTATGACATTATTTTTTATAATGTTTGCTTTACAGGAAGAAGAAAAGTTTCGTTTAGATTTCCTTTGCATGTTATAGGGTGTGCTAACTCTATTTTGCAGGATGACATTCTGGAAATGAGACAAACAATAATGACATCAAAACAATGACATTGAGAAAACAAAACAAAACAAAACAAAACACAACATTAAAATGACAAAATCAAAACTTTTAGGATAGCCACAAAAATGACAAACAACAAAACAAAAATGATAAACAAGATGACATAAAACTAACACTACAAAATGACATTTATGATTGATAGTGGGTACATCTTTCCTTAAATATAAAAATTTTCAGAAAACAAGTGATCAACATTAATCAGAAGTTTTTTTAGAAAATCATAAATTGCCTAAGATGTAATTAACTATAGGAGCTTGCTCCTATTGGAGATTTAAAAGGACACACAATATATATCACATCTAGAAATCTCTAATTAAAATTTCATGATTTTCGTTATATAAAATTCTATGATAAGGTATTCTAGAATCTTCTTTAATATGGATCATCATAAACATCCTTTCTACTGTTTTCTATTAGCCCTCACTATCTATAATTTTCTTAATTACTTTATAAGATTTATATAAATAAGATTAGGGCAATATTAAACAGAGTGGTGACTCATTGACATCAACATGATACGAGAATTCACAGCGAAGATACGCAAGCGACATATTTCATCGCCATCACCCACAGTTCCATCATCCCGTTTTTTCAGAATTACTTAGTCCAAATGAACTTACTAAACTCAACTTAATAAGTTCCATACTTTTATTTAGACCGTGGGAAACTCTGTTAGCAACACGTTGGTTACCTCCTCTTAGAGATTTATGATCATTCAATGAGACATTTTAATTTAGTTGCAATTGTGATTTTTATACTTGTTTATGATTAAATTTTGAGTTGTTTTATATTTTGGCTGTTGTGGCGATGAGTTTTATCTTTTCTTGATTTGTAATTTTTAATTTGGTTTCAGTTTTGTGGATGTTCATAGGTTTCAGTTTTCATGCAAGGTGACATCATTGTTTATCATGCAAGCTTGCAAGAAAGAAAAAAGTAAAGAAAGTGCAGGAAAAACAAAATGTTGTAAACTTATAAAATTGTACCTGGTGAGTCTTCTCATTTCTCCACTTGTGACTTCAGTATTTTTTCCATAATCATTTATGTTTTGGAGGCAAGTAAAATCTTATCGATGGGTTCGTCACAGGCCTATCAGATCCTATGGCATAACTTGGGGGTCATCTTCATTTATTTAAGAGATTTCTTTATTTAATAGGTATGATAGGTCCAGTTTCCTTACAAGATGTCCAGAAGATTTGTGAAACTGGTCTAGGAGGCACTTAGACATTTCACAATTCTTTTGAGCTTCCTTGAGTTCATTTGAACTTATCATAATTATTAAATGATTCATCTATTTTATACCCTCATACTTAGTGAATTAATGTTTTGATTAACCCAATGACGGGGTAAATAGTATTTGTCTTTTCATCTGGGAATTATGTAGGTGAAAACTCTTTAGGGCAAAGTTAATCCATTTACGGAAGTTTAGCCAATTAATTTCATAATTGGCTTGTAATGCTTTCAAGTAATTGAAATTTGATTATGTTTGCTTTTCTAAACTTCTTTTAACAAAATTTGATTAGACCTAGTCCACTACTAAGCCGTTAATATTTAGTGGATGAATTTGTAATTTAGTTTTGAAAAGTTAAATCACATTAGTTTAATATTTATCAAAATGTTGGGTTATAATTCAAACATCAAGTAGGGGTGAAAATTAGTGGATTATTAACCTCCAAGACCGACCCCTAACCTTATAGATCATTTGGCTTAATCATCTTCCAAATCAAAATAATTAAGGAAATTTAAATATTTAGTTTTTGTGTGACAAAATTATAGTGGGTTTCTACCATTTATTCCTTGATGTTTCAACCATTGAAACATAATAATTAAGATCATTTATTGCCCTTTTCCCATTTTAATTAAGCCTAAATATTGATTAAGACTAAATTCTTTAAAATTACAATTTTGCCCCCAAAGGCCTTTATCACTTCATAATTCATTAATTCTAACTCAAATGACTTTGAACATTTTATATGACCCCACTAATGGGTAAATTAAAGCATTAGAGGAGAAAATTGTGATTTTAAGATTTTAATTTAACTTATATAATTATTTTCTTGAAAAAATAGGGATTTTTAATGAAAATTCAATAATTTAATCAAAACAAAAATTTTGGCCTTAAAATTTTTATTAAAGGTAGAATTAGACCAGAGGACCATGTAGACCAAATTTCACGATATTTTAACTTAATTATTATAATTATTTTAAGTTCTGGAATTTTAATTAATTATAAAATATTTTAAAAGTTGGAAATTCAATTTTATATTTTTATTAAATCCCTCACAGATCAAGGAACCCAAAGAAACTATTTTTCATTTTTTTCTAATTTTTAATTTAATTTTTAGAATTATTTTAGTGGAAATTTAAGGAAATTCATTTTAGCCATTTAAAAATTAGTTTAAGCCTTCAAAAATTAATATCTTGATTTAGAGTCTTAGGAAAACTATGTGGATGGTTCCAATGTGACTATGAGACCAAATTTGGTAATTTTTATTATTTTTAATTATTTAAATATTTAAAATATGGTTAAAAATGAAAATTTTATTAAAACTCCAATTTTATTTTTCGAAAATTCCTCTGATCACAGAGAACTCCTAAAATCAATTTGAAACTTTTTTTGAGTTATATTTTAATTATTAAAATTAGTTTAATAATTTAAAATTATCATTTCAGTTAGAAATTCATTTAGATGGCTAAATGAACTCCAAATGCCATGAAATTTTTATGGGGAGTTCTCTGACCTTTGAAGTTTAGTGAAGAATTATTTTTAAGCAATTTTAATTTATATATAATCTAATTTATTTTTATTTGAGTTTTAGGTCTTAATTACCATTAGGGAAATTTTTAGTGACTTAAATCAGGTTTCTATTTTTCATGGGGTCCTCCAGTGACAAGGAACCTACCATGATTTTTCTTAATTTTTTTAATAAACATGCTAATTATTGGAATTAATTTATCAAAACAAATGTAAAAACTTGGAAAATATAGATCTCTTCATAGAGGTCTCCTCTGACTTTAGAAAAATCAGGAAGATTCCACGTGATAGAGGCTATAACATGCTAAAATGGCAAGCCATGGTGAAATGTCTAATTGCATGGAGAATTAAAATACTAAATATAGTATTTAGTTAATTAAAAATCATACATGCATAAAATAAACTTCAACATATTTTCACATTATTCTCCTCTGTTCACTGAGCAAAAGGTATTTTCATTTTATTTTATGAATTTTCTACACTATGTTATGGATTTTTAAAGTTTAGGTGATTTAAATAATTCACAAAATCCATATTTTTCTACTTAACCACGTCATCCTCGGCGGTGTCAAAGTGGCCACGCGACATAGTGGGATTGGCTGGCACTATCTAGTTTTAGGGCATATTCATGGACCATTCTGACCCGATATAAATATATGCATACTAAAATCTTCTTCACCGGTAACAGTGCCAAAAACATGACCCGAAGTCTTCTGAAGATCAACATACCAATTAATGCTTTCAAAAATATATGTTATAAATAATAATAGTGGCTAGTGTATATAAATATAATTTTATGGAAAATATTTTACACACTAGGGGTTCTACGCAAGTATACGTATCGTTTGAAGTAATATAGGTCTTTGAAACAAAGACCCAGATATCGATCCCACGAGGAGAGAGTTATAGATCTTTAAATATTTTTATTTTAAAGTATTTATTTTATAATTAAAAATAAAATATCTTTAATTTACTGGATACAATAATAAAGCAGAAATAAAATAATTGATGTAAATAACAATAAGAAAGCAACTTTTTCCCTTTCAACTAATCCAAGATTTTATAAGATAATGATAATATTCGTGGAGAATATAAATTTATGGTATTGTGCCAAATAGAAGCATTCATATTCTTTACCCTTTGATCTAGGTGCAAAGAACATTGGCTAGCTTATAGATCAGGTCCGGATGTATTGTTAGTAGAATATGTTAATATAGGCTCACACTACTAAATGTCCAAGGGTGGCTATGGTCAGCCCTACTAGTGACCCTTTCCTTTTCTATAAACCAAGTCACAAGAATTTAGTCTGTCACTCTAAAAACTTATCAATTCTACTCCTACTATATAATATCTTCCTATTTATTTGCACTTCACCTTGATTAACCTGCACAAGGCTTTCGACTACCCAAGGATTCATGTGATATCTATAAGTTAAGAATTCATCTCCTTCTATGTCTCAAAACTCTTCAATAGATTTTAATAATTTAAATGGCCAATTTAAAGAGTAAATTAAAAACTGGTATTAATATCATCACAATTTTTTGAAAATATATGCTTTTAATTCTCCGACAAATTTTTTATTATCTTATTTATCTTTTCATAATTGAAAGGAGAAAGTAAAGTAACTACTCAGAACACATTGAAATTAAATAATAAAACATAATAAATAAACTTTGAATCAAAATAAAAATAATTATCTTAGATGCTTCTCCTACTGAACTTCTGATTCCTACTGACTCCACAGCGTAATGAATTACAGATGCACGAACTCTTTCAAACTCTAAATACAAACTCTAAAATAAACTCACTAATTTATGATGGAAAGTAAAAAGGTGGCGCTAATATGATCTCTCTAATTCTCTCTGTAGATTGGACTCTAGATAGGATTGGTAGATGGGGAGTTTTTCTCTGAAGGAATACCCTCCTATTTATAGGCTTCAAGGGTTGCCTCAAGGCACCTCTTCAAACTGTGCCCACATTCAATGAATCTTCTAGAAGGTGTGTCTGGCGCCTAGGCGCCGGAATCTAGCGCCTAGGCACCGGACACTGCGTCCAGCTCTTCGCACCTCTTCACTTTTGGATCGCACCTCTTCGTGATTAAAACTGTTTTGAAGTATCCAAATACATTGTATCACATGTCGTATAAACCAGGAACAACTGCCAGTCTTCTAGAAGGTCCAATAACCGCTCACACCGATAAAATAACTGCCCAAAAGTCGTCAAAAACTTAACAGTTTTCTGTATCGAGCCGGCGCTTAGGCGCCGGACTCTGGCGCCTTGGCGCCAGGCCAGTAATTTCCAAAATTTTGCATTTTGGCTCTATTTTTGCTCATTTTTCCTCCTTTTTGCTCCTTTTTCATATTTTTCTCCTTCTTGAACATTTTTGTATCACCTACATCAAAAAACACAAAAATGCCTTTCATTAAAGTATAATATCCTTAAAATTTAATAAAAAATCAAGGCATAAAAATAGGGTTTTTTTTTTGGATCAAATCCCCCAAACTTAAACGTTACTTGTCCTCAAGTAACCCTTTTTACTATATAAAATGTATAACATTTGAAATAAAAGGTAAATACTTAAGACTCCTTATGATTTCTGATTTTATAAAAATTTTAGTAAATCATTAACCAAAGTTCACTAACTAAGTTTAATTTTAAGAATTTAAAGAATGTTCTAACTACCAAAGCATAAGACTTCAAAACTTTTTCATTCACTTCGAAAATAATTGTAGTTTATTATAATAAGATCATATAAATTATTCACAAGAAAAAGATCTTCATGAAATTCTTTTCTAATAAAAATACATGCATAAAAAATTAAGTAATAAATGTAATCAATTTTCTTTTTATAAGTTAATTCAAGTGAAGCAAATTTTTGATTAGGCATTTCCTCAAGCTTCTCCTCTCTTTTTCTTTTTTTTATATCCCTTTTTTTATTTTTTATTTTTTTGTAAAGAGAGGATTACTGTATCTGGATAGCCTGTTAATGGTTTTGAACTTCACCATCCTTAACTTATATTTTCAAACTTATACATTTTCACTTAATTATTATAACATAAATAGATTTCAAAAAGAATTTCACTCTATTCTTTTTCAAGTTATAATTTTTGATTTCTTAATACTTCTAAAAGTCAATTATCTCTGCTTTGAATAGAAAAATTTCTTAATCTTATTCTTCTTTAAGTTGAATAATTCTATTCTTAAAATCAATCAAAGTTATTAAAATGTTTGATTAAGTCCACTAAATAATTTATAATTTCCAAAATTTAAGTGATCTTAAATAGATTCTTCATTCCTCATGTAATGTTAAAAAAAATTTATTTTAAGAAAATATTAGTTCTTAAAGGACAAATAAAATTTAAATTTGAATGTATTTTCCCTTTCCCCCAAACTTATGTTTTGGTCTATCATGAAAATTTTTTTTTTAAAGTGTGAGAGAAAGAAAAACATAAATTTAAAAAGGAATTTTTATAAGTATGTAAAAAAATTCTAGAAAGAAAAATTTACTTCTACACATGCTTTTATTAATAATACTGAAATAATGAAGCAGTTATAAAAGTAAGCAGGCTCATTAGTAATTGAATTAAATGACTATACTACTTATAATAACAAAAATAGAACAACAATACTAACTACTAAACAGTAGGCTGAAACAACAAAAAACATAAATTTATACAAATTTCAATCTTAAACACAATACATTAAAAATACTCTAACAACAGTCTCAACACCCAACAATCCACACAAAGTACATAAACAAATCTAAAATAGCAAACAACAAACAACAATCAATACTAGCAAACAAACTAAACTAACAAAAGACTTAGCCGAATTCAGAGGTAAATCAGGCCACTAATCACTGTCTATAGCCTCAGCATCGTCAACATCACCCAAAGAAAACTCAACATCCTTAGGATCAACATATCGTGAGAAACTAAGAAAGGTTGGAAACAGAACATCATGCTCTCCCTTTAGAAATATAACGAGAGCTTCATAATACTCAGTATCGTAACTACTCTTCCTCTGGGTATACTCAGATAAATGATCAATTTTCTTATCAATAGAATTAATTCTGCAGTGAGTTTGAAATAATCATGCTGCTGCTCTATAAACTGATCATGCATCGATTCCCAAAAACTAGACGGTGGCTCAACAGTAGAAGTAGAAGGTTTGGAAGTGGAAGGTCTACCTGAAGTGTGTGCAGAAGTAGAAGAAGCGGTCGATCTCTTCCCTCGAAGACGATCATATATACTAACACTCTCCTACCCAATTGGCTTGGTAGACTTTAGTTTCTCCTTAGAAATATCAGCAGTGACTCCATTACTAACACATAAAGAATAAATCAAAGATGGGAATCTCAGTCCCATAGAAGTACTGGATCTAGCAGTAAACTCCACAGAATCATAAATGATACTGCCGACATCTATCGGCTTCCTTTCCTGAATGCAGTAGTTTAAGATAGCTCGATCTCTTGTGACTTTACTCAGGTGGTTGGAAGGTGGAAGTCTAGCAGAAATAAAATAATGCCAAGCCTTTGAAACACCATTTAACTTGGAAGATTTGAAATTTACCTATTTGTCATTCTGGATCTTCCAAGCTCCAGTGTCGTCAGTGAAATAAGCAATAATCATCTCAAGTTCTCCCTCAAATGGAGATAATCCAGAATAGTGGCACTTGATGGTAGGTGGCTGTCCATAAAACACATTGATCCTCTCCAGAGTAAATCCTATTCCAATACCTCTGACGAAGACTTCGTAGTCTTCCGCATCTAAAAAGTTAGCATAAAATTTGTGAATGACTGGAATAACAGCAACAACAGTGAAATAACAGAATCGTTGTCAGTTGTGCATAACGATTGTGTTCTCGATCATTTCACCCGAATTGTAAAAGCTTCGCTTCGAGATAAACTTTCTCGACGTTGCAAATTCATGATATCGAAAATGTGTTGCCGCCGTTGCAAACTTTCTACTGTCAAAATTTTCTCGTCCCTTCCCTTGCTTAGATTTCGGTGTCATCTAAACGTGAAAGAAAACAAGAATAAATTTAGGAATCAAACATTTAAACTCTTTTTAAATTTAAGAAACTTAAAATAATTTTAAAAATCTAAATAGAATCCCTAAAAATAAAAATTTTTCTCAAAATTTTGGTTTTTAGCAAAACATAGGAAAAACAATGGTGAAAATCGAAAATAAATGGATGAGAGTGTAGACATGACCTCGAGACGAATAAATCAACTGATTTCGCGCCAAAATACTTGATGTTTTGACCTCAAAATGGATCTAAGAAGTGTATTTTTGCTAAAATGGGGAAGAAGATGAAGCCTAGGAGTCATCCATGGCTAATGGGGTTTATATGGTGTTTTTCGGGTAAGCAGGCCAAACCGGTGCTTAGGCGCCGAATTCTGGCACCTAGGCGCCAGACTCGCCTTTCACAAAACTCTCTCTAAAATTTTGATTTTCTACCAAAATTCAGAAATTCAACTTCCAATTACTCATATTAGAGTAGGGCTTCAATTTCTAGCTTCCAAAAAATTTTCCAAAAATTTTAAAAATTAAAAATTAAATCCACCAATCAAACACAAGGTTTAAATCAAACTCCTCTAATTTCCATTTATAATCTTTAATATTGGCTCAATACACTTTAGATAAGTATAATATAATGATTCAAGTCCTAACACACAATCAAACAACACAATTTGGAAACAAATACAACACACTTTGAACATGAAAGCAAATACACAAACAAACACAATCAATTCACTAAATTGATACAACGACTCACTAGATAAATCACGACCTCACCAAATCACTATCTAATTTCCATTATCTTGGCAAGGAAAACTATTCAGCTCTCTTGGGAAAAACACTAATGCTCTTGGAAAATCCGTAGCCGTTTTCTCGTCTATCCAATTGTTCTTCGCATACATCTCCACTTGAGCATCTTGATAAGCCGCTAGATGATCAAATTGGAGTTTCGCTTGCCATTCCAGATGTTCAATTTGATGATACATCTCATGGAGGCGATCTCCAATACTCTTGAAATCCGCTTCAAATTTATCAAGACGACTAGAAATTTTCTCCAAACTTACAGCGATGAAACCATTGAAATAGGGTTGAGGATCTTTTAGACCTTTGTCTCTAGCCTCTTCTCCAAAATTTCTCCTCTCCATTTCTGCAAAAATCCTCTCTAATTTCTTAAGAATGGAGTGTATGGGTCAAAATAATGAATGCATAGGGATTAGGGACGAAGATGGGTTAATTTAAAGGTGAAAATCGTGTGAAAAACTGAAAGTTTTTGGTTTTTACACGACCCAGTAACCGTGGCGCTTAGGCATCAAATCTGGCGCCTAGGCGCAGGACCCATCGACACACAGCTTATTCTGGCGCTTAGGCACCGAATTCTGGCGCCTAGGCACCGGAACCATGTTCGACTCCATTTCGCCTAACGTCAAATTTCAAGGTTTCGTTCTGCAAAAATAGGTAAATTATAATGATAAGATTGGAACAATCTCAATAACACAATTATACATAATTTCAATGAAGGTTAACTTGATCTCCTTTTTACTCACATATGAAATGGAGTGATCTAAAGTCCAAACTTTATATACTTCAAGATAATTTTTAATTTTCTGAAGTTATATAAAATTAGTCATGACCGAGGCATAACCATACATTAAAAATGTAAAAAAACACTAAAAATAAAATCTATGGGTTGCCTCCCATTAAGCGCTTGGTTTAACGTCGTCAGCCCGACTTAAGTAATTCTTTAATCAGGTTGACTTAATTCATAAGCCTCTTTATAAATATTTTTTATGTCTCCCAAACAAGGCTTTAATCTTAATCCATTAACTTTAAAAATTTTTCCCGTTTTGGGGTCTTTAATATCCACAACTCCATATTGGTGTACTTTTTCAATTATATATG